>JAMKCH010021265.1:0-370052 GCA_023653785.1 Ophioderma brevispina | reverse complement strand
CTTTAACGGAAGGTCAATTTTTATAGAACTCTCACACGTTTTTTGTTAGCGTTTGGTGCAATAGTGTTTTACCATTGCACGTTTACTATTGCCACTTGATGAGAATTGTTTAAAATCATATAAAAAATAATTGACCGACTATATCGTGCAAAATAGTAAAAATACACTGGGACAACTATTGGATGTTCAATTTCACTCGCCTGCGGCTCATGAAATGGAAAATCCAAATTTGGGTGATTAAATTTTTATAACTATCGCACTCACAGGCATTCAATATTTGTATAATATTCAGTGAACTTGTTTTTCCTACAGAAATCATCCAGGCATGCAAAAACTACAATAAATGCACCTGTTTACCTGAAAAACATTTCAGATCTTTTCCAGGTCACTGATTTTTGTGTATTCTCAGCATGCTTAGGTTGTTCTGGATGCAGGTCGGGGCATGTTAACCATTGCCTCCGTGAAGATTGAGGACTCCCAATACTTCTATTTGGACGAGTTAGGAGGATCATCCCGTGTTGCCTAATACCAACCGTCCTCAACATTATAAGGTTAAAACTCTGGGAAAATGCAGCATTGGACAAAAGCTGGAAAGAGGCTTTTTAGATTAACTGATTCTGCATGCATTGAAAATTGGTCACAAGATCTGACATTTGTTATCATATACAGACAGATTAAATTATTGGCCAAAAACTAAGTCATTTCAAACTGGGAGGTTAAACCGATTATTTTTGTCTCGCCTGAACTGTTCGGCAGAGACTTAGTACACTTTTCTGTCTGTCTGTCTGTCTGTCTGTTTGTCTGTATGTCTGTCCGTTCCGTCGATCCGTCAGTATGTCTGTTCTGTCTGTCTGTCTGTCTGTCGGGTTATGCTGTCTGTGTGCCTGAAGTCCGTGTTCACGGGCTTGTGTACGATTTATCTGGGTCGTAGGGCTATGAGGATGAACTTGGTGGAAAAGAAGCGGTCCACGCGTTCTCGACCTGAGTAGATTTTGGCGTAAAAAATATGCAAATTAAGTTATATAATTGACATTAAATTAACGAAAATTTCCGCAAGGCTTGTGTAAACTTTTCTGGCGTTCCGTTAAGGCGTATGATGAGTAACTTGGTGGATGGGAGCGGGCTGTGGAGAGTTCTCGACCTGATTAGATTTCCGGGCGTATTTCGGGCAAATTAAGTATTGCAAATGAGCTAATTAATATGCAAAAAACAGCGTAATTGCTCTAATTTTGAAACGGTACATTGGATACGGGAAATTCCTTCACTGCATGAAAGCCTATCATGGTGCGCATTTTTTGCAATTGAACGTGTGTGATACATGCGCTTAGGTATGCAAATGAGCTACTTAAATTAAGGTAATTACTGTATCTCTGAAACTGTACTTCGGATAGGCAAAATTCCTTCGCTGCATGAAAAGAATACTATGCCAGGCCTCTTTGTGTAATCATAATTGGGATCAAAGTGCTTTGGGGCACCGATTCAAGGGGCATTTTTTGATACAATTGATCTAATTAATAATGAATACTTGCTGTATCACTGAAATTGTACATTGGATCAATGCAAAATCCTTCGCTATACAATGAGACGAAAATCTATTCCTTAACAATCTTTTTTATTAATCACAATTGCAGTCAAAGTGCAAGTGGCATCAATAAAAGGAGCATTGTTTGATGCAATTGACTAATTAAATATGAGTAATTGCTGTATCGCTTAAAATGTACATTGGAATATCAAATTCCTTCGCTACAAATGATACCTACTATATATATGGTAACATCTTTGTGTGAATCATAATTGTGGTTCAAAGCATGTCGGCCACTTAAAGGGGCTTCTTTGATTATTTTAACAATTGCCAACTAATGCTAAAGCTGTTTCCCATTTCACCAAATTGTCTCAGGTTGTCAATGGTCCGTGTGAATACTACACCTTCAAAAGAATTTGGATTCAGGAGTTTTGTTTACCTTACATCATTAGTTTAGCATCTGTTTATTTGCTTACATGGCTGTGTGTGAGTTGGTGGTATTCAAAACAGTGTCCAAAACAAGAAGACTTATCAAAAGGGGGAATACACAACAAAGGTAGAACATCAATATACGCTGATCAGTGCCCAGTTTCATTGAAATGATTTTTCCTAGTTCTGGTCAGTCTTTTGGGTTGCACCTGTTTTACATTCTTGGAAAAAGTCAAATACGAAAAAGTGTGCATGTAGCCGCTTTCTGGACCCCGTAGGCGGCTCAAAATCTTAAAATGTGGTCACATTGAGTTTTTCAAAAATCGTGTTGCCAAATTGAATAAATTTTCATATTTTTAATAATTTAGTGAATTTTAAGGATTTTTGCATGACTTTTCGATGTTAATATCTTACAATGGAAAAAAAAAAAAAAAAGGTTGGACCCATGGGAGGGTGGGGGTCAATGAAAGAGCAGGAAATTAAAGAATACAATAAATGCAAACCCGGGGGTGCTACGCCTAACCATCTCTTGGTTCTGATCACTGAGGGACATTTCAAGATTAATATTCCCAACGGAAGAAGATGTTGTGACCTCTATGGTGGTATCAAATGAAAGACGTGAGAAGTATAGAATACATATAAATGCAAAACTCGGGGGTGATACTCCTAAACGTCTCTTAAGTGTGCTCATTTGTATGGGTGGACTTTTCAAGAGTAATATCTCCACAACGGAAAATGTGTTGTGAACCCTAGGGTGTTGTCAAATGAAGAGTGAGAGGTATAGAATACTATCAAAATGCAAACCCAGGGTCCCCTTGGGCTACTCCTAAACATCTAGTTATGCTCTTGTTGAGGATTCTCATGATTAATATCTACACAATGGAAAAGTTGTTGAACCCTGGGGTTGGGTCAAATGAAAAAGAGCAGGAAGTAAAGTAAAAGAATACTATAAATGCAAAAACAGGGTGCTACTCTATAAAATATCTGAATATGCTCGTGGGGGAGGGAATTTCAACTTGCAAGATTAATATCTCCCAATGGACAAGTTGTGACCCTAGGGGTGGTGTCAAATGAAAGGTGGGAAGAAAAACTAGTTAAGAAATGAGTTTATCGGCTTGCCAAAACTTTTGGGACACCCTGGACTCGCAAAGTGTGCCCTTGGTTGTGCTGTTTTGTCTTACAATTAGCGCGAAGCAGGCGAGACTGTGGTGGTTCGAGAACCGCCTTGTTTAGGAATGTTCTAGCTTTCAAGAGATTTTAGTCGGTAATTTGGGCATCTGATTCAAGAGTTACGGCCAATTATCTGAAACACTTGAAAAAACTGTTGGTCCCGTTTTGGCTATCCAATATATCAACACGGTTGCCATTGAAACTTAACTTCAAGACATTCTTTATTGAAAATGATGTACATGTTGTGAAATGAACAATTTCTGTAATTAAAAATCAGGGATCGATGTTAATTAAATTGCTTGTTTGTCGCATGCAAGGATTGCAGGAGGCAAACCACTAAGCGCGTCATTCTGTCTGCCATGATGCCTGTCTGGAATGTTAGAGTTGTGGATGTTAAAATTGTGTTAAAATGTTGGTGCCAGTTGAAGGTGAAAAACATTCAATCCAAATTGCAAACCTAATTGGGTTTTACATGTGTAGTATGAGCACCTTCATCGGCTGATAGGTCAAAGGTCCCCCCCCTCAAGTCAAGTTGTAAGGAAAGCTGGGTAGTAATCGCAAAAGCGGGAGACAGTGGTTTTAGAAACCACGTGTTTATTAAGGAATGATAGTACTATTAAGGGCGAGTAATGTGTCTTGAGGTCTGGGAAAAAATAAGTGAGGGGTGAGGTGTTAGCGAGCCCATTATTTAAGTTTTTCTAGCCGAGGATATATTATGAGCCCATCTCTGATACTGCCAAACCTTTATATCTATTCTTTACCTAAAACAGGGTTTTTTTTAAGGAAAAAAAAACATTGAAACATTATTGACAGAATAATTGACAGTAACGACTCTAACAAGAATCAATAAAGGGCACTAGAGGTAATAGAATCAAGCTTTTAAGAGTTTTGAAAAAAAAAAATACTGCCCTCCCCCTTTGATTGTGATTTTAAGGTAGAAGGATCCTAATCAAAATATTTTTTCCTTAAAGAAATCACTTTTCTGTTTGTCCGTTTGGGCCGGGATTGGTAGACAGCAAAATCCGGCTTATGAAATGGCAATGTCTGTATATAGTTATGTGTGTAAGATGTATGTATGTGTGTCTGTTGGACACAAAAAAAAGGTAAGCTTTTGCCTACTTTTTTTCCAGATGAAGTAGAGTACCCAAACTTAGAAAAATTGTCGGTGGCACAAGCCCACTACAAAACATGTAATTCATTACCCCATGGTCCTCCCCTGGGTTCTGACAGGGGGTGGGGAAATGTAATATTAAAAGTAAAAATTCACCAAAAAGGAAAACATTTTCCATAACTTTTTTTCAGATGAGCTAGAGTACCCAAACTAGATATATTGTAGAATGGCTACAACGCCCAACTAACCCCTGTAACCATTCACCCCCATGCGTCCTCCCAGGGTCTGAAAGGGGGGTGGGGAAATGTCAAAAGGTCCACATTCACAAAAAGTAAACATTTTGCCATAACTTTTTTTCAAGATGAGCTAGAGTACCCAAACTTAGATATATTTTAGAAGGCAAGCCCCAACTAAAAGTAATCCATTCCCCCATGGTCCTCCCTTGGGTCTGACAGGGGAGGTGTGGAAATGGGCAAAAAAGTCAACATTTCACCAAACAGGTAAACATTTGCCATCACTTTTTTCAAGATTAGCTAGAGTACCCAAACTTAGATATATTGTAGAAGCACAAGCCCCTACTAACCATTGTAATCCATTCCCCATGGTCCTCCCGGGTCTGACAGCAGGGGGTGGGGAGGGAAATGTCCAAAAAGGGTAACATTTCACCAAAGTAAACATTTTGCCATAACTTTTTTTCCAAGATGAGCAGAGTACCCAAAAACTTAGATATATTATATGATGGCACAAGCCCCTACAAACCATTGTAATCAATTCCCCCAGGGGCCTCCCCTGGGGCTGACAGGGGGTGGGGAAAGTCAAAAACAAAAAGGTCAACATTTCACCAAAACGTAAACATTTTAGCCATAATTCCATAGGACTGAAAAGTGTTGAGACCTATGCCTTTGATAAGCTACTAGGCGACCGTTCTAACTGGGGGCCACGATCATGAGTTTTGTTCAGGTTTGGGTCCAACAGTCCACTTAGCTTCAAGTGCCTTCCAGCAGGCAGAATGGCTTATGGACTTTTTTGGGTCTCCACCTTGCGTCAAGTCTAGACCAACCTACACAATGTACACCCATATTATTCAACACCCAAGAGCGGAAACAGACCCTAGGGACGCGAAAAGCAATCCGTCCCTTAAGCCATCTTGGCTGGGGTTTACAGATTTTTTTAGTAATTTTTCAACCTGAAAATCCAAAAAATGCTAATTACCATATTTAATAATGTTTGTTTCCTTAGCAATGCGTTTAGACCTTAGTGCGGTATTTTGCACAAACTTACAGAAAAAGAAAAAAAATGGAAACCCTTTTTGCTATACAGACCGGGAATCAGGCAAAACAACCTCTTTTACCTAGGGTTAAGGAAACTTAATGTATGGCTGCAAGAAACACTGGTTGATGTTTAATTGACCAGTAAGCATCCGAAAACCTATTTTTGCCTATTTCTCAGTTTTCTGTTTGGGACCAAAGTGTCATTTTTGATGCACACTATCTCCAGTTTTGTTTCTTCACATAAAATGCCATTTGGCCAATTGTTCATTGCTTATACCTGCTTGTACTGACGTTTTTTTATTTTTTAAAAGTCCTACCCCGATTTTGGAGGTATTTTTGCCATTAAACCTATAAATGCAGTGTGAAATTCATGTAACTTTAATATTTTTGAATTTAATCAAAAACTTTTCATAATGAAGTTCAGTTAGTTACACCAAAGTTTTAAATCCGGTGTTTGGCCCCGTCAACGAGGGTGGCCTGATTTACCTCACACTCTGCAATACTGCGTGTGAGGATTTAATAGAAAATAAAATCGTCAGTACAAGGCAAAATTGTTAATTATCATAAATACCAAGTTTTATGTTGACAGGGGTCCACTTTGTCAGGAGCACCATCAAAATTGCTTCAAAATAGCAACCATTGGGGGGGGTGGGGGGCCATATTGGATCTCTCATTTGCATAATTTATTTCAAAAGTGGTCGTATTGCACTAATTCACCTATAACTTTAATATTCTGTATGAAAAGACATGAAAAAGGTTGACATTACAAAAAGACTTAAGTTTTGAGTAGGCATCTATATCATACCAAAAATTAAGATTATGATAGACATGCATCAGTCAACTCAAGTAAGAATAGAAACATAGTGCAGAAAACTCATAGTGCAAAAAAATAATAGTGCAAAAAAAAATCATTTGCAGAAACTCTCAGTACAGAAATGATATGTCCATCTTGCTATTTCAGATAGAGTATTTTGTGAGGTTGGACCCTGAACTCCCCATCAGGTCCTCAGCATTGTTAATGGATTATATGAGTTTGAATGCTTTCAATCCGCAATCCCGACATTCCATTTATTTACTTTGAAACAGATATATGGGCAAAAATTTGATTTCTCTCTTGACAATTCACTAATGTTCTCTAAGAATAATGGTTGTATGTTGGCGGTCATTTTTTTACTGATTTACAAACACCATTTTGTGAAATTCAAATTAGCCCATTGAACTGGCACGCTTTGGCTGGTCGTCCTTTAACGCTGAACAAAAATCTGGTCTGCATGCGTGTTATTAACATGCCATAATAGAAAGTCATAATTCATTGGATGGCTGCCCATGTAATTTATCACTTTTTTTTTTTTTTTGTTTTTTTTCGTTTTTTTTTTTTTTTTTTTTTGGGGGGGTTTTTTTTTTTTTTTTTTCTTTTGGCTTAATGAATCGTTGTAATTCAATCTATTGTACTGATCACAACAGTTGAAATAAGAAGACCGGGCACCAGAGAGAATACCAGTGCTCCTATGTTTGTACATTTAAAAAGTTCAATAACAAGATTAAGATAGTTCCTTGATGCTCTTGATGGCTGTTGCTTTCTAAACATAGGGGCATACATCCATACTTTTCATTGTGTAATATTGGGGACTGTGTGTTGCACCAAAGTGTGAAAATGATTTGTCATAATTGCTTTCTTGTTTCCCGTTGAAGTATGGGGGTCTGTGGAAAATGACAAGTAGATTTTCAGTTTCTCTCTGTCTGATTTCATATCTTGGTATTTCATATAATATAGGAAAGCTTAAAGAATTCTGTGGCATGAACCATCATTTAAATTTAATACACATTTTTTTTTTTTACTTTTTATAATATTTTGAAACAACTTTTGAGAATCTGATTTTGTGCAATTTCTAGCAAACATAAAATGTAAAAAAAGGTAACCCTGTGAAGTATACCATTATCAAAACCTACGGCGGTCCAGTAGTACTATATCCTGTTTTCTAAATTGAAAAAAAAAGTTGGTGCAGCATTTGAAAATTCTCAAGACTGGAATACTCCCGAAAGGCATGGTTGGAAAAGGGATGCCGTCCCGTAGCGATGGCATGTTAACTTTTCCGTGTTTGTGAGCACCGAAGTCCCCTACAAAACATTCAATTTTCTCGCGAGGTTCTATAGGTTCAGACACATTTACGATACATATTCAAAACAAACAGAGTAACGGACCCTCTGATCAAATCTTCATAGAACCCCTCGTTTTCCTGAGATTTTGGATTTCGTTTCATTTGCCGCATCGCTATTCGACTGAAATGTTCATCTCTACGCTCATTACGAATTTAGATAACTATCTTGAAGTCTGTGACACAACTACACACTTTCCGGACCGCCGTCATCAAAACCTTGTGTTAAAATTTTACAAGTTTGAAGGGGCATTTGAAGCATTTGCACCATTGTGTTTCGAGAAATAATTGAAAAACGCTTTTCCAACTTTTCATTGATTCTGATGGTGCGTTTTTGTTGTTCAGTTTATATTGTATTGAGTACACATAGGGAACTGTTGTTGAAATTTCTGTCTGTTTGGATTCTTGTAAAGAGATCGATATTGATCAGGTAAGGTTATGCATTTAAACAATACTTGGTCCAATTAGGCTGTGGATCATGAAATTACCCTTTAACATAAAAATATGAGGTACTGTACAAGTTTAGGTAGTCAGATAAATTGGTTTTTTTTTTTTACCAGTCCTTAACATTGAATATCAAGACTATTGAATGCATCATTTATTTTTGCACGAGCACTGTACTGCTTTTAGGATATTTGTTTTTTAACAGAATTTTTTTTTTTTTTTTTTTTTTTTTTTTTTTTTTAATTTTAAATTAAACAAGTTTTTCCTTTTTAATGTCAGATTCACCCTCTGGCTGCGATACCTGTGCCATGTTAATGTATAAATTTCTTACTTAATTCATTCCTTGATTTTGGTTATGTCACATAATAAGCTTTTGGATCTCCCTGGACATTTTTGTTTGACCAATTTGACTTATTGATAAAATAACACTCACGCAAAGTTCTCATTTGGGGTGGAAATTTTATGTGCTCTGCAATAGCATGTTAACTTAATTGGACTGACTACACAAACGTTTTCTAAAAGTGGGATACCGCACTATACCTTTGAACGTGGTCATGCCAGCTTACCCACACGAGTTGAATGAATCGCGCCCGTTTTTTCAATTCCCTTTGTAACTACATAGTCCAGCTTTTAAATGGACCTTGTGGGCATGTCAGCATTACACAGAAAATGGCAACGAGACCATCAAGGGCTTAGAGCTACAAGAAGACGCAAGGCCTGTATACGCTGCCATTCTTGACAAAAGATTTGCTTAGATGATCATAACATGACAAAATTATCTATATTGTTGCTAGTTTTCCTCTCACGAAACTTGAGCTTTGCAGGTTAATGCTATGGCAAGTGTCCTGGTTAGCTGTGATGAGATTTTAATTCAATTTCTGCGAGTTTCCGGTTTTGTAAAAATTTTTTGTGTGAAGGTGAATAAGTCATATAGAATGCAGGCCAGGCCGGATTTTGCAATTGGTTTTGTTGTATGCGGTCGTCATCCTTTATCCCAGATTTACGCAGACACAAATTCGCATAATTGAATCCGATGTGGGCTTCTATGCGTTGCTCCCAAGCAGCACGAAATTGTTTACAGAAAGTGTCTCCCGCCACATTTGGAAATGCATGAAGTCGCCATGATGTCTGTAGAATGCTTAACCCATGTCACTTGGGCATTAGTTTCCAAGGCTCAGGAGAAACTACTTTTATCATGCATTAAAGGGTAGAGTAATTTCACATATTTTAAACGATTGTGAAGCGCACACTCCCTACTAAAATCCTGACGTCCAAAATTGCCTCAATTAATTCTTCATTTTGTAATATACAAATTTCTGTACCGTACCCAGGACCTGCATGTTCAATGTCATAGGCATGCGAAAATATGGCTTCTGTTTTCTCTCTCCTAGTTTGATGATATCGAAGTCTCCCTAACAGACCCCTGTGTAGGAGAATGGTTTCAATGCTATGTTTGGTACGGACTCGACTCACGAATTGTTAATCCCAAGGTCGGCTTATTGAAATTACTCACCTCCAACAGTGTGTGTGATTAAAGCCTTGTATTAACCATTTTCATGCAGGCAGACACAATGTGGTTCCGAGTTGGCACCAAAAGTAGGGGTAATTTAATACTAGGCATGTTGGGACTTCCAGAATTGTTCTTGAAAATCAAATAGCAGTAATTGACATTGCCTGACAGTTACTTTGTTTCAGACTACGGTGGTGGGTAGGGACGTGTAGCACAAAGTAAATGGTTGGAGGAAGTCGTGCGAGACTCTGTTCACAGTGATTTCGTCACTTTGTTTCGTTGTGCAATAACAGTGAGGGGCCTCGACAAAGAAGGGACAGTGGCGTGTGTGTATATATGCATCGCACAGTAATATGCTGCACGAACTCCAGTATATCAACAAAACTTAGAAATGATTGAACATTGATTCTGATGGCTTAACAAATTCTATGTTCGATAGAGATGAGATGTACTGCCCTTCAAATAATTTGTCACAGCCAAATGTTACTTCAGATCCTAAGCATAACTCTATCACTAAACTACAAATTTTATATCCACTATGAGTACAATTTAGAGACTTCCATTCACGAGCAGAGGTTGTTTTGAACTAATCCCATAATGCATTGCAATGTGCCTGTACTGTACTAAACACATGTCAATACTTAGGATAAAAATTGTTCAAAAAGTTTAAGAACCACAGGACATTTCATGACCATGCTAAAAATTCCTTAAAGCAATAACAGCACATTTTTGAAGAGCGCATCCAATTTTCAAAATTTGATAGTTTTGCACAGTTATGTTGGTATTGTCTTGGAAACTACACCTGCAAACGAGAATGCTAAAAAATGCGTATTTATCATAAGTGATTTTGTAATTAGAAATTGGGATCCCAGATTGTACTTAACGGCAGAGCTGGAAATCCTAAGTTTAGAGGGTCGTCGAGTGCCAAATTGTGTAAGCACGTATTTCAATACGGAATAAATCGCAATCTCATCATAGTGCGCAGTTCACACTCCATAGAAAAACGTTTTACACAATTTGGCACTCGCCAGTGGTGTTATGCCCGTCCTTGATGAAATAGTGCCACCTCAAGAAAGTGACCTCTAACGTGACTAGCCTAAACCAATAAAATAACTAATGGATGAGCGTAGACACATACATGGCACTATTTCCTGGCTATTTCATATTGGAAGGCCGTTTCCAGCAGCCGTTGAATTATCATCGGAGGTCTCCGATATTAAATTCCTTCATTTGCGACACAGATATTTTCCAGCTTAACCATTCACAGATATAGTTTACTAGCCAGTTACCAATGCAACCGTGTAAAAATCTCAAATTTTTTTGAAAAACTGGGGGCGCTCTTAAAAAAAGTGCTGTTATTGCTTTTTACTAATGCTTTGTGTGGGCCAAAATGACCGTAAAAGTCAGGGTTTTAATGTGTTAAGAATAGTATTTTTGTGTCTTCACATGACCCTGAAAACTGGTGCATAGTGGGATTGACTCAATACTCCGATTCAATAGAATATTTAGAAAATATACCCTTAGGTGGTTTAAGATGATTTATGGTACCCAGATCACGCAAGGCCAGTTCAGGTCATTTAAGAGACATTTAGCAGGATTCACTTAACCGAGTCCTTGGTGGATGAGAATAATGTAGCTTATAGTGCTAATGCACTGCTGGATATTCTGCCTGATCCGTATACCACTCCATGCTTACCAATGTATTAAATCATATCTGAAGTGAGTAAGGTGAAAATGCCTTTTTTTTTTTTTTTTTTTTTTTTTTTTTTTTTTACAGCTGGACTAATTTAACTTAAAATTTATTAGATAAAGGCGGGAGCGGGGTGGGGTGACATATTGGTGACCTCATGTGACCTTGGTGACCTCATGTGACCTTTGGCCCTATTCACAAACCGCGACGGCAGACGACACTCGCGGTCCAGGGACCGCGATGTATTTTTAATATTCCTTTCTCCTTTTTGCCCTATAAACTTTAGAAATGTTCTCAGCTTTAACAAGCAAGCAAGTACAAATTTATGAAAAACTTTATCCTCAGAAAATCTCCTGGTGTTCCTTATAAAGTTAATTATCAGAATTCACTTCCTATGCAAGGATCACAAATGGGTATTTGATTCATTTCATACAAATTTATTGCAGGAATAGTGGTGTTCTTAGAGACTGGTTAGTATTTACATCAGAGCAAATGAGAGAAATTTTTTTTGGAGGGAACACACAAAACATGAGGGGGAAATTTAATTCTTCCAATCCAACAAAGCGTATTATATAGCAATGAGAAAGCTTTTGTATATCAAGTTTCTTGTATGTATGTTTCAAAAATCGGTGTTTTACATGAGACCAATGCATTATTTATTGAGAATTCCTCATTTTACTGAGAAAACATGGGGCAATAAAACCCACAGAGCTCCTGGCCTTGCATTCACTTTTATTGCTCTTAACATTTTTCTTTGATTTCAGTGTGTGCTAGCTGATGACATCTTAATTCATAGGCAGGGCTTATAAGATAGTTGCATTTCTCACAGATTTTCCACTATATCTTATGTATAAATTTCCCTTCAAATGGCCAAGTTTCCCTCCAAATGGCCAAGTTTCCCTCCAAATGGCCAACTTTCCTGGGAAGGAGCTTCCAAAATTCCCCACTTTTTCGAGCCATGTTCATAAGTTTCAAATCTTACAGCGCAACTGACCACCACGATTCCGTGTGTCTTTTTATCTTGCTTTCATTCAAGTGCAGTGTAGTTTACTCAATTAGCTGTACATCAAACATTATAAAATGGTCAAGAAATGACATAGATATTTTTTTCATGAAGGGAAGTTTTGATCACAAAACAAACCTTAAATATAATATTTTTTTGGAAATGTATATTTTTCTACTCTTACAATTTTAGCATGTAGTCAATAGAGCGAATTTGACAGCATGTATTTTGAAACGCGGACTGTGCATGCGTGTGTTCCTGTAGTATTGTGTAATGGTATCGGGGTCTGAATAATTCATAGCTGACTCAACATTCCTTACTCTCACAGGAAATCTCCAGGAAAGAGTGTGTATTCGTGTCATGCAACAGTATTGTTGGTGAAGAACACTGGATTACTTGACGACCTGACTAGCATATGGTGTCGTTTTTGTGGAGCTTTTTTTTTTTTTTTGGTAGGGGGCTAGAGACAGTGCTTGCCCTTTTGTGTACTGTAGGCAAGGGAAACCTGAAGGGACTTAAATGTGTCAATTTGCCAATAAGGCGCTGTTTTACATGTCTTGAAAACATGTTGGACTATTTTAAAAGTGTGCCAGAATAGCTCAATACAAAGCAGGCATTGTGATTTACTATTATTAGCACCCGGGATATGAGAAAGTAAAATGTGTGTGTTGTCTTGGGTGCAGGATTACATAAAGTGCGACATACATGCGCATGTTGGATCAATGCGAACCCTAGAGCGCCGTTCGTGAGGGAAGTAGGCCACGCAGCGTATATAGTGCGGTGTGTGTGTGTGCTTAAAGAACGTTTAGTGTAAATAATAAGAGATAGTGTGACAATGGTGTTTGAAAAAGGCTTTGATGAAGTGATACTGTAAGGCTGGTCATCTTTGAGTGTACCATCTAAGATCGCCCACTCTTCTGGTTTAGTAATCTAGTTCTACATGCTTAGTGGTATATGCCAATAGAGAAAAATATTCAAATTTCGTCGCATGATATTGATATTTCTGTGCTGCTGGGTCGAGGAAAAGTAGATTAATGTACCCGTACTCAGTCAATGTCTGAATTTCGAGTTAAATTGGATTTATTTTTCTTTGTAATGGCGCATGAGCTTATCTTAGATGGAGCTCGTGGTGTGATAATATTAAAAAACTTGAGTTTGGCATTTAGGGATGTACGTGTGTAGTGTGGATCAGGTTTAATAGGGTGCCTGTAACAAAGGTACTGATTTGAGTTGGCATAGTTGCATTTTATAATACCCTTTACACTACTTTATATCATGCTCTTATTCTTTTGATGGAAAAAATCTCATATACAGAGTATGTGCAAAGGTTTAACTACTGTGTGCTGTAATTGGTATAATTTTATGGGTTCTTTGTACAAATTTCACTGTTTATCTCAAACGCTCGTCATTTTTAGTTTAGATGATTAAATTTGAACTAGCTTACTCCCATCACATAAGTGAACTTTGCCTTGGAAAATGAGGTAATGCTAGTATGTAGTTGTACATCAGAAAAAATCGATCACTTTGTGCATATCGCTAAAATTTCTATTCCCTCAAGGAGCCTGCGAGGCTTTATCTAAGTACATATCTTTGAAATTTGTGAAACAACCGTAATAATCTACAATTCAGTTAAATAGAGCGTCCATAACTGCAATGGAACCTTGTTTGGTTTTGTAGGCATTGTGATAATCGGATTGTTTTTAGCCCAGCATATCGGAGGTTTAGGGCAAAAAGGACCCATCTGCAATAGCTGCCAGGTGTTAGTTTTGGCAGGTATAACACTTAATATCAACACAACTGACAAATGGCAGCTATTGCAGATGGGGGCCTTCTTGCAGTAAACCCTTGATATGTTGTCTTATAGCTGGTTTGTCTGTTGCTGGATGCGACTTGTGCTTTTAAGATTATTGTTGAAAAACATAAGTGTGTATATTGCGAGGAATACTTTCAGCGTCGTCGCCAACAATCCATTAAATGGTTTTTAATTTAATTGATAGGCACTTCTGTGCTATTACTAAACCACACGCAGATATTAAGTAATCCCATTTGAAGAATTATTATGCTGTAAAACAGGTTTATACGGTTGTTGCTAGTGTTAAGATTATTTGTTTGTTCATAAATTTTCAACCTAGGTAGATTCTGTATTGGTTATAAGAAATGAGGTGGTTTTTTAGCAGTCTGGGAATTTTCCAAATATGGGCATATATTTATCCACTGCCAAAACTAGATTCTCATTGGCAAATATTTGCACAACCTGTTTCTAAACAATGTAGTGTGGGATTGATGGTTAAAATATATAGAGCTTCTATTACAATTATTTTCAAAACAAAATCAGAGATGTAACTTTTCCGGAAATTTAAAAAAATCCGAAAATATAAAAAAAAAAAATTTTGGTTTAATTTTTATTTTTTTTCAATTTCTGAGATCAAATTGTTATTGATAAAGGTAAAACTGCATCAAAAACCTAAGTTTTAGGTACCAATTTATTTTAGAGAAGGGGTCCTTACCCTAAAATCACATATGAAAATATGTTCCCCGAGCTTCACCGGATGCTATGCTAAAATTTGGCCTTCCCGTCGGTTCAAATTTTGGATTTTCAGGAAATGGGACTACTCCTCTGTTACATCTCTGCAAATAGTATTGATTTTTTTTGTGTCACCTTCATTAAGGCAGGAAGATACATAGGAATCACTTTGGCCACTGTGGATGTCTGTTGTTTGTTGATATCTTGTCTGTTGTTTGTCTGTTGTGAAAAAGGGTTAACATCTGTATGTAATATCCACATACTTAGATGGATTTAAACCAAACTAGGTGCAATATGGGATCCCTCATTTGTTGATGGGTTCAAAGGTCACATACCAAGGTCAATGGTCATGTGAGGACAAGTTGTAAGATAGGCTGAAAATGTAAAATTGACCTCAATTGAAAAGTTGAAGTTCAATTGGAACCAAACTTGGTTTATGGAGATTACATGCAAAATCCTCATTTGTTTATGAGGTCAAAGGTCCTATGAGGCCTATCATTCACAAACAGCGATGGTAGGCGACACAAGCGGTCTGATGACTGTGATGTATTTTTTATTATTTTATCATGAAAATAATGTTATTAGAGGTTGTGCATATTTTAAGCACTAAATCTACACTACAATATGAAGCAGTAGATTTTGAAAATATTTGCTGATGAGAATCTAGATTTTGCAGTGGATACACTACACTGGTGATTTTAGGTGCCCTTACAAAGAAGACCAAGTATCATACCCATATTTGGAAATTTCCCAGACTGATGAGAGGGGTTGTACTCATTTGAATGCATTTTTTCGTGCTGATTTCAAACATTTCTGTGAAAATGCGTAATTTTAACATTGATAAAAAAATATGTACACATTTTGATTTCGGAGTGACTATAATCACATGGAATACCCAATGCCAATGGTTCGATACCTTGCTCTAGAAACTGCCTTTTCAAATGACAACATATCTTGTCAGTGGGACACTTAATAGAATTGTCAAAATTGTCAAAGGTCAAATTAAAATTAAAAAATTCCCTACAAAAAAAGTGTTGAAAATATGTGTAGCTGGCAAATGTATGAAAGACCTATTTTTTTTAATTGCAAGTCATTTGGGAATTTGCATTTGACCTTTGACAATTTTAACAGAATTCCATTAAAGGTGTGTGTTCTGATCGTCTTTGGGACCCCCCTGATTTACCCGGAAGTAGTATCGGTTTTCATATCAGATGAAAGGCCGTATTTTTCTCATTGTCGGTCCGAAAATTTAGCCCTCAAATCCATTTCATTCCCAAGATATAAACAAAAAAAACGCCGTTTTAATGGTTAACCATCAATATTAGCACAGTATTGCAAAATGCGTTATTGCTTCTACCATCAAAACTGCAAGTTTGTTTCCCACGGTACTTGATGTGGCGTATGTGCAAGTGCCAGGCTCTCATATCAAGTAGAGAACATGATAGACATAAATCGGAACAAGCACCACTAAGTGGTCCTCAGACAAGAAGAAATCTTGTCACTTTGAAAAGGCAGTTTTTAGAGTGCCTGAAACACTAATAAGGGTTGTATTTCAGAATCGCAATTTTGAACATATCTTTGCTTCTAACTTGAAGCCTGAAGAGTCATAAGTATGCAATATGAAATAAATTTTGGAAATAGATTTCCCAATTTCAACACTGTTTTCTGATGGTTTAAACCAAAAATAACTCTTGAAGTCTTCCGTCAATAAAAAAAAGATAAGTGTGTATGGTATTGAATTGAATATTGCAATAATAGGGACAATAATAGAGGTAATGATGTTTTTACTGCTTTTGGCCTAGCAATCTTGTTTCCATAATGAGTTAGCTAATGTAGAATTACGTCTCTTAGAGTGCTTCAGCTAAACATGGAACTAGTACTAAGCGGTGTTTACTTTGGACATTCAGACTGCATCGAGTACACTCAAATATATTCTGCTAGTCTCTCGCGAGCGGTTAAAAAACCCCGCTGTCTTCGAATAATTAATTGGTCAAATTCGGGTCACAAGCTAGTTAAGCACCTTGTTGTTATTTTATACTCTATTCAGCTAGCCTGGTATACAGTCTAAAGAAGTGTATTTTGTTGTGTACTTGCAGGAAGTATGGTACAATTTCAAGGGATAAATTCCGTATTCTGCCACTACATCCTCAACATGCAGTTTATTCCGTTGAGGCTGCTTGATTCATAGGGTGGTGGCACAATACAAAATTCCCAATTTCAAATGTTTGACTCTAAACTGCAGTGGTATTTGATATGCTACAAACCACTTGATTATTATCATCATGGTTTAAAACATAAACTTTGACCATTTTTAGGAAATTTTGGTTTCAGATTGAGGAACATGACATAATTTTCCTCAATTTTGAAAAAGTGACATTCTATACCAGAATTTTACTTGAAAATTGGGTCATTCATATGGGGGATCATACGTATTCCCCCTTCCCTCCTCAATCAACTGAAATTTGTCTCACACCATGAAATGAAGTTCTTGCCAATGTTGAAATAATTATCTACATTGTATAGTTACATGGTCCAATTGCTACCAGAAGTGGTAAAAGACTTGATATCTGAAAAAATCTACTATTTTTTTCATTTACCCTGTGAAATCTTAGGGCAAAAGGATTTTTGGTTTGGATGTCATGAGCGAAAATGTGCCCCATTTTCGTCGACCAATATTAATTTACACAGTACCGGTACTCTATGGGGATTACAAAATCACTTTTCTAGCTCTCACATCAAAACAGGTTGAAATATTGGTGCAAAACTTTACAGATGGGGTTTTGGGGTGAAGGCCATTCTATGAAGATCAAAACTTTATATACCTAATCGGGCCAACCCCCTTTAAACATACTTTTTGGCCTTACTAAATCACAAAGTAGACTCTTCCAAACAGGTTTTACTCTAATCTACATGGCCAGCAGTGGGAAAAGTATAAACTGCGAAGTAGTCTACAGTTCTCTTTATACCGTTTTCCAGATGTTGTTGGATATATTTTCTGCATTCTATAAGATAGAATAATATAGTGTATCAATCCAAAAGATTTGAGATTCTGAGCCAGAAGAAGATCTCATCCAGTGGGATGTAAAACAATGGAGTGGTACGAATCTTGTTAATGGATATACTGAATATTGAATAGAGCACTCATCTATCACTTAGCTTCAATCTTTGTATTACACTAACTCCACAGTGGTTAGTCTTAATTAGAAACCCTGAGAAAGGTTCAGTAGAGATTTAAATAGCTCAGTGTAAAATAAGAAGGTAAAAGCTGAATTTCATCATTTAGAGGGCTGTGTTACCGCTTTTCCTGCTGTGGCAATCCCTGCCGGGTTTAACATGAGGTGGTGGGTGTTCAAATCGATTTCAAAATGATCACGAGGGGTTAACTATCAAGGAAGAATAAGTTACTTGTGACGTAAGTATGTTTGTTGTATTTTTATCTTATTCTCTTGGCAAAACAACGTGATAAACATGGTGTGTCATTGCTGCGCAATTTGTTTTTGTTTTAAAACTAGTAATTTTCAGGTTTCTATGAGGTTAACAGTTATTACTTTGTGACATCTGCAGAAAAAGTTTTGAGGCACAAATTTCTAGGCTTTGATATGGGCCTACACATTTTGTATTAGTGTGTATTTGTGACATTTTGGGTAGGAAATTTCTTGGAAGGAAGAAATTGAACTTCAAAGTAAAGTTCAGTGCCTGCTTTCAAAGTGCTAACAAAATCAATGGTAGTTGAAAGTTAAGTGCCTCCTTTTTGCCGGTGTGCGGTTGAGAAAGCTGAGTGAAAGGCCATAAGGCTTTTAAGGCCAACTCTCTGTAAGACTCTCTCACAAATCTAGTTCTAAAATCTTCACGTCCCACTAAACATAGACAAGTCATATCAGATGATGAATAAATCAAATACTGGAAGGTTTGTGGCGGATTTAGGGTTGTTGCATCAGACACCCCTTCAGCGTCACCAGACTTGGTCGAAATATTTAACAAGAGACTGTGCTTTGCCAAAACCATACATTTTAGCAGGGCTTATCAGGTGTCTCTACTGGTCACAGGAGCACAGCCCTTGCCACAAAACAGTATGTTATCAACTAGAGGGTGTATTGACTCAATCCCACAATGCACCAGTTTTGGGAAATTTCACCTCAACAAGGTCATGTGATCCCACAAAAATCCTATTCTTAACACATACAAAACCGAGCCTATAGGGTGCTAGTGCTTTGAGAATTTTTGTGGCATGATAGTTAAAAAGTCCTTTGTGTCTTAAACTTTGCCATTTTATCCCTAAGTTCTGACATGTGTTTAGTACAGTTAAAAACAGTATAAGCGCATTGCAATGCATTGTGGATTGATTCAAAAACTCTGGTTATCAACTAGCAAGCATGCAGAGACATGGCACCACATGTGTGCAGAACCATGGTTAACCTACACTAATCACTGAAAATTACAAGCCTAGCCATTTACCCCTTACTTTTCATGAGCAAATATGGACATACTTAACCACAGTGATTCTCAAAATCCAGGACCAGTCACAATGGCAAGTGTAATGTATTAATTTACTGAGATAACCACTAACAAGTTTTACCAAGAACATAATCAAATATTTTATTTGTTTATAACTCAATATTGAAAATACTAAATAAATACTGGGAATGTTGGATTGAGTATTTTTCACCTGGTGTGTGCAAATGTTGCATGATTGTTTTGATTTCCTCACAAGGTATAAGGCAAGTCGGCTTAAAACTTGATTCAAAACGTTTGCCATGAAACATAATTGGATAAACATTCTAAGCACTTTTAGAGTTGCTCCCTTCCTTCTAGATAGACCAGAATTTTCTTTTTATTTTAATTTCTTCCCAATTTCTTTAAGATCTCAAATCTAGTGGTTGCAATGTCAGGGGAGACTCGTGTGACGCAAACAACCAAATTCTTACCCGGCTGTTTTTTTTTTGCTCGCATATCGCTCCTGCTTGCTATATCAGAGGTCATTCCAGGCCACATCAGCTCTGGATGCACTGTTTAAATCGGTCACGTTGATCACCCCTAGAGATCAACAAGGTTTATAGGAATTGCGATGATTTCAAATCTTGTCTCCTCGTTAAACGTTGGATCACGTCCGTTTGCTATGTTGGTGAAAAATGTGGTGTGTCGAAAGGACAGCGGGTTGCCGTCTGCATGTATTAGCGTACATGTTAGCCATGCAGACCTATTGACAAAATTTACCAGTGTTTTTCTCTTTGACAGGATCTAAATAGGATTATCGTAAACATATATATGTATCCTGCAGTACAATGGTTATTTTAGAAACCAAACTGCTTGCCCTGCATTTAATTGAATTAAGGGGCCATGTATTTTGGCAGAGAGGGACGGATATTGTACGTATGCGGAATCACGAGTTGTGATGCACCATCTCTTCATCAAATAACACATAGGCATTGCTAAGTTGGGTTCATGCAAGCTTTATATTTATAGCATTGTCATTATTTTAAAAGGAAGTGAATTCCTAGTAGATAGTATCATTCTCATCAATACTGGCATTTATAGCTAAAATATACTCATCCACTAAGGGCTCAGTTCAGTGAAGTGTCTTTATGTGGAATTAAACATGAACTGATCATGTGGGTTCTGGATATCCTGGATTTCATCTAAAAAAAAATGATGTAAATTTCTGTACACGCGGTGAGTGATAATAACAGAACTGTGTCAGGGGAATTGAGACTCTGTGGGCTTTAAGTGAAGGTTTTTCCTTCATGGGTAAGAAATATTTGTGAATTTCTTGAGTATGGGCCCATGCATAAAACGTCACAGTCCCAATTAAAGGTCCCATGGCCCGATCGCTCATAGCCTCGTCCCAGAACCCCAGATTTACCGGAAGTGGGTCAACATTTTTGGTATCAGAAGGAAAGCTACTATTTTCTCATTTACCCTGTGCAATCTTAGGCCAAAGGATGTTTTGGTTTTGGAGTTTGCTCGAAAAGTGGCCCATTTTGGGTCAGACCATCATTAATTTTACACAGTCTCTATGGGGGCTTACAAATCACGTTTTTATCTCTTGCATCAAAATGGATTGAAATATCATCGCGAAAACTTTACGATGTGTTGTTGGGTTGAAGGCCATTCTGTGAAGATGAAAACTTCATATCCTTAATCGGGCCATCCCCCTTTAATTATATTTGTCAGTTATAAGAAATAGGGACGTTGTTCAACTTCAGACATTTTCAGGGGTGCAAAAAATAGAGGTTCTTGAATGTATTTTGTGTGAAAAATGTTCTGCTGCAAAAATGTGGAAGCATGAGCATTCTATTAGTCATGCACAGTTCTTTTTCACCTAAATCATGCAGTGCTAAATGGGTGCACAAGATGATTATATTTTTTCCACCCCAGAATCCATTTTCGTTTCATATGGATGGACTCTGAAAAAATGAAATCTGAAATGAATGTTTCTCTTACCATTTGTGGAGATTAAGTAATCGAACACAACCATAGCTTACAGCTAATTCCTTTAATATCAGATGAACGTTGAGCACAGCAAATCAATAGCTTGTTGTTGACACCTTGTAGTCTTCGTTTAGTAAGGTTCAGGGGACTTTCCTGTGTCAACTTGGGACCCGACAATATGCAAACTGTATCCACATTGCTCTTGATCAATACCCAACATTGATGTCAAAACGACTGACGAGTAACAGATGACGTGCCATGCGGTCACTGTCATATTGCCGGCTGGACGGACTGGCTGGCTGGGCCTGTATAACCTTTCAATGATAACACAGACGTTTACCAAATTCAAAGAAATGAAAATTGTTGGATGGATTTGAACAAATAGCAGGAATCGATCGGCTGGTATTTCTCTTGCTAATTGACTAGGTGCGGTGGGTTATCTTTAATGTTTGACCTGTAACCATGGTGCATCTATGTGTGCATACAAGACGATTACGGGAGTACTTGAGGTGTTAATGCGAAACATAACATCTTAGGAGGCACCTGGTCATTTTGTAGTTTGGGCTCTCGCTTCTTTAAAGTTGCAACGAGAGATTTCAAGTCATCCATATTTTCTGTGATATGTAGTGATTTCATATAGGATGTAGACACAAATCGATACCCTCCGGCCTTTTTATTTTGGTTACAGAAATAACAAAATTAAAAACAAAAGCGTGATTGTATTATGCCTATATTTCAATAGAAAGAAAAACATAGCCTGATTTCGTATTTGATCCTATACGAAAATTCGAAAGGAAAATTTAACAATTTTGTACCAAAGGAAACATATCTCAGCTTAATCCATACAGATGGGGATATTTTGGCTAAAGCTTTACACCAGTGCAGTGCCAAAATCAGAATTTTCACATTGTTCGGGATGCCTGATTTGAAATCTCTCGGCCACTTAAAAAGTCAGGATCTAGTTAAAATGGTCGAGATCTTGGTAAAATGGTCGAGATCTTGGTTAAAATAGTCGATCTTGGTTAAAATGGTCGAGATCTTGGTTTTAAAATGGTCGAGAGCTTGGTTTAAACATGGTCGAGATCTGTTAAAATGGTCGAGTCGTGGTTAAAAAAGTGGGCGAGCGAGATCTTGGTTAAAATGTTCGAGATCTGGTTAAAATTAAAATAGTGGATCTTGGGTAAACTGGTCAAATCTTGGCTTAAACACCAGGTACGAGATATTGGTTAAAAAATGGTCGAGAATGGTTAAAAATGGTCGAGATATTGGTAAAATGGTCGAGGATCTTGGTTCAAAGGTTGGAGATCTGCGTTAAAATTGGTCAAGTAGGACTGATTTTTCAGATAAAACTATAATTACCTGTTTGATCTACAAAGAATGCTTGAAAGGGAATTAAAATAGGAATTATTACCCTGTCCGTAGTCTTTGGTTAAAAAAACATCGCATTCAAATTTGACCCCCCTCCCCAAGTTTGTAGTTTACTGAACGTCGGTACTCTCACAATTCTGCTGGATGGTCACATTGCTGTCCGAGTATCTGGTGAAGGTGGAGAAGTTGAAAATCTAACCTTACAAACGACATATTTTCAAAAGATGGTGGACAATATCATTGATGACCTTGAAGACAATGGACACCATGCTCCGACCTCAATGACTGGTGGCAGATCAAGCATTTGATAAGGCCATTGTAGGACAAAAGACTTGGCTGCATTCGATACCTATCATTATGCAGTTGGTTAATTGGTTTATGGACATGACGATTTTTCCCTGTAGCCATTGGGGGAAACTGCGAGTGTGAACGTTTGCCATTAGGGGTCACATTAAAAATCATCGATGATCAAAGGTGACCATGTGACCTTTGCTGTTTTAATTGTGTTTAGAAATTTAAAGATCTGTTCGTATTTTTTTTTTAAGAAACAAAAATGACTATCCTCCTACAGCAAATAAAATGAAATGACCATACTGTGCTTTATTAGAAAGAGAGATAGAAAAAAAGGACACTCTTTGAATTTGCTGCGGGATTTGGATTTATACAGCCCAGAATTTGCCCAGCGCCAGGAAGGTTTGACGTAGACTGTAATCCGAGTAGCCTGGGAGAAAATCAAGACCACGAGGTGATGATCAGAATAAGATGACACTGCTTCCCATTTCCATCTCATTATTTTCTTTTTAGACACAAAAATTAAATTTTGGCAAGACCTTTCCCTTTTCTCATAAAATATGCCTCCTGGAAACGAAAAATCAATTGAAAGTGGGTTAAAGAGAGCTGTATTTGCTTCGTTTTATTTTCATTTTGGCTTTTAACATTTTCTTGGGTATTGTGTGTAACTAGAGATTTTTAAAAGGTTAGATATGCAGGTGTGCTCAATGGTTGTGCTTTTTCTTTCTTACTTGGTATGTCAACTGTCAGTATTTCATTATTAGGGATTATTCATGCGGGTACAAAAAATCAAATTCTCAAGAAAGGCTGAGTTCTATTTTTTATACGGTTGCTCAAATTAGGAGATGGCTCAGCACGTTTGCGTTTACACATCGGGTTTAGCTTGCGGGCTGTTTTGGTTTGATATTATTCAGTGGTTAATGCAGGTAATAAAATTTAAGTGCATGTTTATAAGAGGTAATCTATGGCTTTAGCCCGTTTGCGTTACGGCTCTACTTACAGCTGTCGTAATTAAGCGCGCCATTGTTACTTACACATACACGATTGGGTCCAGACGGGATAGTCTTAAGTTTCCGGAGAGCGGTGTTAGGTTTCATCATTTATTCGTCTGTGTCATTTAAAAAATTCCTTTTCCCGAATCTAGTAGCGGAATATTGCTCGCTTTTGCTGTTTTGATTGACCTAGCTTGCACATATATGGTATTAAAACATCAACTTTCATAAATGCCCTTGGAAATAGGAGTAGTACGACACAACAAAAGAACTACAGGGTATGCTGAGTCTTAAAGGCTACTCTTATCACTTAGTCTGAGGAGTATCAGTATGTAGGGATTAATATGCAGTGATTAATGCATGTACCTTTTGTATTTATCAAGGCTATTAATGCTTACTGGTAGGTGTTTGATGTACAGTGAGGGGGCGGCAGGAGGGCGAGTTGCTGAGTACATCACATCTGACTTGAGATTAACCGATCCTCCAAGGTTTACTCTGCAATCTGGAGATGGCAAAGTATTTTGTCTGTAGTTCAGCCAACCACCGATGTGATCCAATGATTTGCCCCATAATTACAGATAGCATTGAATTGCCGACGTTGATTATAATTAATAAATCTGTGCGGTGCATATGCTACCTACAAGGTCTAATGAGAATTTCAGAGGAATAGTTAACTTTTGGGGCAATTGTATTGTGGTCACGTAAAATGGTAAAATACCATTATAATCTGTCCTTTTCTTTCATTCAATGCATCGGCTTAGATCGGCGGCTCTGACATTAGTTTGCCATTGATTTTTGAACATTTTTTTGCAAAATATGTTCCTGTATCTTGATGGTCCTATACAAATTGATTAATCTCTACCTTCTGACCAATGAGTAAAGGTTTGATTTCCTGGGTGGTTTGTACTTAAACATAATTTGGGTTTCCCAGTCCATGTTCAATCCTAAAAGGTTAAATTTGAAAATTCAACCAGAGAAAAATCTGTTCCGACATTAAACTTGTTTTAGTGCGTGCTGTGCAGGTGCATAGGAGAACCTGTAAGTCACAAATCCCAAAGGCATTCCTGAGATACAGTCTCATAAAACGTACTCTGGGACCTAAGGCATTTCAAGATTCCAGAACATTCAGTGCTTCTTCGACATATGTCATGCCATGCCTCTGGTAGATTTTTTTTCTGCAAAACTGGACCCTTTTTGGAAAAGAAGGTAGGGATTGATGGAGACATTCCGAGGAACCATATAAAGCATTAGCCCTGGAGCTTAGCCCATGTGTAACACATCTCAGACACATGTTTGAGGGTTAATAGTTGACAGACTTGACCGGCCCCCTGAAACGGAATTCTTAAGTGCCGCAATGTGCCTAAGGAGGGGGGCTCAAAACAACGTTTGTACACAGGGGTCAATTTGTAATGATCCAATCATGTGAAAAGCACACCATGTTTATGTGTCTAACCAAAGGATTCAGAACAGGTATAGTTTGTATTTCAGCCAAAGTTGCCAGTCAGAGTTATAGGCAAAAACAGCAAAAATCAATAAGATGGGTCAATTTAGTTGTACCTGTGTCAAATTTTAAGTGCTCTGATTGGATAAAAAAAGGTGCAAATATGGGTGAGTTCTAAGGATTAAAATAAGGAATAGTTTTGACTGTTTTAAATGCTTATTTTCCGATGTAGGGGGCACAGAAGGTCAACGTCCAATGCATTCAATGGGGCTTGATCTTGTTACCCCCTACTTTCTTAGCAAGCATTTGAGACACCTCAAAACTATTCTAATTTTATCCTATGAGCTCCACCAATAATTTGCACATTTTTTATCCAATCGGAGCAAGTTTCTAATTTGACCCCTGTAACACTGAAATTGACCCTTTTATTGATTTTTGCTGTTTTTAGCCTATAACTCTGAAATACTTAGGGCTGTACTATACAACTATACCTTTTCTAATCCTTATGGTTAGACCCCTAACATGTGTGCTTTTCACATGATTTGATCATTTTACCATTTGACCCCTGTACAACTTTGTTTTGGCCCCCTCTCCTTAAGGCACCACTTGCGGCACTTAAGTATTACGTTTCAGGTTCCTGTCATCTGTCAACATATTTTAATCACTCAAACCTTTTGTACTATGTAGAATGTGTTACAATGTGTGCTAGCTCCCCGGTTAACTGTTTGTGTTTCAGGTCTGGATTGTGAAGTTCACTCCAATTTTTGCCTGTAGTGAAGGAACAGAATAGCACTATACCAAGACCCTTTAACCTAGAAGACAAGCAGTTGTTTCTGAAAATGGTTTAACCAGATTCGAGGTGCTTAAAGTATTATGAGGATACGCACTTCGATATCAATCATTTGGGCACCGCCATATTTGGTTTGCATTTTGTCGTATTTGGAAAAGTCCCTTATGTATATTTATGAAGGCACACAAAGTAGTTGTGTTAGCCGCATCTAGCAAGTGAAATCAAACAAAGTTGTCACTCTGGATCAAATATCTCTTCCTAAAGAAAGATTGATGGGATCATCAAGAGATTTGTGGATTAGGAAATGTATGAATCTTTTTAAAGATATTGTTTTCTTCAATCGACTGATCAGACAAGTAAGAACACGGGGGAAAATGCAACCTGACAACATTTTGATGTGTATGCTTGCACAACAAGGTGACACTTGTGCTGTGCAGTGACAAGGACGAAGTGCAGGGGTGTGAAAAGTATAATGGTTCTTGGGCTATCAATAATACCCACATTCAGTTGTTTTATTCCGTGCATGATATGATGTTGTGAAAAAAACAGACGTCTGCCAGGATTGGATTAAAATGTTGGTAAGATTTTTCACCGGTGAACAGATCAATGCGGCGCAGAAAGGTTTCTTACATGAATTATCATGACTGCAAGTTAAAGACCCCGAATTAAATAGGAAGCATTCCTAATATTTTCAAATCATATTTTTATCAAATAATGTCTGATCCAGGTTACATTCAAGCCTGGGATGATGATCCGCAAGTGCTGGGGGAATACGGAAACTGAGTTTGGCTGCCCAATTATGAATACAGACTTTGGATGGACAATTTTTCAAATTTTGATTTCTTCACAGCATTTCCTAGCAAACCCATTCATACTTTCCAGGGAATTTAGTCTGGAAAATGTTGCCGTGTGGACTCAAACAATAATGTAACATATTTAAGTTGCCCATTTTTGAACAACTCAAGATTACTAGATGGATGGGGAAAAAAATGTTAAGTTGTAGTGTTTGACGTTCAATGATGTGGAAACCCAAAAATCAGGAGGAAATTGTTATATGGCACCTGTGAGATTAAATATCTACTTGGCTGAAGATTAGCAATGGACCATTACAACATTTAAGGACCTACTTAGAGATGTCAAATAATATGACTTCTGGTAAAGTCCATTGCATTCTAGCACCTTTTGCTCTGTTAATTGTGGGTAGTCGTACCAGAGAAGAGCTTATTCCCAAATTTCAGTCGATTCCAAGCATGGGTTTTGGTGTTATGCGCATATGTTCTTTATATGGCATTTAAAAAATTCAAAATTTGACATTTCTTGTGGAGACAATCAAATCTGCTTTTTAGATTGTTACTCATTCCAATACTAGGGATAGTGCGTTCAGATGATAAAACCAAATATCAAGCTCTTTATTAGTTAAGTCTAGGAATGAGAGTGTGGATCACATGATTCCTGCTTAGAGCAGGGCCTCTCATTTGGTAGGCACTTGAGAAGTTAATCATCACAGCTTCATGGCCTAAAGTGCAACAAGAGATATTGAAAGGTCACCCAAATAGTTGTCATAATAGTAAATTTCATAGATTTTTTATTACCCTGTCTTTTACTACAGAAATTCTAAAAGAGAGAAAAAAAGGTGATTTTCATTTGCTTATCTATCAATATAAAACATAGGCTTGATTTGTATTTGCTCCTCTACAAAATTAGAAATTTTAAAATTTATTGTTACCAAAGAATATTTCCAGCTTAAATCTTTTCAGATGGGATCTTTGACGAAAGCTTTCATCTTGGCAAAATTAGTACCTTTTCGTTTTTAGGGACACCTGATATGTGAAACTCCCTTGTTGCAAACACCTTTAATTCAATGACAAAACTTTGTTAGGCCATTAACTGACCCTAAAAATCAATCATGTACAAGCCAATTCACTGGAATATAAAAAAGATTTTTGGAGTGTGGCAAACTATGATGTAGAATTCTTTTGTCAGGAATCAATTGAATAAAAGAATTCACATTCCAAATACAATCATTCGCATCGCGTATGGAATCGAAACCTCAATAAACCATTCCAAGATCTGAGCACATGATTGAAGTACTCAAGATCAAGTTGATGATTTTTTAAAGCAATTTTCACTCAACCATCAGATTTATCAGTAGGAGAAAGAAAGGGTAACGATTCTATGCAACTGTATGATTTCTTTCTCTACTGGTACAGAAAATACTTACCAATTATTAGGTCCCCATTAATTGTTAATTGCAGAGTTGTTTTGAATATATTGTTTGCTACTTCTATTTTTGTTTTGGTGAAAAATAGTTATCCTTGAATCTCGCTTGCATAACTGTGGCCTTGACACGATGTTGTATGAATGAGTTCAACTTTTTATTCTGCTGCAATTGAATAGAATGCAGGCATTTAGTGTTCCATTCCCATAACCAAACATTTTACCTCAAGATTCGTTTTGTTAGCCAGTAATGAATATAAAGATGTCGTCGTTGTACGTAGTGCATGAAATGTACGTTGACGAGCAGTTATTATTGTCCCGTCCCTTGACAACGGTTGTGGATGCGTGGCATTTGGCATCATACTGTGTGCAAAACACAGATGCCATAGATGCCAAAGATTTTAGATAAACACACCATTTGGCTCGTAGCACCATTACCAAACCCGCCCTTGTGTGCGACTGACCGACCGTCACTAGTGAGTCGAGTCTTCAACTTTGAGCTCACTGGTCTTTCAGAATGCCACCGTTAATAAAGTTTAAAAAATAACTGCAGTATTTGAATTTGGCATGTGCAGAAAACAGAAGGGAACCAATGTTTGTATCTAATTACATGGCTGATATAGGCCACCAACTCTGTTGCCAAAACATATGCAATTTTGTTCAACTTTTCTTGTAATTGTACATTTTCCTAAAAAGCAGGTGGTGATGTTAATGGAATAGACCGTGTAAGGTTCCTCACACTATGAGCTAGTAAAATCTCAATTCCCTTGGCACAGTTCAGTAGCTTTCATTTACCAATGTATTTAGAAAATACACCCCCTGGTTTTGGGGTATGATATATGATACCCAGATCATACATGGTCAGTTCATGCCAATGTATGTACAAGTGCATCTGACCTGTGTCATTGGTGGATGAGCGTATTGTAACTCATAGTGTCAACCTTATCTTCACCAGGTAGTGGATGCCATTCATCCTAAGAATCTGAATCATTGAATTATCATCTCTTGTTTTATGTATGGCTTAACCTTCGGTGTTGCCATGTTGAGCGAAATTGCACCGATTGACATTTTTTTCCTGCGCTTATTTACTTTGGACGAAGTAGTCACTCTATTGGCAGAAGTGACAAATGGTATGTCGATGAGCTGTATCCAAAATTGGATGTTTCAATATTAGCCATTTTTGCTATTGGATCTCAAATGAACAAGAATTACCAAGTCTGTTAACGTCTAAGATAAAACATGAAGAGTGCATGATGTTTTCTGTATGCTTAACGTTTAGTCCGAAATTCCTAGATTGGGCCCTATGGAATGTCTCACTCGATCTTTACAACACCAGTCTAGTACACTGCTTGAGAAAGTGACAGTGAATTCTCAGCCCGGGAATTAAGAATATCATATCGTGGCCTGTAGGAAGTAAGAAAGTTTTGCTGGCCTGCCGAGATGTCCCAGTTTAATGTAGCAAAACATCCGTGGGCAAGATTGTGGTTTTTCCTCCCCGTCCAAGACATAATAGAACTTGAAAGATTCACTTTGCATGCCGGCCCATGCTGCATCGCTGCCATGTCTTTTATTTATGCAGCGGGGCGGAAGTAGAGATACAGTGACAGTGTAAGATCTATCGTCGAGGTTTGGGCAGGAAGGCAGTCATGGTTAATGGGCTGCTGTGATGAGCAGAATAGCTGCCGCATGGAAATAAATGCTGATTGAACAGACATGAATTTGTAGGTCATGTGATGTGGATTTTGGAGTGATATTTTATCTCTGCAATGGTTTTAGATATTAGATAAGAATCACTTTGGCTCAGTTGGAAAGTGGATCAATAAGGTAGCGAGTAGGTAGTTAACTTGTGTAGACGCGGAAGAAGGCCCAAAGATTTTTTCTTCAAAAACTCCTGTGTTTCTCACCTGATGTAGAGATTTTAAAATTAAAATTAATGAGTAATTCCCTCAAATAAGGCATATTGGTAACATCGTCCCCATTAAATCCTTCCAAAATCCGTCTGAAAATGTACTTGTTTCTCCCCTATGTGAAAGTTCATTCTCATGTATCGTTACCCATTTATTACACACCAATAAGTTATTGTACCTCACGCCCTCCTTTTAATGCCCGAAGCCATACGCTCTTTTGATATTTTGTCATAAACATGATTTTTTAAACGATCAATTTCAGAAAATATTGATGCTATCAAACAGATTTTGATCATGGTACCTGTGCTATGTCTGTAAATCTTTCAAACTACCTCAATTGAATGTCAATAAGAGCTAAGTGTATATTGCTTTAGGAATAACAATATTTGTCGTCATTCAGATTTTTCCACATATAAAAAAAAAAAAAGCATATTTGATATATCGTTACTGTTGCCCCAGAAAAATTGATACTATCAACCTAGATATTGATCAGGTTACATAGCAATTGCTTTTAGGTCTTTGAAAATAGCCACTTTCCACCATTTAAAAAAAGAAACCATTATGGTTTATCGGTTATTAATATCAAAATAACACAATTACTCATTTTTACTGTCCATGGATCATGAAGTGAGAAAAAATTAATCTAACCCAACCCCTTCCGTTTTAGCCTTTGTCCCAGGAGAGAAGAAAAGCAAGAGAAGATGCCCGGTTCAGTGTGGATTCGAACCAGGGTACCCTCGCCGACAATGGCACGCACCAGGACTTCTTTTTCGGGGGGGGGAGGGGGGGGGGGGCCAAAGGAATTTGGGTGGAGGAAAGTGAAATTTGGGGGTGGGCAAACCTCCAAAATTGGTGAGAGTTCTTTTAACACATTTGTGACCCCAAAAATTTCTGAATTCACCCCCCCAATTGATGTTTTGGCCCAAAATTGTGGATTTTTACCAAAAGTCAATTTTTTCTTCTGCGATAGGGAGGCCAAACTGGGTGGAGGGGGGGGGGCAAGAAAAAAAAATTATGTGTGGGAAATATACTTAGATTTTATAAACAGCAACGTGCAGATGTTGCATTATCTATGTGAGGCCCCACAGTGCTGTTGGCACGAACAACATGCACATATTTCAGTATGGGTTGTGGGAAAATTGCTTCATTGTATCTCCATATTAAATTGTTATTTACACCGAGATATCAGATGGTCTTCATACATACAGAGTACGAGTTTTGTGCTCACATTTTCATGGCCTTCAGAAGTTCTATAGAGCGAGTAGCTATCAGATCTTCCCAGTTAGAAAAGAAAGTACGAGAAGAAAAGTAGAGAAAGGGGCACGCGGTTCAGTTGTGGGATCGAAACCAGGGTTACCCTCGAGCCAATGGCAGCACCAGACTTCTTTTTGGGGGGGAGGCAAAGGAAATTTTGGGGTGGGGAAAAGTGAAATTTGGGAGTGGGGAACACGCTGAATGACATTTGGGGGTGGGCAAACCTCCAAAATTATGAGATTTTAACACATTTGACCAAAATGCTGACTATTTGCCCCCAATTTGATGTGTTTTTGGCCGAAATCGCTGATTTTTGCGAAAAGTCCATTTTTCTTCTGGCTAGGGAGGGCCAAGGGGAGGGGGGGGGAGAAGGGGGAGGGGGAGACATATACTTTAGTATTTATAACAGTAACTGTGCAGTTGTTGCATTATCTATGTGAGGCCCCACAGTGCTTTGGCCCCCGAACACTGCACATTATTCTGTGATGGGAAAATTGCATTCATGTATCTCATATAAATTGTTATTACACCGTAGCTATAGTGGTCCTCATACATAATAAGTAAGCATTTTTGTGCTCACATTAATGGCATTCAGAAGTCTAAGAGCCCGAGTATCTTATGATCTTCCAGTAGTAGAAAAAGAAAAGTAGAGAAGAAAAGTAAGAGAAAGGTGCACGCGGTCAGTTGTGGATTCGAACCAGGCGTACCCCTCGAGCCAATGGCAGCACCAGACTTATTTTTCGGGGGGGAGCAAAGTGAAATTTTGGGGGGTGGGGAGGGTGGGGAGGTGGGGACAAGTGAAGGTGGGAAGGAGTGGGGAAAAAGTGAAATTGGGGGTGGGCAAACCTCCAAAATTATGAGATTTTAAACAATTTTGACCAAAAATTGCGATTAGTAGCACACCTCAAATTTGAGTTTTTGGCCCGGGAAATCGATGATTTTTGCGAAAAGTCCATTTTTCTTCTGGCTAGGGAGGCCAAGGGGGGGGGGGGGGGGGAGAGGGGGGGGAGAGAAACATAGGGAAATATACTTAGTATTTTATTAAACAGTAAAAAACTGTGCAGCTGGTTGCATTATCTATGTGAGGCCCCACAGTGTGTTGGCGAAACATGCACCTTATTTTCTTTATGTGTGGAAAATTGCATTCATTGTATCTTCATATAAATGTTATTTACACGAGTATCAGATTGGTCCTCATCATACATAGTAAGCATTTTTGTGCCTCACATTAATGGCATTCAGAAGTTATAGAGACGAGATCTTATCAGATCTTCCAGTTAGAAAAAGAAAAGTAGGAAAGAAGAAGAAAAGTAAGAGAAAAGGTGCACGCGGTTCAGTGTGGATTCGAACCAGGGTACCTCGAGCCAATGGCCAGCACCGACTTATTTTTCGGGGGGGGGGGGGGGGGGTGGGGGTGGGGGGGGGGGGGGAGGGGGGGGGGGGGGGAGGGGGGCGGGGGGGGGGGGGAGCAAAGTTGATGAAATTTTTTGGGCGTGGGAAAAGACCAAAGTGAAATTTGGGATTGGGGGAAAGAAAACGTGACATTTGGGGCGTGGGCACCGCAAACCTCCAAAATTATGAGATTTTAACAAATTTTGACCCAAAAATTGCTGATATTCGCCCACAATCCCAATTTGCATTGTTTTTTGGCCCCAGAAATCGCTGATTTTTGCGAAGAGTCCATATTTTTCTTTCTGGCTAGGGGGCCAAGGGGGGGGGGGAGAGAAAAATTAGGGGGGAAATATTACTTAGTATTTTATAACTAAAACAGTAACGTGCAGATTGTTGCATTATCTATGTGAGGCCCCACAGGGTGTTGGCCGAACACATGCACCTTATTTCTGTTTGTGGGAAAAATGCATTCATTGTTATCTCATAAAATTGTTATTTACACCGTAGATATCAGAGGGTCCTCATACATTGACATAGTAAGCATTTTGTGCTCACATTTTAATTGGCATTCAGAAAGAAGTCTATAGAAAAAGACGAGTATCTTATGTCAGATCTTCAGTAGAAACGAAAAGTTAGAGAAGAAAGAAAGAGTAGAGAAAGGTGCACGCGGTTCAGTGTGGATTCGAACCAGGGTACCCTCGAGGCCCAATGCAGCACCAGACTTCTTTTTCGGGGGGGGCGGAGGCAAAGTGAAATTTTGGCGGTCGGTGGGGAAAAGGTGAAAATTGGGGAGAGTGGGGAAAAGTGCAATTTTGGGGTTGGGCAAACCTCCAAAATTATGAGATTTTAACACATTTTGACACCAAAATTGTGATATTCGTCCCCAAATGATGTTTTTGGCCCGAAATCGTGATTTTTGCGAAGAGTCCATTTTTCTTCTTGCTAGGGCGGCCAAGGGGGGGGGGGTGGGATGAGAAAAAATTAGGGGGAGGAAATACTTAGTATTTTATAAACAGTAACTGTGCAGATGGTTGATTATCTATGTGACGGCCCCACAGTGCTGTTGGCCGAAAAACACAGGAACATTATTCTGTTATGTGGGAAAATTGCATGCATGTGTTATCTATAAATTGTTATTTACACGTAGATACTCAGATGGTCCTCATACATAAATAGTACGCATTTTTGGCTCACATTTAATGGCATTCAGAAGTCTTATAGCGACGAGTATCTTATCAGTCTTCCAGTCGAAAAGAAGAGAAGAAAAGTAAGAGAAAGGTGCACGCGGGTCAGTGTGGATTCGAACCAGGGGTACCCTCGAGCCAATGGCAGCACCAGACTTTCTTTTCGGGGGGGGGGGGGGGGGGGAGCAAAGTGAAATTTTGGGGTTGGGGAAACGTGAAAATTTGGGATGTGGGGGAAAAGGTGAAATTTTGGGGGACAAGTGAAATTTGGGGGTGGGGCAAAACCTCAAAAATTATGAGATTTTTTAACACATTTTACCCAAAAATGGGATATTCGCCCCAATTTGATGTTTTTTGGCCCGCCGAAATCGCTGATTTTTGCGAAAAGTCCCCATCTTATTCTGGCTAGGGAGGCAAGGGGGGTGGGGGGGGGGGGGGGGGGCGAAAGAAAAATCATCTTGTATTTTATAAACAGTAACTGTGCAAGATTTTTGCGCAATTATCTATGTGCAGGCCCCCCAGTGCTGTTGGCGAACACATGCACATATTTCGTTATGTGGGAAAAATTGCATTCTTGTATCTAAGATAAATTTTTATTTACACCGTTAGATATCAGATGGTCCTAATACATCACATAGTAAGCATTTGTGCTCAATTTAATGGCATTCGGAAGCTATGGAGAAGATCTTATCCAGATCTTCCAGTAGGTAGATCTGGCAGTGTAATAATACATAGGACATTATAAGTCGTTTAGCAGATGTTCTTTTAATTGTTTGCTTTCACAAATAATTTGTTACTATTGTGTCATCAAAAAGAGAAGTATATTAATGTAGTTGTTTTGTAATAGGGTAGAAGTCTGCCGTCAGAGCAAGGGTTGTTTGTCGCATTGAGCAATCAAAGTGATTGTGACAGAGATGACAAAACATGAATTAGGAATTTAATATTTTTTGTCTAAAATGTGAGCATTTGTTGTTCACAACACGGCGGCCTCAGAAATTATCTTAGTTTGATGAGAATTACAAAGACGGTTATTAATGATGATGGTTATCTTTTGTCAAAGATTTGGGACCAGGTGGTGTTTACGAAGTACCACTAATTCATAGTTGTTAAAAACAGACAACACTAAACTTATATGGATTTAGTGCTGGATTGTGTTAAAGTTTGATTCTGCATAAGTTTGATTCTGCAATGCAATTGATTTTATCAGCTTACTTCCCCAGTGGCTGGCAAAACTGTTAAAATCCAGTATGCCACTACTGAATGATTCGGGATAATCATTTTGGGTTTTGGCGTGTATAAGGCAAAAAAAAAAAACTTTGTCGCAGCTTCTTTGGCTAAAAAGTGATGTATAGATTACTTTATGAAGCTGAATAATAAGCTTTTAATTAGTGGAGCCACTGCTCAAGAGCGATACCTCACATGTCAGAATAAAAGAGTGAAATAAAAAAAGTAAGACATTCTGGGTATAAGCATAGTAAAAAGTGATGAAATAGAAATTAAAATTACTTATTTAAAATCAATATCCAATAACATGACAATACAGGATATCCAAATTCTTCAAGATTGTTTATGCAGGGTTGGGTGTTTGAACCAATCCCATAATGCATTGCAATCGTGTACTATGCTGAAACTGTATGAAATGCCATGTTGTCAGTACTTAGGAAAAAAACTTTCCAGAAACACAAGACATTCATTGATCATGCTAACATACCTAAGTACTAGTGCTTGGGGTCAACGTGAGTTGTAAGTCGGGTTTGTATGTTAATAGTAGGATTTTTGTGGAATCACTTTTGACCATATTGAAGGGAAATTTCCCAAAAATGGTGCATTGTGGGATGGACTCATACACCCTCTGTACCATGTCTTCTGTAACATACCGACACATACAAATGACAAATACAGTTGAAGTAAAAAAGTCATACATTATTGTATGTATGCAAATTGTAACAGTCACCAAAACAAGGAATGTGTTAACATGTATCACATTTGAGATTAGTGGCGTGTATATATGTTATAGATGACTATAGAACTGGTATTTAGAGATTAACCGATCCAGGGTTTCATCTACGCTCCGATGGCCGATACTTTTTGTAGTATCGGACGATCCACCGATCCGATCGATGGTTTGTCCTATATGTTAAAGATGACCAACCATAGTGAGTATGTAGAGTTGTACTGGGGTTCAACTTTTTCAACTTATAGGAATTGGCGACGATGATTATAGTTAATAAATCTGTGTGGACCACATTTGTTCAAGTTTCCGAGAGGGTATTGGAGGAAAAGGTTATCTTTTACTTACCAGAAGTATTGTTATAAATATAAGTTAACGCCAATCAATAAGCGGCATTGTAAATTCCCGCAAAAAACTTCCTGTCATGAGTTCATCAGAATATCACGACCATCATGCTCATTTTAAATTGAAGGATTCATTTATTATAATGGCATTCAAAAATGATGGAGTTCAAGTTAATAAATCCAAAACGTTTTGTTACCACTTATACCGTAGTCGAGATCGGCCGGCCTTCCACGGCCTGCCGTCCATCCCCAGGGCAGGCGTCTACATATGATAATTATGCTTTGACAGGTGAGACGGACATGTGCGGTGTACGGCTCATGTACTGCAGTTTACAGCGGGTAAAAATGGCGAAAAATTATTATTAAAATTCTTGTTTCGCAAGAACCAATACAAATCAATTGTATTACCATTCTTATTCATTGGTTATTATTTTTTTAACATGATTTTCCCAGTCATTTCTTTTAAAAGATTTTTTTCACGAGGGTTTGGTTTCAATATACCCCCCCCCCCTTCCCCCCCCCCCCCCCAGACAATCAATCGCAAATGAAGTTAAAATGGGATCACCCGGGAAAACACGTGTCTAGAGTCAACGAGACGCTGCAGGAGCATAGCGATGCTGAGCTGTCCTGTACCTCGCGCCTCGCAAGGGCTGAGAAATTCATTGACCTTGCTGCTGATGATCCCATATTCTTTTTATGTATTCACTAAATAAATCAATGACGAGAAGGATAGATGGAGTAGCTAGCGCCACCTGGCATTTGTGGATTAGCGGTATTTATGTTCTAAGCAAATTGATATAATCTTAACCAAAGGTTGTTTCCCACAACGCGCTCGCTCCTGTTTGGCTCGTGTATCAAAAACTACCGGAGAGATGGTTCGGAAAGTGGAAAGGGGGGTATGAGCTTGCATATTTCTCAGCTAATCGTAGCATATGCATTGTGGGAAAGGGTGGTGTGTCAGAGCCCACAGAAGCTACACTACGATTAAGAAATGTTTTTAAATTCTCAGTTACTGGGGGTTCCACAGGTTACACCTAGTGGAGGGATGTTCTCGTATGTAATCAAATTTCTGACCCTCTCTGATGCAAAAACATCCATAAAAGAAACTATGATTTTTAGATTAGTTTGCTTTACACCCTCTCTCTAGATCTATGGTGTTTAACGTTAGTCTCTCAAGCCAGTATCACTGAATTTAGTTTTTTTTTATGCAGTTCTGTGTCACAAATAACGTGTGGTGAAAATACTTTCCGTCCGCCGTATACGGTATAAATCAAAAACAAAATTTATGCTATCCCCTTTTCTTCAAGCATTACAATCAATTGAGGAGAATGGAATGAGATGCCGTAGCACAACGTGAGCTTGGTTAAAAGCTATACAGGTGTGCCAACGATAATTATTAAATGTTATGTTCTATGCATAATAGTAATGAGAATCATGGCAGCCACGCACAGTTTGACAAAAAACAACTTAAGTCTCTTCTACGTATTATTATGGAAATGTTTGCTGTACAAAAATACAGCCACTGCAAGTGAAACGAACCTAAAAAAAATACGTAACGAAAAAGAGTTGGAAACGGGGATATTTCGGCCGTATTTCGGAAGATGGACTTCCTCTAAGGATTTTTAGGTCATTGAAGGCTGTGAACTGAGCACAAAAGAACAAAATAATGAAACATAAAGCAGTAATTTTCTCAGTCACTTACCAAACGAAGGCTTTTCCGTGGAGAGCAGAGGAGCGCCTGTCATGCGTTGAACTAGACAGGACATAACGTTGTAGTATAGTCTGAATTGGAACCGCACTTGAAGTGAGATCGTGATTGATAGTGATAGTATTATACGTAAGTAGCTCATTAGCCTTAGGTTTTCTCATGTAGGCTAAGAGGTATAATTGATGAAGATGATAGCTAACTACACATATTAAAATCAGTTTGGTTAACTCGTGTTTTCCAACTTAAAACTGGTAAAATTCCCATTTTACTTGTCCCTTTATTAATTCAATCTATAGGGTTGAGGCGGGCAAGCTAGGACATATTTTTGCCGATACGATATTTTGCCGATTTAGCAAAATCGGCCGCCGATCCAATGTCCGATACAAATATCGGTTTAATCTCTAATGGTATTGAGTGCATTAATTTCAGGAAAGCACTCAGAACTGGATCCTCAATGCTTATTACACATATTAATACTTTGTGACATTTACGAATATCTTGTCATCATTTTCTTTCATTTGAAAATGTGCTGTGATAAGTTGGTGGAAAAAAGCAGTTATTGACCTGTAAAAAAAACCCGACAATTGTCGAAAAGTCAGGTCTGATATGTGTGAGTAGTATGCGGTGTTTTTATGGTTTATTAATATATAAACAGAACAATTGATAATTTAGCCTATGCCATTTCAATAGCCATTAGTAATGCAGCTTCCAAATATTTGAGCTCCAGACCGCCTTCAGTCCTACCACTATTTTTTTACATTGCTGATTGGCTAAAGAATCAACTTTAAAGTTCCATTGTGACCATTTGACAGGTCTACATAAATACACTGTAAAAAAGTGTTTAGAAAATGTGCAAAGAAGTGTTAGGTCATAAACATGCAAAATTTCAAAAGATGTTGCACTTAATGCCTTAACACTTGGCATCAAATACATAACACCTTGGTGGCAAATACCTAAAACATGTTTAGCTAAAGGTGTTGAGTATTAAACATTTAGACAGGGTTAAAAAACACATGGGGCAAAATTAGTGATTAAATCTAATCACGGTTTTGCAGTGTAAACTGTCAGATTACAGTCAGATCAATGTGTTATTTATTTTCTCATATTTACACATTTAGAAAGGAGAAAGTAGAAAGAGTTTGTCAGTTCTTGTGGGTAAGAGAAGAATCTATCAGCCAACTTGGGAATTAACAAAATGTAGTAATGATTAAATTGATCAAAAATGACTGAAAATAAAATAGGTTTTTTGAATTCTTGCCAAATTTTGGTGGATTCATGTGTTGAACATTTTGCGTAATTTGACAAAAAGATGTTGGAAATTGTACCTTGAAAGAGACTTCCAATTCTACCAACATTGATTGCTGTTCATCTAGTACAATTCCCTTGGTGATTATAATTTTTTAAAACCATGAGTTTTGCCAAATTTTCTTTAGTATTCATTCAGAGTTACTAACGTAACATGCACCAAAACAAAGATCCTACATGGTAGATTATAATAAAAGCATTACGTTCTTGCCCACTGTGGACATTTCTTAATTTCACAGTATTCGTTCGGAGAATTTGAGCATGATGATGCAAGGGGCGCTAACGTAACATGCGGCAAAAACTTTTAAACAAACAGAATTGGTTAATTTGTTTGGATTGTACAAATCACAAACGTCACTTCATGGAAGACAGTGCATCGGTTAATCTGCATTGCCATGTATTATTGATAACTTGAGTCGTAAAATAAGAATTGCAATTTTGTTTGGATCGTTTACAGAGAGCGGCAATGTACTTGAGATGACATTTAAAAGGCAGTTACAAGAGATACAATTTTTATTGGTTAAGCTTTAGCAAGTAATTTTATGGGATGGAGTTTGGTTTTAAGGGTACGGACTTGTAGGTAGCTGTTCACCAGGATTTTGCTTAATTTTGGAATACTGTGCCTAATTTCTACACAGTGAGGCATTGATTATATGTCAAATGGGTTGGAGAAGTTATGGCAAACTTACTTTAGTAACTTTGGTTGACCTGAAATTGTAAAATTTATTCTGACAGCATATGTAGAAAAATAGCTTGCAAAGAAGGGGTCATTGTGCACATGACACAAAACATGAGAGGTATATTTAGTTTTATATAGTGAAGCAGAAGTGAAACAATTGTGACATCAAAATTACAACATGTTCAGATTTGCTTGGATGAGAAGAAACTCTTTCATGGCCACACCTGCTAGAATTATTCTCCAAACATGAAGAATTTTTGGCCCTTTTGCAAACTTGGGGATTGTTTTATTAGAAAATTAACTTTCCTAAATTTGAGATGTAGTATATTGCAGTCATTTAACATAGTTGTGGCAAACCATTGTATGGAACCTTTAATTCTTGTGACACCTGTGTTTGTTTACTTTGGACCACTTCTCAACGTTTACAAGACTGACAAAACAGAGGTGCAATTTCTGATTTATTGTGTTGGATTTTAATTCCCTGTAACTTACACTACTATGTGATAAACATGCTACTTTCAAGGAGAGCACTAGTGTTAGGGCAAAATGCTACAAGTAGGTCATGATTCATATGTCCATCCTTAACTGTGAGTGCCAGTGGCACTGCAGAGAAGTGTTTTAATTATTGAGTATTTGTCAAAGGAGAAAGACAACCTTTTCACAACAGTATGGTGAGGATTGGCATGTAACAAGTGGATTTGAAAGTGAAATTGGATTATCGTGTTGAAATTGAATTGATTGGCCATTTTATGTGGCCCAATCACTTGCTGTCAATGTTTGTAAATGCTATCTTCAGTAGATAGCATTTCCTGTAAACTTTAAATATTTTGGAATCAAGTTTGGCATGACTGCTATTGTAGATACTACATGTAATCTAGGTAAGCTTGAATAATTTGCTATCTACAGTAGACAGCATTTTCATATTTGCACTAAATGGTATTGATGTGCAATTTCTTAATCACTTTGTTATGCTCTCAAATAATACAATTTAGTGCAGAAAGATCTTTATATTGTAGATAGTACATTATGTAATCTTGGCGAGCTTGCCTAATTTGCTATCTACAGTAGACAACATTTTAACTTTTGCACTAAATTTTATTGATGATGGGTGTTTTTGAATTGCTGGCTTGTCATGCTCCCAAATCAATACAATTTAGTGCTGAAATGAACAAGAGCATGTTTTACCTTCAAAATTAAATTAATTTAACAATTAAGATGGCAAAAGTACCATAATGAAATATTCTTTCTCCCAGTGTCTTAAAATAATAGTTACAATTAATAGTTACAGGCATAAGTGTAAAAGCTGGGTTACTTTTTATGAGGTCTTAACAAAACCATTTGCATAGGGATTTTTTAAGGAGTATATGCACCAACCAATATTTTGTCTACTGAAGATGACATTTATGCGATCTGGGTGATATTTAAAAACTCGCCTTGTTTATTACTTTACTAAGCCCTACCCACATCGAGCTGTTTTTTTAAACTCACAATAACACTAGTTGATAAGACAAGGTATGAGTGGACACCCACCTTAAGGTTGACTTACAATGTAACGTGGGTGGAGTACTTTGTCGCTGACCAGTTGTAGTGAAACCCATCATTACTATGATTTGCTGATGACAACGATTGGAAGTCAGTGAAACAGACAACCAGACCACAGCTTCATGCAGGCACACCTATAATTAGGTCTGTGAAGCGCAAAAACTGATGATTGAAACCAAAGGATGGGTACTCCTCATCGGGAGAGATCACTGGACACCCGCTACTTTGAATCGATCGCTCTTTGCGTTTTGACGTCCAGCTAGTTCGTACACCCACTCACACGCCAGCGGTTTTTGGTCAGTTAGTTGGTGGAAAATTGACCGGTAGTATCCTTGACTTTGTTGCCTCACAAGTGATGTGTTGGTTCACCGTAACAGACTAAAAAGTTCATAATTTAGTAGCACAGTACCAAATGTTTTACAGATGAAATCAAGTGAATTTCATAGATTGTGAACTTCGTAAGAATACTCATAATAAATCCATAAAATCTGTAACTTGTTACAACAGAATTGTTCAGAATGTTATTACATTTTATGGCTCCACAATGATAACCTCATAGTGCTCATTAACTCTTTAGGAAAAGTTTCAGGAAACTCTTGCAGGGGGAAGATCCACTTTTGTAAAATGGTATATGGTTCTTTGGAAGATAATGTAGACCGAGAGATACCCGCAATTAATCCTGATTTTTTACCAGGTGTCTTGTGATATTGGTCTGGAAATCCCTTGGCCATCTTGAAGCAAAGTCTTAAGTGTCGCGAGCGGTGGAGCGTGACGTCAGAGGTCCATGACCTCTAAAGTTGCCATGTTCTTCAATCAATATAGTTATCTTAGCGCTCTGAAAACATTAACAAGAGGGAAAACCTAAACAAATTGGGTATCATTTTAAGAAAATAAAATTATCTATTCGTGCTATCAAATTTGCGCTATTAGATTGAAGCAGTAAGGAGCTAGTTTATAGGCCAAAAATGATGATTTTTTCAACATTTTTGCCTATTTTTTGCCTAAACGGTGAAGATAAATGAAAATGTGTCCATGGACGCTATCCAAGATTTTCCTTCATATTTACCAAAATTTGACCCCATATATATGCTACTTATTCTGAGAGAAAAAAAGTTTCCCTTCTATTAGTTTTCTCATAATGGTATTTTAGTTGACCAAAATCTATATCCGTATTTTAACAATTTTGCTACTTTTTGACCTTGTTGCCTGACAACAAAATTGATGTTATATGCACCCTTCGAAAAGTTGTAAATCTGTTCATTCAGGTTAATAGGATATGGTTCTTAAATTGAGAAAAATGGTTCGTAGGGGGGATCGATCAGAACCTTTTGGGGGGTCTAATGACCTTTAAAAGGGTCTGCAAATTGGTTCTAAAATTTTTGAGGAAAATATATGAAGTACCTCTATGACGAACATTCTGGTTTCTAAGAACCAGTAAATTTTTAAGAAAGTTCTATGAAGTCCCTTTTTCTTAAACCTCCAAGCAACAGCCCTTTGAAAATCCATTAATGGTTACAAAGGCAACCACAAAAAAACCGGTTCGAAAGGTTTGTCTAAAGACATTTTGGTTTCATTCAACCAGTAGAGCTCTCTTTAGAGGGTAAAGGTTTTTGTGTATAAAACCACATAAGGGGGTTTCCCTCTTATCCATGGGTTGAGTATGGCTGAAAAATGGCGTAGTATTCGCATCATGGCAAGGTTGTCCATACATGAGCAGAGAAAGTCTTCTAAGATATCAGACCCAGCAGCAACGGCCCAGCAGAATCTGAGCCCAAGTCGTAGATTTCCACACCTCTAAATTGATTGTTAAGATAAGTGACACTTCATCTGTAAGTTGACCCCCCCCCCCCCTAAAAAAGGTTCGGATTTGCCCAAAATGATTTGAAATTTTCAGTAATGGTCAGTTCAATTATCTTGATGTCCCTTTTTTAATTATTTCCAAAATATGTTTTCGAAAAAGTCATAAAAGAAAGTTGCTATTTCAGTCATCGGACAACCTTAACAAGACATTTAGTTTCAACTTGAAAAAGAACATCTTTAGATTTAGTCCAATTTGCACCGAACTTTTATTGGTAAATGAAAAAAATCATTCAAATCAAATTTATTTCCTTCAACATTCAATTTTACAATCATATGAGCAACCCCCCCCCCCCCACCAACACACACACAAAATAGGGAAGGGGAGCAAAAAACATGGGATGGAGAAGGAAGCGAAAGGAGAACGAAAAATAGGTTTGAGAAGAAAGGGGAAAGAGAGGGAAAGAGGGAAGAAGAGCAAAAAAGAAGATGGGAAAAAGAGAAAGAAGAGTTTGAAGGGAAGGGCGAAGGTTATCGTGGTCAACAATACCAAGATCTGAAGTTCTGAGAAAACCTTGCATTTAACGTACCATTCGGTATGATTATCGAAGAAAATATGAGTTTCTTGATGGTATTTTGTACTGAGTATAGGCAGTAACACAGAGTGTGAGAAACTAATTCTTAACTAACGTTTTCTCGTGCAGATATGATAAACAAGCTCCCTGTCTTGTCCATCTTACAATTCACAAATTTGGCGATATAGAAGAACCTTGTCAGGGGCTAGGTATACAGTTGCACGATTTCCTGCTGAAACATACTCACCTACTTGACATTCCCGAGCAAGAAACCTGGAAAATCTGTCTTAAGGACGCTGATAAACAAACACTTGAGAAGTCTAAAAGGCCTCTTTTGCCCTGCACAACTAAGGAGTGAATGGTGTGAGGAATTTCACGATGCATGAAAAGAAAAAATATACAACGCTTTGAAAAGCCCATCAAACATAGAAAAGTGAAAAATCGGACATGATAACAGTCAACCTGATGAGCTTGAGGAATAGGAATAATATTCTGACGAGAAAGACCATCAAAAGCTTATGTCGCTTTAGTGAAGTGTATCTGAGTTTTTTTGTCCAGAATAGTATACCCATTGCCTCCACTATATTGGATGGTTTTGTTGCAAATTAGTCTTGGAACGAACATGCAATTTGCAGATCAGTACACATTACGTATGCGACAGGTTGATGCGAATTCAATCATTTTAGATCTGCAGGGGTGTCCCGGGGAGACCACAAGGGTGCAGGCAAAATAGGCCCTTCAGATTTCCACAAATGGGTAGTGATCAGCGTCTTCAAGACAACTTTCTCAGTTTCTTGGTCTGGCATGGCAGCGGGAGGAGATTTCATATAGTAAATCACACTTTATACCTAACCCTGACGAGGTCTGCTATATCTACGAAATTGTGAACGGGAGTTGTTAAAGAATTGAGATGTGACCATAATGAAGTGGACACGCGCACCATGTTCCATGTGAAATTCATTACTGAGAAGGCCCAACAGCCACCAGTATACATGCATTCATACAGCTCAATACAGCAATTCGATTAACGTAGGAACAGCATCGGCCAAACACCAGATGTAGGCTTACTATTGAATCTCGTCTTTGGAAAACAGTATTATAACGCAGCTATGGCAAAAACATGCATAGCCCATATGATCATCATCTAGTCGGAGGCTCTAACTGTTGCGAAGAGGTGTGTTTGATACTTGAAAAACTAATGCTGCTCAATGTATGGACATTTTTTAAGTTGCAGGCAGTTGCCTGATTGTGAATATGTTTGTTAGTACGTCGTTCAATGATGCACCCAGGAATAGAGTCAATCCATACTTTAAACCATCAATCACCAGATCCGCCCGTTTTTCACACCGCGTTAAAACAGCATTGTGCAAAAAAGTACCAACGAGTGAACTATGTTACAATGATGTGATGTAGAAGACTAATGGATCATCAGTGATCTTGAATCGGAGAACCAAGGATGGAAGTTTTACGAAGACGACAACCAGCAATTATCAATGATGTGGTTACATGGATCAACGTACACTCAAAAATGTTCAGTCAAATGCCGATGATCTTCAAGTAAGGAGGCCTTAATTTCTACTGACGAATGATAGTGCTCTCTAAATGTGACGGTAATTTCAGCCCCAAAAGAGTGACACTCTCTAAAAACCATCCCAAAAGAGTGGTTTGTACTAAAAGATGTGTGAATTTCCACCTCAAAAAGAGTTAAAAATCACTCCAAAAAAGATTGGATTCCACTCGGTTGAGGAAGTTAAACGAAGGACAAAAAGGGTGATGAAGGAAACACACGAAAACGAGTGGAATCCACTCTTTGTGGAGTGAGTTCACTCTTTTGAGTGGGAATTCACTCTTTTTAAGTACAAAACCACTCATTTGGGAGTGGTTAAAACTGTTTCACTCTTTTGGAGGAGGTGAAGATTTTCAGTTTATATTTAGAGAGTGAAGATGACGAAATTGGCCAGTCTGGAAAAGCCAGTGGCCGTCTGGGCACAATAGTTACTGATGCGGGCATGGAATTTAATAGTAAACATGAAGTGAGGCTTAACTGTCGTACAGTGATGTCCAGAGGGTGTTAAATCAATACCACAATGCAACGAAATGTGCCTGTCCTCTACTGTACTAAAAAAGGTCAGTATTAGGGATAAAAAGTGTCCACAAGTTTAAGAACCACACGACATTTCCATGATCATGCTAAATTCCTAGGTACAAACGCTTTGTGGGCATTATGTGCTAAAGAATGGATTGTGGGCCCCTATTCAGGTGAAATTTCCAAAACTGGTGCATTGTGGGATTGACCTCAATACACCCTAATGGAGTTATAATAATGTGAATATCGCATGCTGTGACTGTTATTTTTTTTTTGGTGTTCCTGGGGACATTGACAGAGGGAAGTGTTATTTCCCTTAAGACCCCAATTTGCGCCCCCTCCAACGCAGTTTATAAGGACCCCGCCCGGTTGTTTTGAGCATAATCATTTTTTAACGAGTCCTCTTGGAAAATGTTTGCCTTTGAAGCTAAATTGTAGCCGAATTTTAGTTCCAAAAACCTGCATTTCCTCAAACATTCATTTCCTAAAGGCTTGCTTTGAGAGACAACATCAGTTCCAAGACCCCAAGTTCGGAAGTCCGGGGACGCAAATCTGCCTTACCAAAAAACAAAAGAAAAAGTGATTACCCTCCGATGATTACCTAGCAATGACCTGCAACCATTCTGTGAAAACATATGCATATGTTTTGTGGTTAGTCACACGAGAACCTTTGGGTCCTCTAAAAAGAGTCTTTAATATCTTCAGAAACCTTTCAGAGCCATTTGCTTTTATATAGAACTGGGAATGGTCTCAACGAGCTGTAATTTTTGGCGGTTAAGGTACTTCATAGAGCTTTCTCAAAATTTTAGAAACCATTTGCATACCCTTTGAAGGTTCTACAGAGGCCAAAAAGGTTCTGATGGGAGCCTGAAAACCATTTATTTAATTTAAGAAGCATTAATCTATATTAAACCGGAATGACAGATTTACAACTTTGTTCGAAGGGTGTTGCAATAAACGTCATTAATTGTGTCAATTTTTTTTGCAACAGCCAAAAAGTAGCAAAATTGGTTTTGTAATAACACGCGAATTGAGTTGGTCAACTTAAAAGACGATTACGAAAAAACTATAGAAGGGAAACAATTTTTTTCTCAGGTGTAGAGTTGCATATCTATGAGTGCGGTCAAATTTTGGGAAAAATTAAAAGGAAAAATATTTTTTTTACTTTTTTTACGTTTTTTACTTTTTTCATTTATATTCAACCGGTAAGGCAAAAAAATAGCAAAAAGTTGAAAAAAAAATCTCACTTTTCGGCCTATAACTAGCTACTGCTTCAATTAAATAGCGCAAATTTGATATCATCGAATAGATAAAATGTTTGCTCTTTTAAAATGATACCATGATTTGTTATGTTGACTCTTTATATGTGACCCAGTAGCGCTAAGAATAAGATATATTGGTGAAGAAACAGGCAAATTTAGAGGTCATTGACCTCTGTCGTCAGCTCCCCGCTCACGACACTTAAGATTTGCTTTTCAGATGGCCCAAGGGATGGTCTATAGAATTCGTAAATCAAGAGACCTGGTAAAAAATCAGGATTAATTGCTGGTATTCTCCCGCGTCTAATGTGTCAATACATCACAAAGGTGTATGGCGTTAGAAGTTTGAGGATGATATGGACAAATGATTTTATGACCTCGTGACCTTTAACGAAGTGGTATGAAGCCTCCAAAAGTTCGAATGCGTAAATCAGTTAAACCTACAGGAAAGTTTAATGGTGGGTAATAAAATGGGGCTGGTGGTACTGAAAATCACAGGAGTTGCAGGAGATACCCCCGGCCCATATTATCAAAGTGTTCTCAAGTTTTGTCTGAAAGAATTTAGACCTTTGCTATGGCCATTCCAAATTGCCAGGCAGACAATTGGTTGTAATAGCGCCAGGCACGCTGTTTGCCTGAACACACACGATACATTCATGGTATTAACAGGTACGGACTTAGGTCTACCAGCACCTAGTGCACTGCTTTGTAAACTAACCACACAGCAGAGGGACACATTCCTATTACTTAGCTTCCCAGACTTAAGGTAAAACAACTATATGAAGCAGCGGTTGTGGTGGGGGATAAGAGGTGTTATTTTTGCAGCATCATCCCTTTCTGCCTTGCTAGTTGGATTTTGCCTAGAACATCTGATCAACTCTATAAAATAAACCGATTAGCCAATTAAAGGTGCATGGTTCCGATCGTCTTTGGATCCTCCCCCCCCCCGTATTTACCCGGAAGTATTTTTGATTTTTTCGATAAAAGGACGTATTTTTTCTCTTTGTCGTCCTGAAATTTTGAGTCCTCAAATCCATTCAATCTCCCAAGATATAAAACAAAACAACAACACCGTTTTTAGTGGTTAACCATAATATTAGCACAGTATTGACTAACCTGTGAACAGATTAATTTACAATGACGATCTGCCGTATTGGGAATGGATGGTGATTCCCCTTAATGACCCCTGAGGTGACTTGACCTTTGACCCCTCTAACTCCAACCATATGTCACAAATGTCATTAAATGTATTTTACTTTACGTGTTTAACACCTTTACAGGTCAATATTATGAGTTTCCACTCAATCCAAGCATTCCGAGGACAAGGTAAATAGTTCAGCAAAATTGTGGATACAAAGTACTCCTTTTTAAAAACATAGCGCTAACATGTTTTAGGGCAATATCTTGTCGACTATTTGGACTAAGGAAGTAAAATTTGTGTCAACTGAAAAGCTGTGGATTTCGCATGATTTTATATAGGAAAAGCGGCAAATTGGGTTAATTTTTACAACCCAAATCGTAAGATTATCCAGACCGCGCCACCTATATCAGTCCGCGTCTAGCAACGACGTAATGTAATGATACTTTATTAATAATATAGGGATCAATCTTGAACTTGTCAATAGTACGAATGGATGAGGCCGATTTCGCTTTTGGAACGGGCTGGTTTTGTTACTCAATCACGTCTGATGTCTTTTGCACAGACAATTTATTACTGGCTGAAATATTTTCATTTGAAGAAACTGTGCGCAAATCCGCTAGGACATAAAATCACGATATGACCGTCCAATTACCCCTTCCCCCCCCCCTTGACCACTGATCTCAAATTGTGAATCACCAATCCCATTAGACACTGTTCATAGGCGTGCGTGGGCATGAGTGCGACGTCATCAGTGCGCCCTCTTTTTTTGTAGGAGAAGCATTGCTTAGGATTTTGACCTAATTGGCCATATTGACCTCTACGTGACCTTTGACTGGCAACGGTTACCCCCATACACATCTCTTAACACTTTTTCTGCTGACCGATTTTGGTTTTGAATCGGACCAAGCGTTTTTGACTCTGGGATCGTTTTAAGCCGGTCGGAGGTATCATAGGAAACAGATATACGAGTCATGCCTGAGACATGACATCAAATTAGGAAGTTACCCTTAATGTGCCCTTAAAGTTACCTTTGACCCTGTAACTGACCAATATGTCACAAATTCATTAAATTGTATTTTTACAGTGTTAACAACGTTAGAGGAATGTGATCCTTGAGTTTCAAATCACTAAATCCAAGAATGTCAGCGATTTGACCTTTGCACCTCTATAAACGTACTCTGGTCACGAATAGTTCACTGTTATTGTTTCGTTATTTACGATATCACAGGATTATTCCTGTCAAAGTTCAGTTCAGTTCATCGGAGCTTGTTTGTACATTTTGACCTGACCTTTGACTTTGACTTTGGGTCCTAGACTATCCATAACCTCTTCTACCTATGAATGTACATCACTGTAGTAATAACCAAGTTTTTCTGTCCTCTATAGGCTGAATATAAATCCCATTTGTTCTATTTTTAACATGTTTTTGGCAAAAGTGACCTTTTGACTTTTTTTTAATTACCTTTTCTTTAGCTGTAGAAATGCCTTGAAGTGAAAACAAAATCGATTTTTATTCGCTAGTTTCAATTAAACATAGGCTGAATTTTGTATTTTGCTCCATACAAATTAGAATTGCAACAATTTTTTTGTACCAAAGATAATTTATTCAGCTTAATCCTTTCACATGGGACCTTTTCTGATAGAAAGCTTACATAAAGTGCAAAAATGAGATTTTTTCACATTTTTTAGGGACACCTTTTATGTGAAATCTCTCGTTGCCACCTTTAAGTGTCTTTTTTTAAATATATTCAAAAATAAATGTAATTATCTGGTTATCCACATGGACATATCCCATCCTTACTAACTTGATATGAAAGAATGGTAGGGGCCTATGCCCCCTTTTCCACTTTCCACCTTTTGATCTGCTTTAGTGATGATATTGAATATAGCACCGATCTTGGAACGTCAATAATTCCCAAATTTCCCACCGGGATATTGCATGCACTATTCATCTTATATCTCAAATTCCCTATAGCGGTGAGGATAGGGTATACCACCAATAGTAATTTTTACACATATGGTTCCAGATTCACCATGTCAATTCTTGATATAATCTTATAGCTTCGCATTATTTAAATTTTTGCTATCTTTCAGAAATAGCAATGTACTAACTACCAATTATTTATTTGATTGCATTGTTGTCCACAAAACTTCTCATGTTTCAATTTGCTTCCTCATGCAGGTTGCTGAAGTTTGTTGTTTGAATCCCAATTTCATGCAGGGATAGGGGGGGGTGTACCAGTAAGGGGAGGGGATACAAGTGTGCCCTTGATAAGACTGGATTTTCATTCTAACTAGTCCCGATTTCACCCAGGCTGGCGACACATCGTGGTCATTTCTGGCATTTACTGTGTCAATCTGTGTAATAGCTCGATTAAGAAAGTGCTCATTTCCTTCCTAGAGTAATATTTTCAGCTAAGATTGCAAACACTGCAACCATTATCAGAATTGTAGCATTAAACCGTACTGTCAGGACTCCATTTCTGGGCAATCTGTTTTAAACAGTGCTATTTATCAGTTCTCATCACCCAAATTCATCTGCTGAGGTTATAAAGTTGGGCCATCACATGTAGAAATCATCGCGTCTTTTCCTGGACGAAAAATGCTTACATTTGTGAAATTTTGTTATGATTAAACCTTGAGCCCCGCAGGAGACTATGGTCTCCAAGAGATCAAATTTTAAAAATCAGAATTTAGGTTTTTACCATAAAAATGCATTCAACAGTCCAAGAAGCCTAGTCTTAGTCACTGGTTTTTTAGATGGCTTTGCAATGACACCTCAAAAGCCACTGACTAATGTTAGCGTGTGCATCTACTGTAATAGTACACTGCTATCTACAGTAGATAGCAATGTATCACCAACATCTTACCTTCAATATTTTTCCGGCAATAGTTCCCTCAATATATACTCCACATTCCCTGTACCTACTACATAGCACACAGTCTACTTACAGAAATCCTCAAAGATTAGGTTTTTTAGAACAAGTTGACAGTTATAGTTTAAGAGCTTTAAAAATGTTTTTCAACTTCCATTTTTAAAAACATTAGGGCCGAGACAGTGTTTACACTGAGGCTATTTTACAATATTCAATTCAATTCCTAGAGGTGAATCTACTCTCAGTTTGTTGACTATGGACTTTCAGTCCCTAATGGCTCGGAGCATTTAGAATTAATGTTGTAAAACTGTCCCTGATGGGAAAGTCGGACAATTAACTATAATTTTGCAAAGATTTTTGACATAAAGGCAGCCAGGCTGTTGGTACATCTATGCCGGGTATTCTGAAGAGTCTACTTAGATCGGGTTTATAAACGCAGGTTAGTCCTACATTAGTGCCTTTTTCCTTCCAACAATACTCTAAAAATGCATGTAACAAGTGAGAAAGTCCTGCATGGATGGGCCGAAATGGGCCCATCCATGAGGAATTTTCTACCCCATTACATTTAACTTTCACAGTATTTTTTGAAAGGGAAAAAGGTCCACTCCTGTAAGACTAACCTTGGTTTAAACCCAGTCCTAGGTCTAAAGTTAGACTCCCTTTCAGATACCATCCCTAAGTGTGAAATGAGGTGAATGTCCCGATTGCATTTAGACCGTAACAGTAACAGTAATCTTTCCTTTTTATACTACCACAACATTGTTACTCTCACATGAGCTGAGAAACTAGTGTGCTGAAAGTTTTCCATTTGAAAGCAAATGTAGTGCACAGATTTTGTACCTGAAGATCTGTATCAGTGTGTCCAATAAAACACCGACCTGATTCAGGTAATGTAAGTTCAAATCACCCTTATATCTTGCAATAGATTCAATAATTCTTTGAAGAATCTCTTGAAGATTTTTGCAACTTGTTTGAAAACCCCGGGAGTGAGATCACAAAAAGCCAGTCCTTTCGCGCTTAATATGAAATTACAGCCCGACGCTCAATTTAATTTGTTTTTCAGGATACACACTGTATACTTTTTAACTGCGTGCACCATCTCCGCTATATCAGTTGGCTAATAGGCGCATTGGTGAAATGAACTAAATCAATTTAGGACTAATGCTTGGCTTTGTTGTGCTGTCCCATCAAAGCCGGCTGGATTTCCCATAGGCCAATGGGAGACATCGATCCCTTGTCACCCGAGAGTTTAACCTGTACCTTGCGGCTGCAGGTGACGGCATTCATTCTGAATTTTTTCGCCCTCTCACAGTAATGTCCTTTTCTGGCAGACATCAGATACATAATGTGTTTTGGTGGCGTGTTTTTTGTGAGACGGTGCAATTCAATTCAATTAGATAGGCACAAAAAAGCCTAGTCATTGATAAACAATAGTTTTTGTTTTGGTGTCTTATTTAGAGAATACTGTGTAAAAATACCTTTCATCACAGTGGTGATTATTGTCCATATCATGGCCTCAAAACAGTTTAAAAAGATTGGATGAACAAAAGGATGGAGTTAGGCAGTAGGGGTCAGTATCCGACTGTTGGATATGGGTTTTTTGTTTTGATTAGTGCGAGGATTTGTTTGTTAATTAATTCGACCCTCATCGGTTTGAGGAGATCTCCTGACAACGAACAACCGAGCTTCAAACCGAGATATGAGAATTTATAAAAATGCTGGGAGAACATTTCTATGTAGAACCCACTTCACCAGGGAAAATGTTTCATGCGCGTTTTCTACATGATGTTGGCGATATTATACGAGCGCAGACAACCATGTCCCTGACTTGAATTTTTGAGGCTAAAAATACTTTTTGAATTATAGGCGAACTGATTTGGCTCGCACACCTGGGGGAGGCTGTCTTGTATTTTGGGCAAGCAGATTGGTTTGTTATATATCGGCAAATCTAATGGGACTGAAAAGGGTGGCAGTGGCATTAATCCTTCATTTCTTTCTTCCCTGTATTAATCTCAGTGTCATGGCAACGTTTTATGACCCTGATGCCAGGGATATCGTATAGGGAATGTTTGACCTGGTCGGTTTTCTGGGTACGAGTTGCAGTGTACTCAAATGCAGGTAAATGGTGATTGTTAGATACTACTTGGTCAAGCATCTTCATTTTGTAATAGTTCCATTTTGCTTTAGAATGGCAATCCACAGCACTTAAAGTGAAAAGACTTCTGTTAATGGTAATATCTCAAATTCCTCTTTATATTTTGTTATGTGGTAATCAATACTCCAAAAAATGTCTCCAGAATTATTTTTTAAAACTTCTATTAGATGGAGTTTTGCCCTGATAAGCTTTCTATCATAGAGTGTGGGGTTTCTGCTTCACTTGGTGAGTTTGGAGTTTAGAACCAGGAAAATGGTACAGCGGATCTTGGTAATCAAGACAAAAAAGAAATTTGCCTTTTGAAATGGAGGTGGGGGGGGTGAAGCTGTTCCCAAATTGGTGGTGAGGGTTTAAGGGTCTATGCTTAGTTATATGGTCTCAACATCTGAATGTTTTAAATTCTTTGAATTCCTAACGATGAGATTCATAAACTTCTTTTCCAGAAATTGCCATGAATTATCCCCCCCCCCCAAAAAAAGAGTAAATTACTGCAAGGATCTTGTGTGTATGTAACATCCCCCAGAATGTGAACACATTTATAATTCTAACTGCCCCTTTTCCAAATAAATCATATGCCACAACACTGAAAACCACCTTAGATTCTTCCACATCTAATCTGTCAAGGGCTTATGCCTCCATATGGCACAGACTATAATCTCTTTTCAAGAGAAAACGCACAAAATAAATCTAACACCACTTTAGAGGAGCTAGTGGTTGCTGTGTATGGCACTCCAGCCTAATCAGGTTTCATTACGTTAGCCCTATAAAGGCTCAATCAAGACACGGTAACGATGCCTGTATTTCCCTGTCCACTATTGGGGCTTTGTTTCTTCCTGTCATTTTCCCTACCTGACAGCCCAACCTGGATTTACTATTAAACCATCATGCTAGCTGCTTCCCTAGAGTATGTTTCGATGCCATATCGGCCACCATCTGTAAAAAATGGGTATTGATTTAAAATAACATAGACAACAGGCAACAGTGTTTTGTGTTCCTTATTGCTTTGTGTGCTGTACATTAGTGTCAGACCATGCTGCATTTTGATTTCCTGGGTGTGTGGGTAAACACAAAAACAAAATTATTCTTGCCTTGTGGTAGTATCGACTCACACTATAACGTATCACAACAGCCTTTTACGAGTAGGTTTACGCTTTGGGATGAGGACTTGGATGTGGGATAGAATTTTTTCATGTTAGGGAATACACTTTGGTGCTCAATCTTCTCACGAGGGTGATGTACCTGTTGTTTATCGTAGATGAAAGAATTAATGGTACTCTTGCAGCCATATTGTGCTCTTTTGGGCGCAATTTTGTCCTGAAAGTTTTTCTTTGTTGGGATGAATATAGCAAAGTTATTATCAGTCGTGTGTGTAGATTTGGTGTGGGAAATCATTGAAGGAAGTTGGATCAACAAATTTGTCATTCTTGTGATTTGGCCCCACAAACCATGTTTGGAGGGTCTTGTGGATCATTCAGGTAAATGTCCTGCCTGGGTGATGCCTTGCCTGCCTGGATGGCTGAATGGATGGCTGCATAGAACATTCAGTGATCAACTCTATAAAATAAACCGATTAGTCCAATCGTTTTGGGACAACCCCCCCCCCCCCCCCCGATTTACCCGGAAAGTAGTTTTTATTTTGAATCGGATGAAGCCGTATTTTTTTTCTCTTTTGTCGTCCTGAAATTTTAGCCCTCAATCCATTTCATTCCCAGATATAAACCAAAAAAAAATGCCGTTTTAATTGGTTAACCTAAATCTTAACACAGTATTGAATAGGGCTTAGCAACCTGCATTATGCATCTACCATCAAAACCGCAAGTTTGTTCCAAACAGGTCTTGATGTGGTGTATGTACAAGTGCCCACGCTCTCATATCAGCAAAACAACAATACACATAAAATCGACAAGCAACCTTTACTTCAAATGTCAAGGTGACTAAACCAAGGTCATGTGCTGTATACCTTTTGGACAGGTTATGAATATGTTAGCTCCATTTGCATATTTTCAAGAAGAAAATTCACGAATCCACTCTACAGACTAAAACCCATACTTCAACTTCTAACATGATACGGTGATAGAACATGATGAAGTCATGTACTGTATACCTTTTGGGGAACAGGTATGCCTATTAATGAGATCATGTGCATATTTTCAATAAATGTGAATACCCCACAGTTTGTGGTGTATAGCTTTTTCAATTGTACCGGCCCATTGGGGTGTTTTATTTTAGGGACACTAAGTAAAATTTTAAAAAAAAGGTGGCCCAAAATGGAATAAACCATAACCCAAACACACCAAAACAAACCAACCACAAAATAACTACGCTGTGCTACCATCATGCATTTTGTGGTATTTTTGTTTTTTGTTCACTTCCATAGGTTTTGCAACACAAATCCATCAAGTGACCCTGAAATTCCCCCTGGGTAATTGGTGGTTTGACAGTTTTTCCTCTGTGGTAATTTTGGGGTTTCTTATAATTATGGTGTGTTTACTTTATGGATAAAACAAACTTCTGAAAAGATCAGACTTGTGTTTGCCTTAACACAGAGGAAATGGAAGGTGATGTCATTTTTTTAGTAGTCTGCAATGCAAGTTTTAAATGGCTTCAAAAAATATTGGTTTTCATGCATGAAAGGGATAGGTTTTCTTTTGAGTGTGGTTTTGTGTGAATGAGTAGACCAAGATGCTGAGAAGATATGGCCATTTTGAACCTCATCTGGGAATCTCGTAGCCCAGGAAATTGGTTACTGCTTGTGATATACCGTAAGGGTAATTTCGTGCGGGTAATTTTTCATACTTAACGAACATTTTTAAATTTTTGCTTGTTTTAAATTGCTATTTTGAGATTTTTTATATCCAGACCTCTGCACGCTAAGGGTCTGTGAAAAGCGCAAAAACTAATATTGTGCCGAAATTTCCACTTTAACAGTATAGTAGCACAACCTGAATTGCACGGTCACACCTGATTGAGTTGAAATAATTGCTGTGATATTGGTAACCTTGATCCCATCATCAGACTGTTCAGGCTTTAAGATGATGAGATGTGGGTTGAAAGCAGAGGTGTTTTGAATCAATCCCATGATGCAATAGATGCAATGTGCCTATTATAAGATACCGTACTATACTAAAAATACTAAACACCGTCATACCTAGGGGGGAAAAAAGTGTTCAAAAGTTTTAAGAACCACAAAACATTATAAATAATCATGCAAACAATTCCCTACGTACGACGCATTGTGAGCTAAAATAAGCATTAAAAGTCAGGGTTTTTCATGTGGTAGAATATGATTTTTTATGAATCACATCCCCTATTGAGTGAAATTTCCCAGAACTGGTTCATTGTGGGATTGACTCAAAAGACCCTCTGGTTAAAACATGGCGTAACAGGCGGGGGGCAGGTTGCCCCCCCCCTCCCCCCGCCCCCTCCCCCCCCCCCCCGACGACTTTGGCCGGTAAAAAAAATTGCAAATATCATTCTAGAATCATCCGTTTTTTTTAGCCCTCTGACCGGGAAAAATTGCACTTTTGACCCCCCCCCCGAGAGGGAAAATTTTCCAGATTTGGAAAATTGCCCCCTCAGAGCGGGCAGGCCCGTTACGGCCCTGGTGAAAGAGTTCCTGGTACTTTGCATCTTATATGGGTTCACCTTTGTCTTTTTTTTCAAACCTTTTATTGGAATTGAACTGGCATTTTAAAATTACATTTCTTTTCTCCCCTTTCTCTGCAATGTTTACAAAATCATGGAGGTATTACTCACTTCTGCCAGGATTCAATTGTAGAGCGTAGTCATTTATTGACTCGATCAGAGGTTTTATGAGAAACTTATATAACACAAGCACCTTTTGAAGATGGCACTCTGAGAGAAAGTACAAACCATTTGAACGTGGTGCTTTCAACTTGACAAGACGATGCGATACGTACTTGCTTCAACCTATGATGTAAGAAAAAAACAGCACAAAAATCCATATAACACCACTTTAGGGCGCTAGTTTGCTGTGTATGGCACTCCAGCTAATCAGGTTTTCATTACGTTAGCCCTATAAAGGCTCAATCAAGACACGGTACGATGCCTGTATTTCCCTGTCACTATTGGGGCTTGTTCTTCCTGTCATTTTCCTACCTGACAGCCCAAACTGATTTACTATTACCATCATGCTGCTGCTTCCCTAGAGTATGTTCGATGCCAGATCGGCCACTTTGTAACAGGGTATTAATTTAAAATACATAGACCATGCAACCCGTGTTTTGTGTTCTTAGTGCTTTGTGTGCTGTACATTAGTGTTAACAGACACATGCGTGCATTTTGATTCCTTGGTGTGGTGGTAACCCAAAACAAAGTATTCTTGCCTTGTGTAGTTCGCTCACACTATAACCCGTATCACAGCCTTTTACTATAGGTTTAGCGCTTGGGAGGACTTGATGTGGAGAGCTTTTCATGTTAGGGAATCACTTTGGTGCTCAATCTTCTCACGAGGGTGATGTACCGGTTGTTGTTAATACGTAGATGAAAGATATTAAGGGTACTTGCAGCCAGTGCTCTTTGCGTGCAATTTATTCTGAAGTTTTTCTTTTGAATGAATAGCAAATTTATGATAAGTCGTGTGTGTAGATTTTGTGGGAAATCATTGAAGGAAGTTTGATCAACAAATTTGTCATTCTTGTGAATTTTGGCCCCACAACCATGTTGTGTAGGTCTATGTGATCAGCAGGTAAATGTCTGCCTGGGTGATCTTGCCTGCTGGATGGCCTGAATTGATGGATGCAGAGAACAGTCAGTGATCAACTCATAAAATAAACTCGTTAGTCCAATCGTCTTTGGGAACCACCCCCCCCCCCCCCCCGTTTACCCGGAAGTTATTTTGATTTGATATCGGATGACAAAGTCGCGGTATTTTTCTCTTGTCGTCCTGAAATTTGAGCCCTCAATCCATTTCATTCCCAAGATAAAACAAAAAAATGCCGTTTAGTGGTTAACCATAAATATTAGCACAGGATTGAATAGGGCGTTGCAACATGCATGCTTTGCATCTACCATCAAACCGCAGTTTTTTCACACAGTTTCTTATGGGGTGGTATTTATACAAGTGCCACGCTCTCATATCAAGCATAAACACAATCACATAATCGGAACAAGCACCGTTAAACTTCAAATGTGGGCACAGTGATAGACAAAGTCTGTGCGTATACCTTTGGGGACAGGTTATGAATATTAATGACTCATTTGCCATATTTTCACAAGAAAATCAGAATCCACTCTACAGACTAAACGCAAATACGCAACTTCTAACATGAACGTGATAGAAACATGAAGTCATGTACTGTATACCTTTGACAGGTTATGAATATTAATGAGATCATTTGCATTTTTCATAAATGGGAATAACCACAGTTTGTGTTGTTAGCTTTTAAATTGTACAGGCCCTTGGGGTGTTTTAGTTTAGGGAAACTAAGTAAATTTTAAAAAAAGTTGGCCCAACAGGGAATACCCAAACACCCCAAAACACAAACAAAATACTACGCTGTGCTACCATCATGGCATTTTGTGGTATTTTTTTTGGGTTCACTTCCCATATGTTTGCACACAAATCATCAGTGACCCTGAAATTCCCCTGTGGTATTGGTGGTTTGACAGTTTTTCATCTGTGGTATTTTGGGGTTTCTTATGAAATTATGGGTGGGTGTTACTGTTAGGGATAAAAAACAAAACTTCTGAAAAGAGCATACTTGTGTTTGCCCTTAAACGCAGAGGAAATGGAAGGTGAGTGTGCAGTTGTTTGTAGTAGCTGCAATGAAAGTTTTCAATTTGCTTCAAAAATATTTGGTTTTCATGCAGGAAAGGGATAGGTTTTCTTTTGAGTGTGTTTGTGTGTGATGAGTAGACAAGATGCTTGAGAAGAGTATGGCCATTTTGAACCTCATCTGGGAATCGTAGCCCAGGAATTGGTTACTGCATTGTGATATACCGTAAAAGTGGTAATTTCCGTGCGGGTAATTTTTCATACTTAAGCAATTTTTAAAATTTTTGCTTGTTTTAAATTTGCTATTTTGAGATTTTTACACAGACCTGCACGCTAAGGGTCTGTGAAAAGCGCAAAAACTAATATTGTGCGAAATTTCCACTTTAACAGTAGAGTAGCACAACCTGAATGCACGGTCACACCTGATGAGTGAAATAATGGCTGTGATATTGTACATTGATCCATCATCAAAGACTGTTGCAGGCTTTAAGATGAATGAGATGGGTTGAAAGCAGAGGTGTTTTGAATCAATCCCATGATGCATAGCAATGTGCCTATAGATACCGTACTATACTAAACACACATCAGTACTTAGGGATAAAAAGTGTTCCAAAAGTTTAAGAACCACAAGACATTTCATAAACAATTCCCTAAGTACTAACGCATTGTGAGCTAAAATAAGCATTAAAGTCAGGGTTCTTATGTGTTAAGAATATGATTTTTATGGAATCATATTGAGGTGAAATTTCCCAGAACTGGTGCATTGTGGGATTGACTCAAAAGACCCTCTGGGTTGAAAACAGTGGCATAACAGGCGGGGGGGGGGGGGCGGGTTTTTTTTTTTTTTTTTTTTTTGGCCGGGAAAAAAATTGCAAATATCATGCTAAATCAGCCGCTTTTTAGCCCTCTGACCGGGAAAAATTGGCCGTTTGACCCCCCCGAGAGGGAAAATTTCCCAAGATTGGGAAATTTGCCCCCTCAGAGCGGGCAGGCCTGTTACACCACTGCTTGAAAGAGTGTCCTGGTTACTTGCATCTTATATGGGTTCACACTTTGTCTTTTTTTTCACCTTTTATTGGATTGAAATAGGCATTTTACCATTTCTTTTCTCCCTTTCTCTGCCAATGTTTAATCATGAGGTATTACTCACTTCTGCCAGGATTCAATTGTAGAGCGTAGTCAGATTTATTGACTCGATCAGAGGTTTTTATGAGAAACTTATATAACAAGCACCTTTTGAAGATGGCACTCTGAGAAAGTACAAACCATTTGAACGTGGTGCTTTCAACTTGACAAAGACGATGCGATTACTTGCTTCAACCTATTGATGTAGATCAGAACTATGATTTTATTGGCTGGAATTTTTTCATAAAGCTGACTCAGAATATTGCTCGCCTTCAAGTGTGTCTTTAGCTGGACTAGGGAAATGTCCAGCATGCACTTTCAAATGTCATTTGGTGAGTTCTTCTATCCTGTGTAACAGACATTAATTAAGAATCTAGGCATCCTTTACGCCTAAGCGCCAAAGTTGATTCCATACCTGGTTCTAGCCACCGTTTTGACCTATTTAACCAATTCTGTGCTGTGCATGTTTTCATTGCCTGCAGAGTGATAGTCCATCCCTTTAAACAGGTGGTGCAGTCCTCGGACTTACATTCTACATCTTTTGGCATGGAAAAGAAATATATGATATGTATTCAAATATTGAAACGTGATATATTGACTTGATGGCTTTCGATCGCTAGGTTTTGCTGAAAGCATAAAAAGTGATATTTCTCACACTTGTACCACTGATGTTGAGCTCTTGTGCTGTAATTCAGCAGAGCATCAGCAGACTCTATGACGTAGTATTCTAGCAAGTCCATCATACAAAAGATATAATACTGTATTGTGGGATATTTTCGCAGGGTTAATTTTTCACAATTTTACCAGTTTTGGACATTAAAGTGGGTTTTATATTCGCACATTCAAGTGTAAACATATTAAAGTCAATGTTAAAATAACATTTTTGCAGGGTTTAAAATTCACGGTTAGCTGCATGAATGCGAAAAGCGCAAAAATTTAACCCCCGTGAAAATTTCCCGCTATACAGTACATCAACTCTGTTAATCTGTCATTCAAGCTATCTACTGGATTGACAATTTGAATAACAAATGTAACTTAGACCACAAAATGTGTGCATTTTGAGGGGGATTTGGGTGTGGTCATCTTTTCAATAGTTCAAGATTATATATTTTCACAAACAAATCATTGTGTGCGTGCAAGATGGTCATAAGTGCAATAGCTGCCATTTATACCCAGAAATACCCATCAAACTTACTATCGTGCAAAGTCTTTGGACAGTGGCTCAGTCGCCTGAAGAACCCACTGACTCAAGGAAAGATGAAGTGAGAGTTACTGTATGCCCCCTCCACAGTGCTCATTGAGCGATAACATGTGTTCTCAATGAAGAAAGATGCACAAATCATTTCAGTGCTGCTTTAATCACCAAATATTGACATGAAGTAAACTCGAATAGCATATGCTTCCATAGAGATTCATATCAAGATGGCATAAATAACTATAATTAAAACATGGTGAATTAATATAGAAACCCCTTGGCGATTGACCATCCCGACTGTTTACGAATCAGCGGAATTTCACTCAGACTGGAACAGGATGTTTTGTCAAGCATTCCTAGCATATGGGGGCATCAGGACAGCTTTTCCAGAGTATGAAATGGTAAATAAAATATATTGCAAGTCACCAATAAAATGGTAATAAAAGCCATATATTTGAAATTAATATACAAATTTGGCATTCAAATTTCAAGCAATATGGATAATTCCATTGCAAAGGCATATTTCAATTTTATAGTCACACATCAGAAATTTTGATGTGGAGATATTAATGTTTGTGATATTTTTCCTCGGTGATAAATGTGGGCGTTTCTTTATCATTGTTAGCATCACCCACTTGTTGCTACATATGTTATTGGAGAAACCTTTTCTCTATCAGTTTACTGTAGTTTGGACTGATTAACTGTTCAATACTTGAAATCTGAACATAGTATCTGTATTCTTTGTTTTAATATTTGCTTGTGGTAATACCAGAGGGTGTATTGAGTCAATCCCACAATGCACTACATTTGGGAAATTTCACCTTAATAGGATCATGTGATCCCACAAAGATCATATTCTTAACACATAAAAATCCTGACTTTTACACTAATTTTAGCCACCAAAGCATAGTACTTAGGGGATCTTTAGCATGATCATGAAATGTCTGGTAGTTCTTAAGGTTTTGAAACACTTATCCTTAAGTACTGACATGTGTTTAGTACATATAGGCACATTGCAATGCATTATGGGATTGATTCAAAACACCCTCTGTGGTAATACATTGTGGTGTCAAGTTTTGCCTTCGGAGAAAAAAATGAGAATTTTGACTCCAGTGTCTGATTTCAAAAGCCATCACTTCTTTATTTATGTCCACATAATAGCTACCCTGCTGGAATTTGACTTTCCTAGCTAATCTATAGCAGGACAAGCATTAGGTTTTTCCGATACAGTGCTATTGGCATACCAGTGAACAGTGTTCTTATACTTCAGGGCTTTATACTCTTTCTTTCATTTTCTTTCACCTTCCGCTAAAAGGTCAGCACGACCGAGATTCTTGATATTGAACCAATCGGGGCTGATGCATGGTTAAAGTTACATTTGATATTAAAGCCTGTGATTAAATGTTAGTTGGCCTGTATATTTTCCTCTTTCAACATGTTTGTAAAAATGGAGAATAATTTTAGAGCTCAAGAAGGAATAAAGGGGGGGTAACATTTGAAGGTCACTACAACAATGATTCTCAATATTGACCTAACCAGGATTTTATATAGTTCCGCCTATCATGAAAAACATGGTTAACCATTGGTCAGTATATTTGCGGTGTTAAAAAAATGAAACGGGGATGGAATTTACGTTCATAAAGTAACAAGAGAAACTGTAGACGTGGTTGCTGTTGAATGAGTTCAAGGTTGCAAACGGTTGATGTGAAGCAGGCGGGCATAGGGGCATAACTGGGGTCACTTGTCAGAGGGGGAAAATTCCTGGTTTTGAGGCCAATTTTCCCGGTTGGAAGTGGTTTAGAGTCAGATTTGACTGGTTGTAGGTAAAAATACCTCAGTGAGGAGGCAAAAAAGGGCTGATTTAGCATGATTTTCCAGCTTCTTTCCCAATCAAAACTCTCTCTCTGGAGGGGCAACCTTCTCCCACCCCCTTTTACGCCAGTGATGTGAAGAGATTGTAGTGAACTGAACCATATTTAACTGGAATAGAATGCATTGCATCAAAAGATAAATATCTGATATGGCTGGGTTGATAAGAAGGTGGGGGTGGGGAAGTAAAACAAAATAGAAATTCCATATTACTTAAGCTGTACAAGTGCCATAATCTCCAAAATGGGAGAATTTGGCAATCAAGTGAATCCAAACATCCAAAGTCTTGGTAATGACTTCTTTTATACTAGACAATTATACTATCTAGCTATCATTTTTGTTTCACCCTGTTGTTAAACTCCAGTTGTCTTCCTCAATCTTTCTTAATCTCCAGACCCCCATCCTCATAATAAAGTAATGTCTGAAAATGAAGTCAATTTCCTCCACTCACGGTAACCATAGAAACTTGACTCGCAATCATTAAAAATGAATTAATGTAGCACTTTTGAGGATACTGAAATGTCTACTGTCAGGACTAAAGAATCGGTGCATTTTCCCCTTCTTGAACCGCCCTAAAATATGTAATGATAATTTCTGCCAGCAAGTCTATCTTTTAAAGACCGACCCCTAAATCAATTTACTGGGTTTTTTTTCTATTGGCAAGTGACTTTGGTCCATGCTTCCTCCCATTTTGGATTTTGTATTAACTGTAACACACACATTTAATTAATGCTAACAATTGCCATATGTTGGATGTTGGTTTCTCCATTCTCTCCTTTTTTTATGAGGAAGTACACACCATAACAGTTGGTTTGGCCCATACCTTGTGAATAGAGGCTACGATATATAAAGAAATCATGCGTCCTAGGCTCCTTAACATGGTTCAAGTAGCCTTGACTATGTGGAGCACAGGAGAATTGTAATACTAACGGAAAGCAAAACTGGGATTGTGGACGTCATATGACGCAAGCGAGTCGAGTCGGCGTTAAGCGTGTGTGGCAGGGCGAGCAAAGGGAGGAAACGCCAGGGGTCTAAGTTCGCATCGGCGAGATCAACAAGAGCATATATCAAATGCAGGTGACTCTGTATTTGCATCAGTGGGATAATTGGCACGCATTAACACGTGAAGGGGGCAATTATAAGTGTGGATTGGGTATGGAAGTGATCTATTTCAAGTTGTCTAGGGAAACTAATAACCATTGAATTTGGAAAGACTGGTGGTTGTGCAACTTTGTAAAAAGATGGTAGCGATTGCTTCCATTTTGATGAGATTGTGACAATCGGTATGCATTCTGAATAAACTAGGGCAATTACAAACATGAATTGGATAAACAAGTTTATTTTGAGCTATCTAAGTGGAGTAAATAAGCATTAAATTTGTGAACAATTTATGCATTATTTTTGTAGTATTTTCGCTGATTCTTAGCACTTAATGTGACAGTATGACCAAGTGGTATGTAGTTTGTGTAGAAAGAAGAAGCAGAACTTCTTTTTTTTCTTTTTTTCTTTTTTTCCCCCCCAATATTGAATGATCTTTTGCACTATCTATAGTATGTATAATCTTGTAAGGGGGATGCTTTTTATTTAAGGTGGGGGGGGGGGGGGGGGGGGGGGGGGAATATAATTTGATATTTTTGCACAATCTTTTGGTATATTTACTTGTAGGGGGGAAACTCAAATAAGAGCAATTGATACACAAGTCATCTTAACTAGACCTACATAGCCAAAGCTAACAACCATTTTGAATTTAGAAGAATGGGAGTTTTCAATCTTTTTGTGTAGTGTGTATTGTTTTGGGCACCTGTTTTTGTCTATAATTCTTGCTTATACTGGGCTTTTAGCTTCCCCAAAGGATTAAGGTGTACAAAACACAGCTTGGCTCGGTGAATTCCTACTGAATGTGTTGTCTGGAAAAGTAAGAATTACTTCCTTAATACCATCCATTGGGAATAAAGAGATTTCTAGAATATTCTTTGTGGAATTTTAAGGGCATTTCGTATCCACACCTCGCCGCCCTACTTACGACCCTAAAAGATCTTGGGATTATTAATATCATTCTGAACCGTTAGCCTTAGTAATCCACTGTGTCCAATCTTACGTGGAAATTCGGTCCCCGCATCTGTAAGAAATTCCTCATTTTGTATTTTTTTTTTCTGTCCTTAAACGGACATAAATTACACCACAGTAGCCTTTGGGACCGTAAGTAACAAGTAGTGCTCATATCACAAAACGGCAAGATCGATCAGCTCACATTTTTGGATAAGCTTTTCTCAGGATATCTAAGGTAATGATAACAGAAGGTACTGAATCATGAAATGCACCTTAAATACTAAATTCTTTTGATCTTTTTTTTACGTATAACATTATTTTGTCATGTTTTGTTTCTGCAATTTTGGAGCCAGGTGAGCTGTGCACAATAGCCAGTTTTCAATTTTGTAATTGAATCTTAATTTCCCGGTATGTTTTCGTCACCGCAAAAACATATTTTATCAGGATGGCGACACTTGCCCTGGAGGGGAAGAGATCGACACACCTGAATCAACCTCAAATTAGGGATAATATGATCATCCCAGTCAATGATGCACTTTGTAATGGACAATAAAGAGATAAATTTGGTGGAAAGATGGTCGATGGGAGAGGTATTAAAGTAGAATAGTTTAAACCTGGTGATATGGGTTGTGACAGGCCCGTAGGGGGGGGGTTGCACCCCCCCCCCCCCCCCAATTCCACAAAAGGTGAAAAAGTCACTTTTGCCGATTTTTTTTGATAACAGGTCAAAATTTTAGAACAAAAAAATTTCAAAAAAGTCCCATTTTGGTGATGAGATGTTCAAAAGGTCCAAAAAGGACCATTTTGGGGGTTAGGTCCATTTTTTTTTTTTTCTTTTTCCAAAAAGTCCACTTTTTTTGAAGCCCCTCACCCCCCGTTAAAAAAATCCTTGCGTACGGCCCTGGGTGTGATGGTTTGTAACAAGAGAAATATCAGTAGCTTCCCACAATCCACCATTGCTTCCAATAGATATTTTTGTACATTGTAGATGAAACTTCTTAAATGCCAGTTTTGTGATCAAGCGTTAAGTTAGATCTGTTTCCACCACTAATAACGCTCCCAATCAGTACCTGTAAAAAAACTTCCACTGGAAGCAATGCATGTGGGAAGCTGACTGATTAACCTTCCTCTTGGTTGGACTATATGGTTCCGAAAAAATGGTCCTGTGTATGTGCTAAAGTGTATCATACATTTAGCTGAGAAGAGGACTACTGTTTCCCTAAGTTGACAAAAATGAGGTATGCTGGGTAATAATATACAGCCCTTCTCCATATTAAAATACAAGGTAGGGCCTGCAGGGTCATTTCACATATTTTAATTAAATGGCCTTTGCTTGGTTCTCATACTGTTGATTATATGACGAAGGCCGTTTGGCCTGGAAAAGTCATATGAATTGCTATTATTACAAACTATATGATTCACATTGCAGCTAATTATTGTGGGATTTAACAAAAACACAAACAAAATTGGGGGGGGAATGAATTGCCTTAAGTTGCTTTTGTAACCAGGCATAGCATAACCTGATCAAAAGTGTTTGAGCACTTGAGCACTTTTACGTGGCTATGTCGGGCGTTAAAAATACACATTTATTATTATTATTAAGTTATTGATGGAATACTGGGGTGGCATTATGGTTGAATACTGTCGTGCCAAAGTAAAGTCAGTTTTTCATCTAATTTATCCACCATTATTTGGCAGCCCTAATTGTCTATTTGTCAAGTCACAACAACACTTTCTTCTTCTCTAAACCTTTCCTTATTTCATATCCAATGTCATTTTTTTGTGCCCAGATTCCGTTTTGTTTTCTGATTTCTAATCAAACCATTATATAATAATAATAATAGCAGGATTTATATAGCGCTTTTATGTAATTTGGCACTCTAAGCGCTTTCCAAATGCCGCTGAGCACTGTGCCCAACCATACCTAAACCATTTAGCATCATTCAAGGGATGCAGCAGAATCGGGATCATTCCTTCCTATCACATACACATAAATCGAAATAACCATCGCAGCTGGGACCAGCTTCCCAAATATCGCATGGGTAATCGGTAATCGTTAGTTTCTTGTCCAGGGAAATTACAAGACAGCTGAATCTCACAGGGCTCGAACGCACGTCTATACGCATGAGCATACACTGGAGTCAAGTGCTTACCTGATTGAGCTTTCTTGTCTGCATTTGATAATATTTGTTTAAAAAAGTTAACATACATGAGAATTTGACAAATTCAGGCTCATTTTCATTGATTGCAAAATGCATATGAGCCCAACCATAGGGTCCACAACACAGGTTAGTGTTAACTTAAAGGTGTGTGACCCCTTCGACAACCTCGTCTCCACTTTACTCCATCAAAATTGAGATTTTAGTATCAGGCAAAAGTTCATATTTTTCTCATTACCCCGGTGAAATTTTAGGCCCAGAAGAAGTTTCCTCTTGATGTTATGAACAAAAATCTCCAAATGTTGTCGATCACATTAATTAACATGCACTGTCCTATGGGCCAATTTAGTATACACATTTTTGCTTCTACTATATAAACGGCTGGATTGCTTTAACTTGAAATGTTTAAACAGATGTTTTTGGAGCTATGCTTTCACGTAAGGGAGAAAACATCATATAAACATGCATGATCTGTCATCCACTTCTTTACAGGTGCCATATATAACCTTTGTATCTGAAGGTGGGTTTGCCTCTCAAAATAAGTCAAGATTTAACATGTTGATGTCAGCTTTAAGAGGATATTCAAGCTTTAGGTAGGATCATAGGATAAAATGGTCTTACAGAAAAAATTACATTAAATAAACCATAATCCAATTATTCAACGGATATGGTAAGGATTGAACTTCCTCCACATATTTTTGCAGGTTCAAGACTGTACGATTGTTAGTGTTTATTTATTTTGTAAAAATTCACTAATTTTACATAAATAAGTTTTCCCAGACTAAATGGAGGTGCTTGAAGCTTGCAACCCAGGGATCTGTGTATAAACAAAATACCAAACTATCACGTTGGCTTTTTGATTGAGTGTTTAATTCTTTAGAAAAATTGTTTTAGGGAAACATTATTTAGGGAAAATTAAAAACACCTGTTATTTCAAATAGAAACTCAATCTGCAAAATCTAACATGAACATTTTTCTAAATTTGATTTCATTTATATGACACCTTATTTCTAGAAATACTCAACCAAAAAGTGTGTGCGACCACCTGTTTCTTTGTTTTGATGACACACGAAATAAAAAAAAAGTGTATGGAGTTGATATTCTCTAACCATAAAAACAACACCAATCTTATAACGCATCAATTGCTTGAGAATCAGAACTAAAATGTGTAGTTTCACAAAATTACCCCATTTTGGTCCACTTCTATACTGCCCAAATCAGTCCCTGTACACAGTCTATGGGAATCGAAAACGCAATTAGGTGACATATCTCTAAAATGCCTTTTTGGAAAAATTCAAATTTGCACCACGTTTCTTTACCAATACCAACATTTCATGACAATTTCAACAGGATCTGGGCACGAAGCCGGAGCCGATAATCCTACCTTAAATGACACTTTCATTTGTTAAAAGTGCTTTTCCGATCATCTTGTGAGACCCCCCCCCCCCCCGATTTACCCGGAAGCAGTATTAATTTTTATTATTGGATGAAAGGAGTATGTTCTACATTGTTTCCTGAAATTCAGCTTTCAAATCTATTTCTTCTTAAAGGGGGATGCGATTTAAGGATATGAAGGTTCATCTTGATAGATTACCTTCACCCCAACAAACCACTGTAAAGTTTTGCGTGATATTTTCAATCCGTTTGCTGTCGAGAGCTAAAAAACGTGATTATGTAAGCCCATAGAGACTCTGTTACAATTAATATTGATCGACCAAATAGGACACATTGTTCACTCATAAAATCCAAAACCAAATATCCTTTTGCCTAAGATTTCAAAGGGTAAATGAGAAAATAGTTAGCTTTCTTTGATACCAAAATGTTGACCACTTCCGGTAAAATCTGGGGATTCTGGGAACGAGGCTATTAGCGATCGGGCAATGGGCCTTTAAGATATAGATAAAAACTCACGTTTTAATGGTTAAACCATCAATATAGCCACAGTAGGGAATAGGGTGTTGCATATGCATTATCACATCTAAAGCAAAACCGCAAGTTGGTTTCCCCATGGTAACTTGATGGTCGGTCAGGCTCTCGTATCAATTACAGAGCACGATAGACAAAAAATCGGAACAGCACCTTAACATTAATTATGCATTTCTGAATATTAACAAAATATATACAAAACTATCAATTTCTTTTATGTTTTCTCTTCAAATTATTCTGTGAACAAGACACTTCTGTTTTGCATAAAAAATGTGTGTTAAAGGAACAGGTTCTCTTCATAATGCAAATTGTCTTTGAGCTGGTGTGTGTTAAATTAGATTTTGTATATCAGGTACCATCTACTGACTGCGTTTGTTCACTTGTCCGATCGTGCACAAAATTTGATTTTTAATTTGCCAGTTTCAACCGCTTAAATTCAAAATATGTAGCCGAAGAGAATTCAAAGATAGTTTTGATTTGAATTATTCAGTGGGTTGAATGTAGTTTATTCAGCAACTCAATCTGGGGAGAATCATCCTGATTTTATCCCCCCGGCTTTAGCCCAAAATGGCGATATTGTGATGTATTCATTCTGTCTGTATGTGCGATTCCATATGTTTATTTTTGGTTAAGGTCAAAGGGCTCACCACACAAAACACTTAAATATCGAGCAAACTTTAGGATAACAATCTTTCTTTAAGAATCAGTAGAGAAAGTTCAGGTCAAAGGTCATCTAGGATAAAGTGACGTCATTGTTAATTTGCTTTAGGTAACGTGTTCTCATTTGAAGTGACTCCTGCATCAACCAAACTTGTTTGCTTGCAGTCTTTAACCTTGAGATAACACACTTCAGGTCAAAGGTCATTTAGGAGGTCAAATGTGGTCGGTGTTGATTTCTTTTAGTCAAGTGTATAATGCTCTCACGTGAAATGTCAGATTTCAATATCAACCGTACTTGGTGATAATAGAAAAATTCCAAGGGCTACGTCGGCTGTTTTAAAAGTTACTTCGTGGTGACCAAAGTCGGGTGTGGTCACCAAAGTCGGGTGTGGTCACATGCTTTAGTAGGCCCAAGGCCAAATTTTTTAAGCTAATGTCGGATGTAATCTTTGAAACATAACAAGAAAGTCAGTAGAAACATCGAAGAAATGATGGGCTCTTCATCAGTACTTGGTGAGGACCTGAGATGAGCTGAGACATTTCAAGTCAAATTAGGTCATTTTCAATTTTGATGAAAGAAACTGAAGTGCTGGTGCGATTTATTCACACCCCAGCCAGGGAGATTTACAAGTTGAATGTTGGGGCTTGTAAATTTTATTTTTTGCATTGCAGAAAAACTTGGCGATATGAGAGTCTTGCATTGCACGTATATAACAACACACTGCGCGTGGTTGCATATATCAAATTGTCAATTGGTGTGCAACCTGTTGTATATTGAATCACCACGGCGGTATGAATCCCAACTCAAACCCATATTATGGGTTTATTGAGATTTAATTTACAATTTGGGTAATTTTTTATTTTGGAATAATTGGACTTGAATTTGCTTAAGATAGAGAGAAGGCAGACAACAGTGGCGTGGTAATTGTAAGTTGTGTACCAAAAGCAGAGAATATTCTGTCAATGCAGAGAATTCTGTTTGGCTCTCTGTTTCCTGAATTTTATTCTCATGATCTGTTATGATTGAACTGATGTATTCAAAGGCAATCATCGATGTGGAGATAGTTTTAACCGTCGAAAAAATGGTAGTTTAAATTATCTGGTCAACGTTATTTGATGTACACAACGAAATGTAGAAGTATTAGACAAAAACACCTGCCCACTAAACTGTATTTGGCACACTTTAGTTTTATAACTGATTAGAGCAAAGAAAGGCATTTATTATTTACCTGACCCTCACCAAAAAAACTAATAAATGAAAAACGCATTACACAGTGCAAAATTTTTGAATGTCATATAAGTCAATGTGATGAACATGGGAAGTTACTGTTTCTAGCAATTCATCAATATACCTTTAAAAGCCATCGCAAATTGAATTTGTAACCCACAATAATTTTCTTTCCAGGGAAATGCAGAACATATGTATCAAGTTTGCCACAACACATTTCTCAAGAGCTGCCTATGCGTGTTTGTGGAATAGAATACTAAACGCAAAGAGCAGTCTTGCAAATCCCCAACTAGCTGTTCATTCATACACTGACAGGAATCCCTCTAATAGTTAAACGCATGTACAATTAGTTAGTCCGAATTGGCATAGTAAATGATGGTTGTATTCATACGTCAGCCTCTAAATGACCTAGATGTTCTTTGACAATATGGTTTTTCAGTGGTATGAAAAGTTGTGTTGGCAAGAGATGAGCAAATGAATGTTATCAAAAAATGAAGAGAGTAATTTTAGATTGGATTCATCTAATTGATTACACTCTTCGGTTCTTGTTTATTAGGCATGGGTGTGCATCTGGTATGGTGATTTGTTATTTGTAACCCAAGATGCTGCACTCCCATGTTAGCAAGTGGATTAAAGTAAACCAATCTGGCAGAGTAAATTAGCTCCTGTCTACATTGCAGACCCAAGAATCTTAAACTTGAAACGTAGTAAACAAATTCTGTAGAACAGAGAGAGAAGAATGGAGAAAAGTAGTTGGCAAGTTGAATGCAGGTGGTTGTCAACTGAGGCGAGTTATCAGAGCAAGGGCTGACTGCGATGGCTGCCTTGATATGATTCTATATAGGTTATAACCTCATCATTGGCTTTTGAAGGTCATTTGGGGAGCCTCTCAAAACTCTGCCCTAGAGACGAGGCTTGGTTGGACTTATTTGAATGGATTTTTCATGCTAATTCTGAATATTGATATGAAAGGTGATGTTAATTTTTTTAAAGAAATTGAAAATGATGAAATCTAAGTGAACATTGTCATCTGCAGTGCCATGGGTTTTAGGAAGAGTTGCCATCGTTTTTCTGACCTGACAGTAATCAGGTGAAAAAATGGAGATCCCATTGATCATCTTAATTATTAACCAAACAATTTTTGAGCACTTTGTCTGTTTGATATGAGTATTGCCCATGTCCTGACATTATTTATGCTTTCAAAATAATGGCTGAATCATTTAAGGAGAATTCAGTATTTTGCCAACCCATCCTTCAACAAGCATTTATTTTCCGCCGAGGCTGGCCCCAATTCATAGTGTGGTGGCACAATTTACAAAATTCTATCCCCCGTTTAATATTCACTGTGGCATTACCACACTGTCTGCCTTTCCACATAAGTTAATGGCTTGAAGGGGCAAATCCAAGTTCAAATCCAATTCTTTTATGGTAACTTTTTGACAGCTTTGATATATATTTGGGTAAACTCTTCAAAAATTTAAACGTCACAAATGTGATGTGAAATTGTCAGTCACCTAAATGCACATGGTCAATGGGCTCTCAGGAAGCAAATTTCATGGAAGAAAATTTAGGATGAATTTTTGAACAATACTTGCGATTCCTTTAAAGGGGGGTGTTCCATTTATGTGTATCTGTTCTCGCACTTGATATGAGAGCCATGGCAGCTGCATACACTTACCATCACGTTCGTGGGAAACGAACTTGCGGTTTTGATAATAGAAGCGATAATGCACATTGCAAGGCCCTGTTCACTACTGTGCTAATATTGATGGTTAACCACTAAAACGACAGTGTTTTGTTTATATCTTTGCAAAGAAGTGGATTTGGAAGCTGAAATTTCAGGACGATAATGAGAAAAATACGGCCTTTCATCTGATATCAAAATTTATACTACTTCCGGTTAAATCAGGGGGGTCCCAGAGATGATCGGAACAAGCACCTTTTAATGTAGCAGTAGCACTTCTGAATTGCATGAACAGTTGTCAGAAATAAATATACCATATACTTTTGTAAGTTTGAAGAACCTATAAAAATCTGGAGCTTACAGTCACCAAAATCATGCATCAAATTATCACAGTTAATTGTAAATGCTACCATGGCTACAGGCCAGAAACTTGCAGGCAATATGTTGTGACATCACAGCGTCTTAATACGTGAGATTCTGTTAGTTTAACATGGCAGCCAATACAGCCGTATCCCCCTTGTTCCCCTCAGTCAACATAAATACAGTCTGATTCCATGACCAGAAAGAAGTAGGTGAGCCACATAAACACATGACAACGAATCTCAAGAGCCAAGTGTATGTGTCAAGTTAAACCGTAGTTTCCTGGGTCATAATGCCGGAATGAGGACTCGAAACATTGTGCGCAAGCCAAGTTTGGCTTTTCTGGAATTACATTATATGCAATACTTCTATCCATTTTCAGGTTACTGGCGTTATATGACGATTATATGTTCTAATGCCATAGCGGTACGTAGGGCATATCCTTACATTATTCCTAGACTTGGCGCCTTAAGAAAGTCGCAGATTGGAATTACATACTTGTCGCACTTATTTTTGCGTTTGACATTAATCTTGCCATCAGGGAGGATAAACCGGTACCTTGGCGACACGGTGCATGGATACTTTTCTGAGGGGGCTTTCAAGGGACTAGGGTAAATATGGGTTGATTCATTTTTATCTAGGCATTTGGCCAATTCACTAAATATCAAGAGCCACCGAAAACTCATCTGCCGTCGAGGGAGTGCGGTATACCGCATTGCGGCTAATGTACAAGTTGTGTATGGCAATTAGGCAGGGAGTATATCTCAAATGCATCATGTCCCGATGCATCTGAGTTTTAGGGCATGTATAGGTTTATAGATTAAATTAAGAACCACAAAAGGAGAGAAACAGTAAAATTATCTCATGTGAAATTTCGATCCACAGGCTCTTCTCTTTATATCCGTCCTGTCAACAGGCCTTTGAAGCCCCCTCCTCGAAATTCAAATTCCAAGAAATTTGACTTCTGATAAGCTTTGAAATTCCAATTCAGTTTTAATCAAAACTACCATACTTTTGGCTCAATTTGGAAGGAAACTACTCATTTTCTCATTTAAAGTTGGACTAATTCACAGTGGAAAAGATGTACAAAGATCATCACAATTGTGTAAAATGAAATAATTACAGGCCTTGCAAGCAAAGACGGTTTGAACAAAGTTGCAAATTCAAAGAGGGTGGGTAGATCATTAGTGGCATAGCTCTTGTACAGGACTCAATACATGCAAGATACAGTACCCCATTATAAATGTTCTTGTGGTGTGCTGGGCAATTTATGTTGGATATGGTATTACATATATTGTTTGTGGTTCTATATCTTGTCTGGAGGCTATTTTATGAGTTATAACACTCAAGATTTTAGGACATGCTGTAGGCTATTTTCTTTGTATACTTTTACTTGTATTGTTCACAAAATCAGTGAGAAATATTTTGCAAGTAATGTGGGGATCTTGTGTCTTATGGGTAAGAGACAAGTTAAAATATGACATGGACTCTTAACTTTAATTGTTAGAAATTGCAAAAGTAGTTTTGGGATTAATTGGGGGGGGGGGGGAGGAATGATAAGATTACTCCTTGAATGAATACTCCAGTGTCAGTGGCGTAACCCGCGGGGGGCGGGGGAAGGGGGGGGGGGGGGCGCGAGCACCACAAACGGAACCCTTGACCCCCCCCTTTGCCCCCCCAAATGAACTGACCTTTTGTACAGTGTCTAAGGAGAAGGACTCAAATAGGCCCCTCAACAAATGTCTTGGCACCCCTTCTGCCCCCCCATTTTGCAAGATCTTCTGGTTACGACACTGTCCAGTGTTTTGTTAGTGAAAATTATTTTCTCTTCTTCTGCAAGGCATTAACGAGACGTTGGAGGGAAATATCAAGTAAGGGATTTTCAAGAATAGAGGTGTTACTAGATAAAATGTTGGCTTTCCTCGTTATTAATGTGCCATGATCAAGGAAGTAAGCAGCAATTTTCACATCAGTTTATTAGCCTAAATATTTTGATACAAAGCATATTTCTGATACAAAGGGCATTAAGTGGACGGGCAGGTTTAATACCAAGTTTGAGCTTGTGGGAAATTGCAAATCAATGTGGAAAACAAAATGCATATCTTTCTTTGCCATTAATCAACAGATGTGTGACTTTTGAAAGTGACTGAGCCTGCCACAATAAATCCTGGTGTCTTTAGAAGAGTGTCCAATTCCATGTGCACTTAAATTGGATAGTCATTAGAATGATTTTTTTGTAGTGCAATTGTATGGTTACAACTAATCGGGAAAAAGATATTGACTGATTTTTAAAAATGACAAAAAAGAGCCAGCATTAAAATGTTCATAACATGATTTATGTTTTTAGTTAAGCCATTCTTGAATTGAAGGGTGACCGTGGTCAGTGACGGGATAATAAGGTTATTATTGTTGTTTCATTTTTTTTTGAGTACAACTTCAAAACGAAAATAAATATTACAATACAACTTACAGAAACTTTAAAACAACCCACAGTTGATCAAAAAAATAAATTTACATCAGTAGCAATGTTCTTTTTTCACTTGAACAATCGTCACAAAGAAATGGATGCATCTTACAAGAAAAATGGATGATCTTTAACAAAGGAAAATGGATGCATCTTAACAACGAAAAATGGAGGCCGTTGATTGCTTAATAAATGTGGATATGCTCACTGTCCCATAGAGATTAAATTTTGGCCTTCCAAGGATATTTATTTCCCATTTGATTTTCAATTTTAATTGACTTAGGAACCACTAAGATTAGTTAAGATTTGCAAGAAGCCTTGACTGCTGGCCTGCAACACTGTTGCCAAACCTGTATACGACCACTCTGTGAGTGACTGTATTTTGATTCGCCCCCTCTATAGTTCAGTGTGTGAATATATTGCATGTGAGGGTTTTCTCATGAGATGGCTGGCTTTTTCAGAATGGCTCTCAATGCATGGTGATATTTTGTGACTTTATATATATATACTGATGACTGGAATGTTTGCACGTATCTGAATATTGGAGGGCACTCAATTTTGTTTACTCTTATACGCTCGTGAGTTTTCAGTTAATATTTCATTCCATTTGACTTCTGCTTGTAAGCAATTCTGGGAATAATATGACAGCTGAATATACATTATGTAAGCAATAACAGCCAAAATGTATAAATATCATTGATGGAGAATTGAGGGTGGGACAGAGGGGACTCTTATCTGTAGTGTTTGCGGCCGTGCTAAACCTTCCCTCTTCCATTTTCAATTCTTGGGTCTGAATTCCATTTGATTTTAAAGGCTTGTCTAATCATCTTGGGATCCCCCTGATGTACCCAGAAAGTAGTATCAATTTTGATATCGATGAAAGGCCATACGTTGTTATCATTGTGTCCTGAAATTTCAGCCTTAAATCCATTCTTTCCACAAGCTGCAAGTATAAAGATAAAAAAAATGCTGTTTTAATGGATTAACCATTCGGCCCTTATGGCAGAACTGCATAACTCGAAAATTTGACTTTGAGATAAGTTATTTTTGGGCAATTTGGGGGTGCTGCTTTCATTTCACAAAGTCTTACATGCCAGAAATGCTTCCTTCTGGATAGCACATCCTAACTTGGTGCTTTTAACATTTGAAGGGTATTTTTCACTGGCAAACGGCGTATACTCTTAGTTAAGTGTAATTTTCTATCAAAATCGCTTATTCTTCCATGCAACCAGACGTAACTCAGAGATACGTAGTTTTGCCATAAAATATATTCCTGAGGCTGGTCTTTGCTATACAATTAATGGGACTACGATGCTCAGATAAACTACAAAGAGTAAGATCAAGCTAAAAATGGTTGTAAATAAACCATATCAAGAATTATAGTTCTTTTAAAGTATATTTTGTGTTCAGCCATTGAAATAAAGCATGTGTATTTTGCCATAACTGCTTTTCCTAAATTTATATGGCAAAACTAAGTAACTTGACAAATTGTGTGTAATTCTGAAATGTTCATCATTAACCTCAAAATTGATGGATATACAGAAAAGATATGATAAATATATAAATGTATTCAAATTCAGCTAATTTTAATGTATAAGAAAATGCAAACTGGCAATTTTAAAGGTACATATCTCAAAAGGCCGATTTGAGATACGTAGTTTTGCCATATAAGGGCCGCCATGTGCAATTGTTTCCCTGATACTTGGTGGTAATTTTATGCAAGTGGCCATGCTCTCATATCAAGAGAGAATATGATAGATGTAAATCGGAACAAGCGCCTTTTAATGATGGTTTCACCATTCTATTATGGTATGAGGGGGCAGGGGAATTGGTCCAAAGTGGTCAATCAATTTATGTAGGATAAAACAGTGAAAATCAAGTTTCAGATTATTAAATGAAAAAAATACAAACATTCATAACCCAGAATTTTTAGGGAAAGGGAAAGTTGGAAATTTACATCAGGTTGGTACTTTAATATTGTATGATGATAGTAACCTGATCATACAAGGACAGGGTGTGCGAAAGCACGGTATCCTCCAGAAACGGCCATTTCTGCTTACTTAATCAATTAGTTCTTGGTTTAGCTTTATATTATGAAAATATGTAACTCTTTTGAAAATATGGTGAAAACAGAAAGAAAACGTGAAAAAAAATAACCAAACAATGACTATCCCTAAAATGATGCAAACCCGTTGTCCATGGATTGCAATAGCAGAGGTACATGTAAATTAAAATTCTATGGATTGAGCACACGTAACTCCTCAGATAAGTAATTTGTTCACAGTACTGCTTAAAAAGCACTTGAAACATACACTTAATTTGTTCTTCAGAATGAAGTGACCTGAATCCCTTCACCCGTCTCTCAGAATGCAAAATGAATTTGGTTAAAGCGCACTTTCAAAATAATGGCATGGTCGGATCCTACAATGGCATATTCTACTGAACTCTCTTGGGTTAAAGCACCATCGTTTTTTTTGTTTTTTTTTTTTTCTTTCATCGTGAATTGGTAAAGTTCTCTCAAAGTAGGGTTCCAGGACAAGATTGCAATCAAGGGAACAGAGGACAAATTATGGAACATGGCTAGGACTCTAAAAAGGTGCAAGGAGAGAGATATGATCATCAAAGAAAGGACAATCAGCCGTAAATAATGCTGCAGTGCGAAGAGAACTGAACAATAACTCTAGAACCAACAAAGACCTTGGAATTCGAGAGTATTATTGGCCAGGAGGGTCTTAAACATTTCTATGTTGGGGATATTTGCATCCTATGGTTTCCTATGATAATGCTAGCGTGGACAAAGCTTGGTTGCATAATTTTAAGGGAAATAGTCACTGTTTGGTTATTTGTTCACCGTTTTCTTTCTTGTTTTCACAAATGTTAAAAAGAGTACATCTTTTCATAATATAAAGATAAAGCAAGGATAGAATGATTAAGTAAGTAAAACATGGCTGTTTATGGAGGGTACGTTTCTATCTGAGACACCCGAAATTGGTAATCAAAGAGTTTAGTCAATTTTGTGTGTGTAATTAATCTTATTCAGTATCATGTTGTGGAAATCACAGATTCATTCAGCTTTTTGTGAATTGTTGCGTTACATTATTTTCTCACATCTTCACAACTGTTGTTTCTTGGCTGCCATGACAACTTTTATGAACTACCCCCTCTAGTGTTTATTACCCCCTCTAGTGTTGTACTGGCTCAATTCTCTGTGGCCAACCAACTGCTTAGTAACATGTATGTGTGAACTCCTCTTGAAGGGATATAAAATTGTGATCATAAAAATCGCTCACCTCCAACTCCACGAATATGGGACTGAAATTATTAAAAATAAAGCAAACATTAAGGTGCCGAAAAGCATACAAAACGGAAGAAAATGAGCATTATAACATTTCAAAATATTATATAGAAGCTGGAGAGACTGGCGAGCACAGAACTAATAAAGACGAAAAATACACGGTCTCGAAAACGGTACCTCTCGCTTTCTAGGCTTGAGATATTACCACTGGGCCACAGAGGACTGTAGAAAATGTTTTTTCACATTTTGACGCTGCCAATCTTTTCGTCTTGTTGCGTATGTGCTTAATGTCATAAGGTTTTTTGATTTTTCTCACTGTGGTGTGACAGGGACGTCAGATTATCTTAAATTATAATTTCAGAATGAGAATAAAGGTATGTTTGGGAAACCAGTGCTCTCTTTAAGATGAATTGAAACCAGCGATTACCATTATTTTGGCGTGGAAATCTTGAACTTCTGCCACTAAAAATGCGCATCACCTTTAGTTTTGATATTTGTAAAGAAAGTACCTCTTCCCAAAATGATACCTTTGTTCTCTAATTATCTGTACATTTTACTTAAATTTATCAAACAATATCATTCCACTTTTAACCAAACCCCACCAGTGTGGTTTAGGTGAAAGACAGACTTTGTGGGGTTGTTCGATTGTCTTAGAATTATTTGTGTATGTTGTTCACAAAATCGTTGCTAACCATTATAGGGCTATGTAAGTTGAGTTTTTGCAGTCACAGCAAATATATTAAAACCATCAGGATTCGTGAGTAATCAAGAAGGTGACTTGTATTAATATATTGCTGTCGACTATTAAATGTTTTGGAGCCAAAATTCAGCGAAAAACTTCACAAATATGAAATGTAGTTTGTGACTTGATTCCCTTCCATTTTTGATACATGCTAGTTCAGAAGTTGACATAGTCCATGAGCCAGTTCTGTACGGGCCTTTAAAATTCGAGTTTGTTGCACCCCCTGGTGATTATTTCCAATATATCACCTTGAAGGGTGTCCCCCATGACTAGGATTAGGTATGTTTCCGCCCTAAAAAGTTGCACATTAGCGCGTACTGCCTATTTTCAAAATGGCCACCATTGGTTTATGAAAAAATGCTATTGTCTTTTCATTATAAATGGAATTTTATCCCAGGGACTAAACAAAATAAAGTTCTCCCTTTATGAAGTGGGCTTAAACCTTTAAGTGTCCAAGATGGCGCCGGTAGGAGGCATGATTTGTTAAATGTACTAAATGCCAAATAAGAGGGCGGTAAGTTGTGGTAAAAAATGAGAGTCAAAGTAATTTTTGAGAGCACCAAAAAGAGCATTTAATGAAAATTGTGCAGGCGGAAATGATCATAACTCACGATGGCGGTGGTTATACCCGCTCGGGGGGGGACATAATTCAAGAAACAAAAAAAAACACCCCGCACATCTTTTTCGAAACCACATAATAAGAACCATAATGAAAACTATTGATAACCATTTCCCGCAATGTCTCTCGTACTTCTGGGGAATTGAGACCACTCAAACACTTTGACGCTGGGAAGGAAAGTGATCTAGCAAGAAGTAGAGACCGAGAAGGAGCCTGTGGTACAAGTCAGAAACCAAGAAAACAAAGATAGCACTTGATGTGCTTGAAAGAAACTTAGGTCACATATTTAAATTTTACTTCTAGCGAAGCGGCGGCATAACTTAAAATATACGTACCAATCGTGCATTTAGTGATTAAAACGGCAAGGATTTGTATTTAGGAGGTTAATATACTTAAAATATTTGAGTCTGGCCCACTTTCAATTTTTACCCATGAAGGGTTTTTGACAGACATCTTCAAAATGGCCGCAAGTTGCTTTTTCATGCTTCTCAACATGCATACGTTTCAAAAGCTGGTGGACATGGATGGCTAAAAATGTTAGTTAATGGTCTGAAAGTAGTGAAAAGGACATTTTAAAGTGACAAACAGGTTTATGGAGAAAAAGGGATAATTTTAATCAAACATTCATTTTCAAAGGGCACCAAAAACATTTATTTGGTTATTTAAAGATATACATAAGATCATGTAAAACTTGCTTTCAAAATATTTTGTATTGCTAAGTAAACGTCACAGATATTACTCAGAAATAAAAAATACTGAATGTTTAGCCTGTAACAGCCATTTTTAATGGCAACCATATACTGATGTTCATACGTTTTGAACTCAATATCTAAAAAGGGTAGAGGCGTCAACTTTTCAATTACAAACTTTTTCGTTTTCTTATAATATCTTTGAAGTACAGAATATATTGAAGTAATTTGATCTCATTTAAAGCTGATAGATGATATTAATGAAGCGCCCCCAATTTTTTTCGAACCGGTTTTGCATATTTGGAATGTACTTTCCGATGATTAGATCACATTCTGAAGTGGAATAAGCCAAATACACCGTTTTATGTAATAATATAATCATTTAGTACTTTCTGTCGGCCACGACAGGGAAAAGAAAGAAAGTCAAAGCACGTTGTTCTATGGGAAATTACGTAGCAGGCAAGTTCAAATCACAAGGTTTGCTGGTTCATTTGTTACTTGTTTTGTCCAATAAACCTTCGGAACGTTGTTGGTAGGTTGGTCTACAATCGGTCCTCTGCCAGTGAGAGAAATTGTTTATCCTTAAAAAAAAAATCCTCCTCCTGTCACTTTATGCTAATCTTGATTAAAGCCACTCGACCAAAGAGAGGGGGAGGAGGCACTGGCTCGCCCTGTACACCAACTCATGGGAGGTTTTGCATCTCCGTTTACAAAAATGTAAAAAACTTTGCAAAAAAAAACAGCAAGTAAACTTGTCCATCCCGGCAAGATGACAGCCGGTGGAAAAGACCTTGGGTGACCTTGACCTTGGTCCATGACCTTTGACATCATGCACATATGAGGGAGCCCCTATTGCACCTTAACCCCAAGTATGATTCCACGGACTTAACTTTTCGAACAAGAATTGAAAAAAAAAAAAAACGGCAAACTAATCAAACTTGGAAAACACAACACGGACGTGCGCGCTATCGCAAAATCCCTCTACTGGTTTGAGGAGGTGTGGCTCCGACGGTTATCATCTGGAATTCACGGCTCCTTCCCCCAGTCATTCTGGCAAGAGGGTCACGCGGCTCCCGCAGATCCAAAGAGTCAGGTCCTGCTTCAAGAAATAGCGGAACCTTCCGCAAGGAGGCAATTGTTCCCATCTCCCTCAATTTTCGAGGGGTTTTTGGCCGAGCTTCTTTCTAGCCCCCAAAAAGAGGGCAATGGCGGCCATACTCAATTGAAGCCGCTCAATGTCTTCATCAAACCGAAAAAAAATTGGATGGAGACATTCAGCCCATGCTCTCCTGTGGCCCACTCAAGAACTGTTGGCAACGTCTCTGGATTCAAGGACGACACTGCCTCCACATCCAATCGAACGGAGAATCAAGTCTGGTTACGCTTCCAGATTGAACAAGAAGCGTACCGGTTGTTTCCCGTTCCGCCTGTCCACAGCGCCTCGAGTCTTCATCGTCTTGTGGTCAAGGCCGTGCTCGGTTCTCAGCCGGCAGGGGATCAACCTTTGAATCTATTCTGGACGATTGGTTGATCTATAGCCCGACCAGGGACCTCGCTCTCGCCCACACCAAGTGGGTGGTGCAGGGGTCACGAAGTGGGGTTCATCGTGAACCTATCGAAATCAACTTCGAGCCGAGCCAATTCCCAGTTTTTTTCCTTGGAACGCACCTGGATCTGCTCAATGGTCCGTGTATTCCAAACGAGGAAGCGTGTAGTCAATGTACAATTATGCAATGCGTAATGCTCCTTTCCGGGGGCCAGCCAAGCTCGGCTTTTGGCTTGGCTCCAGTTCCTGTACTCAGGCAGCCTTGTGGAACATAGTGCCTTCACTGTTGGCAATCTATTGCGCCCAATCTAGCTGTCAAAACAAAAAAACCTTCTGGCGGCAACTAGCGTAGACCCAACCTGGTTCCGATGACTGCGATCTTGAGGGATGCTCTATCCTGGTGGAGGTTGCCCGGCAATCTCCTCTGGGGCGTGGAGCTTCCTCCATTCCAAGCCCATCCCGATCCTGATCACGATGTGCGTCCGGTCTGGGCTGGGGCGTTCACATCTGGACGAGACTGTTTTGGGATGCTTGCTCTTCACGTCGATGTCATGGAATTGAAGGCCTTGATCATTTACATTATCTCGGGATCATTTACAGGACTTGGTGGCTGGTTACAAGGTCCTCATCAGGTCCGAAACACCACTGTGGTATTGTGCATCAACGCGTCAGGGTTAGAACGAGATCCCCACTCTTTTGCCTCCACATGAGACAACTAATCGAAGTGGTGCATAGAGAGGGGAATCACGTTAACAGCCTGTTCCACATACCGGGCGTTTACAATGTCACTGCGGATTGCCTATCCAGGGGTGGGACCACTTTTGTGGTGTGGTCCTGTCTCATCGGGTAGCGCGTCAATATCTTCCGTATGATTCGATCGCCCTCGATAGATCTGTCGCATTTGCCAGAATGCCAAGCTTCCGACGTATTGCTCCCTGCGACGCGATCCGGAGCATGGGCGTCGGATTTTTTTTTTTCCTCCTCCCCCCCCCCCCGATCCCACTCATCCTACGAGTGGGTAACTGTGGGAATGGTCGACTTTGCGTGACCCCCTCTGGCCTCGTCGCCATGGTTTTTCGTCCGCTGTTGAACCTGCTTGCAGGGACAAAACCGCATACGCTTCCCGCGTACGAGGCTGGCGACGCTTTCTCTGGACAGCGTAGGCCGCGTTTCCTTGTGAGACCTGCCAATCTGGTCGTGGCGGCCAGGGGCTGGCAAAGGTCCACCACTCACTGATTTTGGAAGGTGGGCGGCCTTCGCTCAGTTGTGCAGGACTAAAAAAAGAGATTGTCCGGACACTGCCTCTTTTCGCCAGCTCGCAACTTCCCTGAATTTTTTATTCCATAGTGGCCTGACACGACACCATAAAGAATTACATGTCGGCGGGTTCAATTCTATACACCGAGGAACGGCCCTGGGGCTGTTCTGGGAAGGTGATAATCCTTGAAACCCGCCTTCTACTTGTCATGTTTAACACCAGGCCACCTTCGAGGCCAGTTATGCCTGTGTGGGATTTGCCAACCGCCCTACGTTAGTTGACTGGCGGTTGTGCCGTACGAGCCGATTGGCTCCGCCTGTCTGGCTGCGGCCGGTACAGCGGAAATCCATTTTCCTACTGGCAATGGCTCAGGCTGTCGCGCCTCCGATTTGCACGCACATTGTCGGTGGGGAGTTCATAGTTTTTTCGGCGTTCAAATGCCACCTCCATTCCCCCCTCCCGCCGCGGGGTTTCGCCATAAAAAATGAAACGAACTGGCTTCAGGACTCCAACCACTACATGTTGTTGTCTTTGAAAAACCTTTTAGTACAATTACTATATAGATCCAGAACTGGACTGTGACTAGCATTTGGAACGGAGAAGATTTTTTTTTTGATACTTGTTAGCCTCATAATACATTAAAGCATGACAACTCCTAATCCAACGCACTTAATAGTAAACTAAATAAAAAGACGTTACCAGGGAATAAGTAGGCTATGTTTTAGTCATTTACTTGGGTCCTAGATTCCCGATGGTACAAAATTATCCCGACTTGTTTAAAGTGATCATACTAGTTTTGCACAATATTATAGGTGATAAGATGTGGTAAACGTCAACTACAAACATTCCGCGGCAAAAGTCGAGATACTTTGATATCCTACAGGCTATTGAGATTCCTTAATTTGTTGTTAAGAAAATAATTCGGTGATTCTGTATTATTACCAGGTGGGATACTCATTTGAATAGCCATAAGTGAGATGTCTTGTTTTGTGTTGGGGTAATTTAGTTTTGAGGTTCACACACACCCCTTTAATGAGCTTTGTGCGACTACCAATGGTAGGTAATATTTAATTATCCAAATTTTGAAATTATTAATTGCAAAAAGGGGCAAAATTTTATTAATTCAAAATTAAGTAATATAGCCAGTTCCCTACGCACAATATTGTGCACTTTTTCCCTAAAAGAAAAGCGTGAAACTTGGCATGCTATACATATTGAGCCCTGAATAATTTCTGATCGAGTGCCAAATATGTAGCGCCCCCTATTGGGCCTACCGCGCCCTCTATAGTTTGACCATTACCCCTTATGTAACTATCCTTTCAAGACTTATATGCCATAACTCACACTTTTTGACCAAATAAGGTTCCCAATAAAGGTTTAAATGAATGCACATATATATAAAACTATTCATTTACGACGCGGTTCAATATCACTATGGCTGCCATCTTAGATTTCAGAAAAGCCGCCAATGAAACCACATTTTAGCCTAACCTTGAGTACAGAATTATAAAAATGCTACTGTTTGAGGACAACCCCAAATTAGTAATGCTGAGGAGGTCAGAAAGCACACTGATATCTTGCAGCAGTGGAAACAGATATCATGTAATCATTGAATTTTCAAGAGATGGGCGGTTTATTCAAAATGGCCGCCATGAACTATATTTAGAATTTAAAGCCAAAATGAGGCATCCTTTTGAAGGGTTTGAATGATTCATTTGTCAGCATGTTTGACTGAGATAAGGAAATCACATAAATGCTGTCAATTATCTGGGCCATTGATTTAGGTCATTTGATATCAATCTAACTACCACCCTAGATTTCAAATTGGCTGCGCCACTAAATATCCCTAATTTTCCACATTAAGCATTACTTCGCTTATGAATGATGAAAAAACCACGAAAGGACGGTCCCCCACATTGACAATGCTAAAGATTTTAGAAAGAACACTGCTGACATTGTAGAGACACTGAGTAGGCAATCTTGAATATCAAGATTGCGACTGAAAATGGCTGCCATTGAACCATTTTTGGCAATAATATCTAATCCTCCTGAAACCACCGTTTAATCTTAGTTCTTACTGACGAACCTATTTTCTTAATTGTAAGAATAGCAAAATTACCCCCCCTTTGTAGGAAGCTTAGTTAGTGTGCTTACCCAACATCTACTAAGAATCTTAGTATCCTGAGTCATTTATTTTGGCACTGTTGCGATGTGCATAAAGTAGAGTGCATTAAAGTCCAGATATTCTGGATTTGCATCCTTGGGTACACCATCATCTTGAGCAACCACTTCGAACCAGCTCACTCAAGCCTTTTTGCCACCCCCCCCCCCCCCTTAGAGAATTTCATTCACTATGTAAGTTGGTTCCACCTAGCTTCCAGTCCCATTTAATAGGACCAAGTAGGACTAGGATGTATAAAAAATGACAGCACAAGTACCCCCAAAGAGATATCCAAGGACTTTCAATCAGGCTTCCACTGGAAAGCCTCATTAACTGAGGGATAGTTAGGTACAGATGACTCTAAGGGACTCTCACAAACATGCCCTCATTTTGTAGACCATTTGGTACCTGGTATCAATGTGGCAAAACCTTTTCTTGGATTGATTTGTGGTTATATACATGGGTCCTTGGCAGGTTTTTAACCAAACTTCTCAAATAGCATATGTTTACTCGGATGGAACCACACATTTTTTTTTAAATTTTACAAATTTTGGATAAATTTGGCCTAAATACGATTGGGCCTCGTGCAACAGGTATAAAATTGGGGTATATATATAGCCATGATGATTCTGCTTCAGATTCTAAGAGGGTAACCTTTCTAATCTACCAAAAAAACCAAACATTTTGGGGCCCAATACCATACAACTCCAAATTCAGAATCGTTGACTTATCTGGCCTAACACAAATGTCAGGTATGGAATCCCTGTACTAAAAAGACTAAGCCTAAGGTCAAACGTCCATTGTGCAAACGTTAGCTGAAACTTTAAGGGTGATTTTTTTTTTAACAAAAGCCCATTTCGGCATGTTTCTAAAAAGAATATGCCATTGCTATTAGGTGATAATTGGGCTACAATCTTGAAACAAAAGTGTTTGGCATACTTTTCTAACCGGACGAACAAAGTTGAAACTGCAATTTGTGTTAACATACCAGTGGCGCCTAACAAATACCTCACTTGATTGTATGGAAGGGGAGGTTTTAGGGATGGCAAAAGCCTTCAAGCTTGACACATACACCAAAACATCTTTTTTATTTCACCCCTATTTTTCAGATTATAGGTGCAAAATTAAAGGTGGGTGACCTCATGGACAACCTCGTCCCCCCCCCCTTTACTTCTACAAACATCAAAATGAGATTTGGTATATTCATAAGAAGTTCATATTTCTCCATTATACCCCAGTGAAATTTAAAAGAAAAAAAGCCCAGTAAATGTTTCAACTTGTTATGAAAATAAACACATCCCCAAATGTTGTGACGCACTTATTTATAACAACAGTCTCGTCTCCTATGGACAGTTTTTAGTACATTATCAAGTTCTTGAGGAGTCCAAGTGTGTGAAAATATCCAGGATTCAACATGTTAATGATAAAATCGGATGTTTTATTTACGCCCATATAATTGGTCTTCCTTGAGTTTTTAAAATATTGGGCTCGACTCTGCATCTCACCCAATATTGCCTTGCAACTCATAGCTCTACCATTAATATTTACTTTTGGGCTTAATCGATCCAATCTTAGATCACTTTATACTTTTGCTATCCAAATTGCTTTCACGATTTGACCAAAATTATTTGAAATTTGTTTTTTTAATGAAATCCGGACCATGATCGTTTCACGCCTTATAATTATTCTCTTTCCTTCCAAACTTTTGGCAAAGATGTTACTTAATGAATTTAAGGGGGGAGTATGGGGTCTGAAGCAGTGAACTTTGAAATGATTTTTCCTTCTTATTTTTCCCTAAATATGGATTACATGTTGTATATCATATGGTAGCCCATGTCACAAAGATTTAAAATCCATGGAAAAGTTTTGCTCTGGTTTGCCCATGGTAACCACGTAAGGCCTCTGATTGGCTAAACACTAGAACGAATGTAACTAAAAAACCTAACAACATGCGACTTGGACTACTTGGGTGACATATATTGCAGGAGGTAAATACGGGATGAACCATGAAGCCAGGATTTTTAATACCGTTGCCTGGCAACCGGCGGAATCGACCACTCGCATAATTTCATGGCGTACAAAAAAGAAAATAATATTTGAATTTGGAACACAATTTTTGAAAATCGGCCTTCATTGTTCACTCGGCCCTGTATGTGCTTATATGTTGTGCCAAATTTTCATGTTCATAGCATGTAGCGTATTCTAGTTACGTTTCGTTCACCGTTTTGGATGTTTTGCGTATTTTAACGAAACGAGTTAGAGGCCTCCGAACATTTAGACAAAATTGAGGGCGCTTTTGATGTGAAATTGGAATTAATAATTTTTTTTTAATTTCATTTTTACTGAAATTCTCATAATTATTAATGAAAAATCATCCAAATGGTGCCACCAATTTTCCTGTAATTAATTTTTAAAATAATTTTCTTAAATATCGCATGGTGAGAAAACACTAAAAATACTAAAAAAACACTTACCAGTGACATTTAATAACTTAGAACTTATGGAAAGGATAATATAAGGATTTATATACTTCAACTTAGCTCAAATGAATGTGTTAATAGTTCCTACATAATATTCTTTTAATATCTAAATATAACCCCTTGATGCACTTTTTCCAGATAAAATATAGGAGATGATGCATTTTGGCAAATTTTTGACGTACGCTACTTGACTTTGATCAGACCATATCTCGGAACCGAATGTCCGATTTCGATTCGCATAAAAAGCATTGTGTAGATTACAGTCTACACATTTAAGCCAGTTGCAATTACTCATTTTCTGCATTAAGAAGCAATTGTTTCTCATATTCATACCCCATACCCCCCCCCTTAAATTCTATTGCTTGGCCCCAGATTCCTACTATTCAGAAATGTTTGTCAGGATAATGCAACAAAATCTCATAAACACCTTTTGTGTTATTCACAACTTACTACTAGCAAAACAGTGATGTAAGGACATCCAAACCTGTGTGAATTGTCATTGTCCCTTATGTTTGCACTTTGCACTATAAGATACACTCAAACCTAGAGAAGAATTTTTCTCATCAGACCACAGTTTACCAAATCATTATACAAAAGTGTATCTCTCTTCGTCTCTGGTAGTGTTCCAATCAAGAATGTAACTTTGCATATCAATAACATGGCTCATATCTTCTAAATCTGATGGATTTTGGTTAGCTGCTCTCAACCATGCTCAGTAAATAAAATAAGATAGAAACATCACTATATTCAGGCTGAATTTCCTCCAACAACACATCGTTTAACAAGTACCAAGTATGTTTTTGTGTTCTTATACCTTTCCATTTCGAAACAGGCTCGTTAACATTTCAAATATGACAGTCATATAAGTGAAGTAAAGCCTAACATGGATCTCCCAAGTTTGGTGCCATTTTTAAATCTCTCAGATGGCAGCAATATTGACTTTGATCTAAAAAAATTTACATGATAATAAGAGTGCTTAAACTCTAGTACAGGACTTTTTTTTGATCAAAGCGGTGAAATTTGATCCACAACCCTTCAAGAGGTACCATTTCATGGGAATTTGGAAATTCGAAATAATAGTCATTAACCGTGAACGGCATTTTAAAATCAGATGCCTATCTTGAAACAATCGAGATTTCTGTATCTGTTACAAACTGCAAACTGCAATGTCCATAAATGCGTTTTTTAACTCCTCAGCATTACCAGTGTTGGATTGTCCTTAAAATTAGGGTGTTATCATCTTAACTCAAATTAGGTTTAAGTATAGATTTCAATTGGCGAGAATTTTTTAAAAATCTAATATGGCAGCCATGTTTGTTTAACCCAAATCAAAGCTCTATACATATGCAACAACAACCATTTTAAATCTACTATACTTATTGGTGGGTCCACAAATAGTGGAATTATGGCATTTAAAGCTCTTGAAAGTAATATTTCAATTGGGGTAAAACTATAGAGGGGGCGCTTGTAGGCCCATAGGGGGCGCTACAATTTTTGGCCATCATCAGAATTGTTTTCAGGGGCTCAATATGTATAGGCAATGCCAATTTCATGCTTTATGAAAAGTGCACAATAACGGCCTATTTGTTTTTTTGTGCTTGGGACTGGGCTAAATACGTCTTTACCATACTAGTAACTGAAATACATTGTAACTTTAATTTAAAAGTATTAGAGGATTTAATTAGCAGATATCTAGCATGTTTTTATGTCAAGTTTAGAAATGAGTCAACTTGGGTGGTTTGATAATCCCCAAATAATGCCAAAATGGTCATTTTCGGCGGCCATCTTTTTAAAATGTCCGACAGGGACACTATTGCAATGGCCTGTGATTGGAAAACATTTTAACATGCATTTATCATATTTTATGACAGTATATACATAGTAAAAGACAGGTGTTGAAATATGAGCAAAAATATGCTAAAAAATGGTTTCATTTCGTTTACGTCGTATTTCGGGTTCCGCGGAAACGGTATATTCCCGGCGTTCCATCTGGAAAATTGGGCCGACAGTGACACATATTTTTGCATTGGCCTGTGATTGTACAAATATGTAACAATGCATTTAGCATATTTGTTAGACTAGTATAGTACTAAGTAAAAGGCAGGTGGTGGAATTATTAGCAAATATGCCTAAAATTTGGTCATTTTGGCGCCATCTTGAAAATGGCTTAATTGATGCAAATTGCGATGGGCTCAGGATCTTAATCAGGGGGGTTTTTGTATTCCCTTTTCTCTACAACATCTGTGCCAAATTTCAGGCTTTTAATTTCACAAAATGCACGATATGTTAGCTATGCCGCCTTGCTAAACTGAATAGCGTAAAACTAATGTTTTCGTGAAGAGTCAACTAATAGAGAGCACTATTCTATACCCTTGTAGCCGGACTATGAGTACGGCGGACAATAATTCTACACGGGTGTGAAAGTAACTATAGTCCGGCGGGAGCCATAGTCCGGGCACCATAGACGATAACGGAATAAACCGTGAAACTAATGCCCGAACTAATGTTGCGTGAAGAGTCAACTGAATTGAGAACGACGTTTTGGGAACGACCCAATATTAACAAGAATGTTACAAATAATCAAGTTATGAATAATAATAATACTGGCATCGCCTTCCCCGGGTCGCCTTCAAGTATTTCCTATAAGATACGTGCACAACTTAACCGAAAATAATACGTTTTGCTTGTGCATGTTGTTTATTCTGTTTGTATATTATAAAAAAAAAGTCGAGTAAATTGAACATTACTTTGATCACTTAAGAATATCATTACCTGCCCTTGCTATCGAAAGACAACAAACGCAAAGGTCACGCTTAGGTTTAAAACTATCCGTTTTAAGAAAAAGAGGTTGATGATGCCAGAGTTTGAGGCATAGTACGTGGACATCCATCTTCGTATAATTGTGCTATTGACAGACTATTGATGGACTGAAAAATTAACCTTTTACATTCGATACAATGTTGTATGCAACCCTTTACATACTTTTAGTGAAATCTACACACCACCTTAAGCGCATTTTAAGAGTAAGCAGTTTTATATCCATTTCAATACGTTTTTATTTTCTGTCATTTAATCATAAAAACAATTGAATAATTTATAAATACTATTTATTTTTAACTTCTGCTGCTATATACATTACAATTCCTATTGCATTTCCTACATTGTTTCAGAGGGAAGATATAGGATAATGGAGATTTAAATCCCTCGATGCACTGACTTCTATAATACCATTAATATTTGACGTACATATTGCTTGTTATCGAAATACGAGTATTAATAATGTAATTAGGATACAGTGCATTTGATAGTGGAATAATTAGTTATCGAATTGACGAGGGATTATTTCGATATGGAGACAACGATTTATTTGTAAACAACTAAGCGATGCCGTTAGCAGCAATAATTATTACATAACGGTAATATGGATACACAAGATCTCGTTAAGTAAAACAAATTGTTAGTAGGAGCGCGTGTATCGAATACTGGTTACTTAATTAACAAAATTAAATAGCATATTTGTCTCTCGTATGGAAGCTTGAACAAAGGTATGCATAGCTCATCTTTGAAATTGAATAATTTTTACGAGGAAAATGCAATTTCACGATCTTCTAATTTTTCGTGATTACATTTCTCAGCAACACACACAATAGAATTGCGCGATTTCCTTCAAGATGAATGGTATATTTTAAGGTATTTTAATGCATATCTTATTATAGAGTGCAGTTCATGGTGTCTCGTCGAAGTCTCGACGGTCTGGAATCGAATCTATAAGCTGCTTTAATACTACGTTGAAATACTACACCATTTTTTTTTGCTGACGATTTAGCCGGTGTCACGTCTATATTATTATGAGCATATTTTGATGTGGTGGGAATCTCCCTTAATCCACCTGTGCCGTTACGGACACAGTGCGTCTTTTAAATCGTGAGCTGTGTAACGCTATTGCACTCTATCCTGCCCATTGTGTTAGCAGATGAACCAGCAAAGATGGGGCACTGATTTCCCGCCGTAACTCACTGTCATGTCCTAGATCTAACCATTACTTCGTATAAATATTGACGATATTGTTGGACGGTAGAGTGTCTGACCACGTGTCGTTTGGGATTACTAGAAATCTTCCACATCGCACGATGCTATGTATTTAAAACTGCAACCTGCTGAAAAAATATACTACGCGCGTTCCAGGATTCTACTATCTCTCTGAGAGTGACTATGTTATATCATTTACGACTGACGTGATGGAGTACAGTTAATAACTGCTTTTTGCGACAGGATAATATTCGATTCCCCGAGCTAGCATTGACCTTCTTGAAAAGAGGTGTTTTACCGCTTTAATATATTTTCATTTACCTCTTTGCAGCTGGAATTGCACACTATCTTCTCACGTGGTATTTTCCCGGAACGTTCAGGGGATCTATAATACTAGCGACCTCTCATACATGGGGCCACGACTCTAACTTCTTGGAGATCTCAACGATATATTGATGAACCCCAGAACAAAAGGAATATAGTGGATATTGTTTGGTGACAAACCTTGCCTTTCAGCTATTCTGTGGATTATTATACTTATTTTCTTAAGGAGAAATATCGTTTGGATATGTCACTTGATTCGAGACTTACCGTACCCGGGGAGCCCCCGGCTCACCTTTGGGATAATAAAAGAAGTGGAAGGCTGGTGAGTGCCGCAAGCATGGAGGTATGTAGCGAAATATACTTTTAATTATTAGTTCTCATAAATATTACCATTGCGATTATGCTTTAATGCTAGACTACATATTAAAGAGAATAGTGCACTTATTGACAGGTTTTTACAAGGAGATATAGTACTTTTTCATATTTTAAAGAGGCATTTCTTGACTCACAGCCTCGTCCCCTCGACTTACCTCAGTATTGTGCGTATGATTAAAATGACGTGCGGATTCGGGATTCGATGGTCTTTGCAAGCAATGTACAATATTGAACTTTGTGTCCGTATTAAAGTGCAGTCGCCTATGTCACACTGTGATACAAACATTTGCTCATAACTCCATAACGCAAGATCGAAATGAACTGAAATTTGGGGAATATATTTTTTCTAAAGGACCTCTAATAAACTATCTAATAAACCATAAACAAAACAGAAGACGTTAGAATCACGAAATGCACCTTTAAATACATCTGACGTACTTGTGTGAGGACTTGAACTGGAGACCTGATGAGTATGATAATCCTATGCTCATGAAACTGAGCTACGGCCATGGTATCAAGTTATGTAGTGACTTTCTGACATCCGATGACCATGATAACCTCTGCTGATATTTGACCTAGTTATGACAGCACGGCCAAACTATGCTGCAAAAATGGATTCAAAACAAGACAGTTTAATTTTATGAGATTTTAAGATTTCATTTCTTATTTAGGTCCCTGTATTAATTTAATTGTCGAGATCCTGGGAAATGTGAACGAAAAGAAGAGTGTACCCATTCAATTTGGGAATTTGTTAATTTGGAGGTAGGATATGTGTTAAACACGCAACAAAACGCTTTAAAAAACTGAGGGCGCCCTTCCAAAAACATCTCAGAATGTCCCTTTATCCGTGTGATGAGTAGATAATATATTGGCTACATAGGAAATGTGGTTGTTATTTTTTTTTATATTATATGGAAATGAATTCCAGTGCTTTTGAGTATACTTATTGAACAACAATTGATCATAAACCATGGCAAAAACCAGCTGGGTGTAGAAAAACCATGTGTTGCAATTTCTCACTGGCAGTAGTAACGGGCAGAGACTATATGTAGAGGACGTAATACTTAGTGAATTAACATAAAATTTGACTTGCCTCACGGAGCGGCAACATATAGAGAGAGCATTGAGAGCAAATAGAGAATATAAAATCACTTTTGTGGAATTATTATAGGTAAAATGTATGGTAGTTCGCTTTATCCCTCGGCCATGCTTAGTGCCTGTTGCATGGGTCTAGGAAAAGTAGTAATAGACCAAGACCGACCATTAAGGCAAAAAGTGCTCCGAAAAAAGTTGACGGCGTAATTTGTTACAAATAGCCAACATGTGGCTCGCATCTTCATGGGACATACAATAGCGTATGGGGAGTTGGCCATTCTATTTTTTTAATTTTTGGGGATAAATAAATGGCCAAAAAAAGGTCAACAATAGTCCAAAAATGGGTAAATCAATCTTATTGTCATTCTTTTCCTCAAAATTTTCACAGTCAGAAACAAGAACTATGTGGTGTACATCCCAAGGAACACAAAGACTGGATTGAGTGCTAGCCATTCCAATTTACATATGTCTGGGGCAAAATTGGCCAAAAAAAACCCAGCAAAATTGTCCAAAACCCACAAATAGTCATAATGCCTTCCTTTCTCAACAATCTTAATGGGAACATGTACAGTTTACCTCACAAAGAACTACTCAAATTAATTGATAGAATGCTAGCCAGGCAATTGACACTTTGTAGGGTAAATGGCCAAACAAGTTCAAATTTGTTCCAAAACTAATAAAGTAGTAAAAACTCTTCTCGTCCCTACAAAGAGGTTTTCTAACAGTTACCCTGTTTGTTCGAATTAAGGAACAAACATTCATCTTGTTTGTATCCGGGTATCTACAAATGTCCTTTCTTCAAATAAAGTACAAACAATCAAGTCTTAACACTATGACGTCATAGTGATGTCATAACTGAGAGCTTATTATACGTTATTTGTAAGCAAATCTCCAAAATAAAGGGTTTTTTTTTTTCGGTATTTTAGTCATTCATGCAAGCCAAATTGGTATTTATTTAGTTTTTTTTTTTTTTTTTTTTTTTTTTTTTTTTTAAATTTACAAATATTGTAAGTATTGCTTACAGTAGCTCATACGTACCAAAAGTACATTTTTTTTGCATTTTTACACAGTAAAGTATAGGAAGGTGGCAACTCCCCCCCCCCCCACCCTTCGGAATTTGACGGGACACCCGGACCTCCCTGCATGTGGTACCTCCAATTTTTTCGCTAAAATGACCGCAAAGGATGAACTTTTAATTACATATTACATAAAGACTTGATCATATTCGTTTGCGTGTTTGTGCGACAGGAAATCATCTGTTGGCGGGGTGGTGGTGTGGTGGTGGTAACCATCCCCCGGTTGGACGGATATTAAGGGGAATATTCATCATCATTTACTTCCAAGGGACAATTGATGGTAAATAGATTGCTAGCATTTCAATGAACACATTTTGGAGTCAAAATGTCCAAAAAGGTTAAAAAAATTGTCAAAATATGGTTTTAAAGCAGGAATAATGCCTCTTATAAAATACATAATAAGAACATAGGGTTGAAGGGAATATATTAGGTGGATACAGTATTTGGTATTGCAATTTACCCATTTTGTCAGTAACATTGGCTAAGGGAGTTCAACTTGAAACTCAAAATGGGGTTGGGGATCTATGGTTAATGGTTAATGTGCAGAAAAACATCAAAATTTAACTTGATTAATAAATGAATGTGATACCGCAATTTGTCTTTGAACCTCGTCCAACAATGGGTTTTGTACTACGTCACGACCAAAGGGGGGGGGGGGGTTACCACACCCTGATTGTATTGAGGCAATGATGGGTGCCAAGGAAGCATACACATGTGATACTCTAAAAAAAGAAAAAAATACAAATCTTGTCAGTATTTACGTAAGTGGGTTTACAGAGGTATGTGGTCCATTAAAGGGCATTACTTAGGAAAATTCATTAGTAATTAGAGTATTGGCTATTACAATCTCAGCTTTGAAGTTTACACAAAATAGGTAAAATTAGCTTAGTGCCCCTATTGTACAAAAATGTGTATTCAGGTCATAATTCGCGCACCAGAGTACATTAAATTGACAAGGAGTTGGCATTTAAGGCACTTTCCTTGGATGGGACAAGACCTAATACAATTTTAATAAAGTGTTTATATGCTATTATTAATGGCCGCTCTTTACAGGATTACTCAGAGGGTAATACACGACTGATCAAATTACTAAAGAACGCAATTTGGCTTTAATGCATAATTCAATGAGAGAAAGTATCTCCAATTTGTTTTCTTTAAATTTATCAAAATATGAGCAATAATCGCGGTTGCGGTTTGTTTTAATTTTTGTTAGGTTTAATCAACCGGTAGATTGATCATTGATAACAAAATAACCCGAAATGGGGTCACAACATGTCACTCTACCAATTTTAAGGCATATTCAGTTACTGTTTTTATGTAAATGGTCAAATGTCATTTCTCCGAAATGGTTGAGCAAAAAATAAAGGGGTTCTCGTGTGTTAGGCATGTGCATTATCAATGATTAAATCCACCTCTGACACTAAGGGCCTGTGCATTACTCAGAAAAGGACAAGCTTGGGATGGATAATTTTAGATGTTAATATGATCAAAACTAGGTCCAAAATTAAAATAAGACCCCTAGGACGCCAATGACCTGGATAGGCAGCTCCACGTATCAAATCCTGGCGAGTTTCCCGCGCATGTCGAGTTTCACGCGCTGTGTATCGAGTTTGCCTCGCCATATGTCGAGTGTTGCAGCGTTATATGTCGAAAGTTTACAGCGATTCTGTACAAGTTATCCCTCTATACATCGAGTTTGGCTCTCTAGATGGTGAGTTGACATCACTCATGTCCAGTTTTACGCTCCACGTATCAAATTATGGCCGAGTTTTCACCGCGCAGTCGATTTCACGCGCTTGTTGTATCGAGTTTTCCTCGCCATGTCGAGTGTGCGGCGTTATATTTCGAGTTTACAGCCGATATATGTCCAGTTTGCCCTATATACATCGAGGTTTTGCCTTATATGGTGAAGTTTGACATAAATCATGTCCAGTTTCAAAATCTCGAGCTGATTTTTTCTCAACATCAGAAAACTCGACATGATTTTGGTGTGATGTGCTAAAAAAATATGTCGAGTTGCTCATGTTGAGCAAAAAATCATGTCGAGGTTTTGACCTCGTTGATGAAAAAAATCCTGTCCGAGTTTTGCGCATGTTGAGAAAAAAATCATGTCGAGTTTGCTCATGTTGAGAAAAAAATCATGTCGGGGGGGAAGTTTGTCATGTGAGAAAAAAATCATGTCGAGTTTGCTCATGTTGAGAAAAAAAAATCATGTCGAGTTTGCTCCATGTGAGCAAAAGAAAAAAATCATGTCCAGTTTTTAAAACTCGGCATGATTTATGCGGGACATGATTTATTCTGGATATGATTTATGAAAATCGGACAAGAGTTCAAACTGGAAAGGCGCGCTGTAAACTCGACATATAGCGGGGTAAAACTCGATATACAGCGCATGAAACTCGCCATGATTTGATTAAGTGGAGCGGGCATACTGGTAGATCACGTGTTAAAGCATAATACTTAATACTTGCCAGAAAAGCCTTAAAATAGCCTAGAGTAAATTCTCGCGGAATGAATTACTTAACATTCCAATTTAGAACAAGATATAGAGGAGAAATATCAAGGGCATATCAAAATTCAAGTATAAAACGGATTATAACATGTACGTTGTAATTGGTGTTCATCAGAAGGTGGACTAATAATTCCAAAAAACATTATTAGTTTGATTATGGTTTTATTCAATATATAAAGTTCGGTCTATTCTTAATGTATGAGCCCTAAAAATATACGTTACATTTAAGATGTAGTTTAAAAAAATCATAAAAAAGTAATAGATCATTATAAATGTCAGGTTAAACCCCTGGCCCTAACACTAATTAACTATTCACTAGCAATTATAATAAATAACGGTAATAATTAAGAATATGGCGCGCACAGAACACTAAATAAGACCGGAAACATCTACCACGGGCTCGACCCGGAAGCTTCGCATTAGGCGTGAGAAATAGCACTGAGCCACAGAAGACTGTGTTAATGTGGATACCAGTGCAACGAGCACTGGAGTATGTAAGTATTTTTTCAGAGTTCAAGCGCCGTAAAGACGAAATAAAGACTGAAATACATCAGTGCTCGTTCACTGGTTTATACACATTAACACAGTCTTATGTGGGTCAGAGGGGTAGTTCTCACGCCCTAGAATGCGGAGGGATCCGGGTCGAGGACCGTGTATTTTTCGTGTTCATTTAATTCTGTGCTAGCCAGTTTCTACGCCTCTATATAATATTTCCCAATTTACTTTCTCGGGTTGTAATCATTTACTTGATCCTCGCGGGCGTTGCATTGAGTTTCGATTCGTCATTGATTCTGCTAGAATCATTCATTAAGGTCTCCCATTCTATAGTAATTAAAACTATGGACAAAGTCACACATTTTATCAATTGGTTCCCATTTAGTGATTTGATAAATTTTGGGGAAATTTAACCCTTTCTTGTCCCATTTCGACCTCCGAAATCTATGACTGGCTAGCCATTTTATTACCATGTTTACTTAATTATATTCCACCATGGAGGTAAACGCATATATTCTTTGGACCTACTGTGCAAAAAAGAAGACATAATGTTAGAGTAGGACACCGGGGATACGTTTTGTAGTTTCACCCATTTAATTGATTTTGATAAGTTTTTTGGATGATTTTGTCCTATTACATTACTCCACTTTGAAGAGGTGGGTAAATGCTTTAGCACTCTTTCACCTGATGAAAAGGGGGGGTAAAAAACTTATATGACCCACTACTTTGAAAAAAGGGCATATAAGGACTTGAACATTTCAACCCCAAAATCTGTCAAGTAGCCAAACTAGCTTTCTGTCCACTTATTATTATGACACCTTTAGATGTAGTGAATTTAACCATTTGATACAATTTTGACCTTATTTTGGTCTTTTGATCCAAAAACATGAAAACTAGAATGAAAGCACTAAGCTAACCTATTGACGTGCGTGATGATTTAAGGAAAATGTTTCTTGAAAATATTGTGATGAACTCGAAGGTTTATTGGGACTGAGGTTCCATTTTTGACAATTTTGATATTTTTGGCCAATTTTAACCCAAAAATCTATACATCGGAATGGCTTCCATTTATCCACAACTTAAATATGACTCTTTGAAGGTAAAGAAATATGTCTAAATCGATTATGTTAAAGAAAATGAATGTATTTTTCGACAGATTTTACACATTTTTTACATTGTGACCGTTTTTGGACCATTTGACCCAACATTTGTAAATTGGAATGGCTTCATTCTATTCACTTAAATATGTCTCCTTTGACCGATATCATGGGCATGTTCTGATGATATTCTGAAGAAAGGAATGAATTTCGACTGATTTACTATTTTTGGACAATTTTGACTTTTTGGCCATTTTTACCATAAATAAAAATGTAAAAGGCCAACACCCATACGTTGATGTACACCCCCATGGTGGTATGAATCCCCTAGTAGGTTGGACCTTTGTAACAAAACAAGCCGTCAAAATCATATTGTGGTCTTTGGCCGGCCCGTCTAGAACATGTATTTTATTAAGCGCGCGCGCGAGAGCTGTGTGTGTGAGTTGTGTGTGTGTGTGTGTAATCGGCTGTGGTGGTGTGAGGGGGTTTGGGTATGTATATATGGGTGGGGGGGGGTTGGCGGTAGGGTGACAATGTTGTAGGGTGTCAAACTGTAGGTAGGTGAATATGAGCATGTTTCGGATTACCCCTCATCTTTGAAAAAATATCTAGGTTTGTAACGCAGTTTTTTTTATTCAGCAAGAAAAAACCACGGCCCCTTTGTAAAACATTCAACATTTCTCCGTAAATTTAAGCCGGCCTAAGCCATAATCGATAATGCTTGATTCATTTATAATGCTTTAGTTAGCAAAAAAAAGAAAAGCCAAGAAAAATCATTTAAGTAGTTCCAGCCAATTACGCGACCACATGTTCATGAAATAAGCAAAATATAAGTGAAATGTTGCTTGATTATTTATGTCATGCATATGTAGCCAGTGTTAACGTTTAAGTGTGTACATTTGTCTTCTTCATAAGCAATATGAAACATAGATCCTTTATGATAAGAGATTTGTTCATTATTACAACGTACTTCATCTTCAATCATTAAAATTTGCAACCGGTGCTACATAGAATAATCATATGGTGGCCTTAATAAAAATTTGCATTTATGCATTTATGCGGTTTCTGTTTTCACACATCTTCCAGCAATAAGGGACGTATAATAAATAAGTTCGGGTGGAGCTTAATAAATTTCCAGTTAGTAGCCTAAAGTTTAGATCTTATATAGCGTATCGGTCAAAAGGAGAGTAAGAGTTAGCAGTATAGATACCAGGGTTGGAGGAAGCACTGATTTGCTACCACCGTTGACTACATTTTAAAAGATCAAAAAAGCTTTAGTGTTTTGGAATCAGAGGATTCCGTTTTGTGATCCTATAAGAGTGGACATTTGCGACTGCAGACTTCGGAACACATAGTACATCAAAGTGTATTTGCCAAAACTGCGAAGAAACACTGGTTAGGCAAGTGAAAATAACAAAAAAAAAAAAGGCTTACCTACGACTAATGCAACAAGTAAACTTCGCGAATATTGTTCTTAGAGCGTTCAGGACTAATATTATCAAAGGTTTTTTTTTTTTTTAAAATTAATTACTGATCATTTGGTATATGTTTTTCAAGTGTGGGTGGGGGGGGGGGAGAAGAAGCGAAAACCCCAGAAGAACGTTCATACAAACTTTTGCCTCCCTTTTTAACTATTAACATATTAACATTGGGAAAAACATATTTTTACTGAGAAAAACTGGTAATTTTCTCGCTAAGTGAAGTAAAATTGAACATACTTTTGAATTATACTCTGATGTCAGGATAGCTGATGCTTTTTTGGTACAGCAAGGACAGTTTCTGGGTGATGAATGAATGCTTAGAGGTGGCTGTTTGCTGACGGGTCCTTTGGGGCCACCTTTTTTAATTGAGGATGTGTTGTTCATGTATACGGGTATTTAAGTCCATATTTTTTTATGTAGACCACAGTGGTATCACCTTGACTGTCTTACTAGTGTAAAGATTAACCCACGACATGGATAAAAAGTAATTTTTTCTGTAATTGTCATTCTGTGTTTTATTGTATTTCTGTTGCCCTGAAGCACAGGGAATAAATAATGCCCGATTTTGGGGTTTTGCAAAATATAAAAGAAACGATAGAACGATTATACACAACGTATTTGGCAGGTCCCAAGGATTAAAAGTAATTATGTGTTTTGATATATCTACGGCACAATAAGTTCAATAGCTACCGGGAATAGCTATCAGGTGATAACGTTCAAGGGTCATCATGGGGCCCCGAAGGGTATGAATGAAACGATTGAATCGGGAGTTTCCGTAACATGACACATCTGACCAAACGTTTTCTGACACATTCGGGAACCTTAAAGAAATATTTCATGATTCTGTGAATATTGGAAAATTTGGTAGGGATGGAAAGCTTAAGTAAAGATTCAATAAAATCTAGATTAAGTTTAAAATTGTCCACATTATTGAGTATTTGACCTTTTTAATTTCACGCCCAATGGCTTACTCGAAAAACGATTCCGACAAATCCACAACGCAGGCAAATGGGTGACGTCAAGTGATGACCATCCAATTTACGTCGTTGTGACCATCATATCGCAGTGTTGCCACTTCAATAATAATTAAACACACGAAATGAAAACAAAAATATGTTCATTCGTACCTTTTTTCTAATTTTATTATTACTTTCATTATCCATCAATATTACAGTGTCCGCAATAACATTCGCGTCAACACGAAGTTTTGCGTCATCATTGACGTCACGAGGCGAGCAAAATGTGGGCGCTTTTGATCAATGAACCGTGGCGAAAAATCGCCCGTTTTTTGTATGTCAAAAAAGCAAAAATAAAATGCCTCTATTTGTTAATTACATCAAATTGATTATTTTTCGGAATTCGTTGATGTTGTACATATATTGATTAAGAAGTCAAAAATGAGCTTGACAAGAAATCTGGACATATTCTTTAACGGAATAAAGCTTGCCCGGGCCAAGGTAAGGGATATAAAATGATCTGACTGTAATTGCAGGCTAATGATATGTTAGGTACTAATCTAAAAAAAAAATGCTACATTCATGGGTAGAATACCTTACATCAACACTCACTCGTGAGGTAACGGCATGCTCATCTACCAAGTGCTCAGTCAGTAGCCTTGAATGAGCCATATTAACAGCAGCTTACCATAATGTTCTGGGTATCATAAATCACTCTAAAATCTACGGGGATGTAGTTGACATATTATATAGTGAATGAAGCTATTGAATTCTGCCATGGGAATTGAGATTTTATAGCTCGCATATGTTTTGACTGCCTGTTCATTATTGTACAGATAGGTTGACTGGTTCAATCAAAGAACGGATAATATATATAAATGAGTATTCAAATCTCATAGATGCAGGTATGGCAAAATTCGGTCCCGGGCCAGTCCGCGCCACCTACAAACTTGCATTGTTGTTCCTGCATAAAGCAAAACTATTGCCTCTCCGAATTAATGTGGAATCGTCGAGAACTTTATAAACAATCCATGTAACTTACCATAACTCAATACGTGATGACCAATAAACCAGACATTGGCAGACAAAACTTTGGCTCAATAAATCTCGAGTCACATTGTCTAGTCACAAAATTGAACACTTAGCATTTCTACACGGCGAAGCCGCAAGCTGATTTTATCTAATCATGCGACAAAAAATCAAGAGTTAAGACGTTTGATTAGTTTTATGATATGAAAGTCATCGATCACTTCAAGGGAAGATTTTGTTTTTATCCTATAAACGCGTGAAATTTAGTTTGGACCACTTTTGACTATTTGACAACAATTGACTTTTGCTCTTTTGACAACATGGGTTTTATTATTTTATTAAAGATAATGGACGTTATTGACCCCAAGACGAAATCAAAAATTTCCCCCTGATTCAATTACAACGACATTAAGGATCGTTACTTGTGTGGGCAAAACGCTTCATATTATTATCAAATTTTATATATTAAAATTAAAAAGCATAAGATAGGTCCAAGTAAATAACAGCCATTTGTTGAAAGTCAGTGAAAACAAATGCAAGAGAAACAACTTCCTGAATAATACCCTAATAATACCCTCTAAAGAGGAGTGGTGCATTAAGTGAGTTGCAATATATCTTGATATTACTTGCTCGAAATTGGTAATGCATATACAGATATAGTATACTTTTAGGAAGGGAATGATGGATTGAATTCGAAAACAATGGCAACCCTTTGATAAATTTCTCGATTTACAAGAAAATTGTTTTAGTGGGGGACTATAGTGAACAGATCTTATGTGAGTGTGCAAATCCGGATAAAATTGTGAATTTTGGTACACAAGTACTTTATACATTGATAATCCAAAAAATTAATGGAAGCACTTGCCACACCCCTTTCATGGCCCCCAGCTTGGATTTCAAGGTTACACAGGGGTAAAATTTTTAAAATATTCCGATTGTGTTGAAAACACACCATGATGTCTGTCTGGTTACAAGGATTCAAAAAAGGTAAGTTTATACTACCTGTGACTTATAGTTTAGGAATTATGGGGTTAAAAACTGTAAATATGGTAAAAAAGTCAATTTTGGTTTGTAACAGGGGTCAAAAAATTAAAAGTTGCTCCAATTTTGGTAAAATGTGGTTCAAATTGTTGTTTTAGCTAACAGAAGATAGGAATGGTTTTGTTTACTAATAAGTCGCTGGTTATTAACCAAAATGGCGATTATGAGAGTCAACAATATTGGCAACTATTGGTTCATGACCGTACCTATTTTTTGTTGGAAAAGGAAATATAAGCACTACAGATAAGCAAAAACTTATCCTATTCCATCATTTTAAGCTAGGGAAACAATTTGCACCACATATTAACTGAATCAAAGCAACTTTTAACTTTTGACCCACGTACAACCCAAAATTGACTTTTTCACCATTTTTGGAATCCTTGTGACCAGACAAACACCATGGTGTGTTTTTTTAACAAATTCAGAACATTTTTAAATTTTGACCCCTGTGTAACCTTGAAACCCAAGCTGGGAGCCATGAAGGGGGTTGGCAAGTGCTTCCATCAATTTTATGGATTATCAATGCCTAAAGTACTTGTGTGCAAAAATTCACAATTTTATCCGGAAGCGCACACTCTTACACTACAGTCCCCTGCTATTTAAAACCATGACATTCCACAATATTTGGTATCACTCGTATACGTTTGTCTGTTTAACGCACACAATTTTTTTAATTTGCTAATTTGTGCCTCTGGGGTAGAAATTGCCAGAAGATAATATTGGGGACCGCATCCAATGACAATAACCAGGGAAGGTTTTTTACGGTGTGCTTTCTAATAGTTGTTACAAATCTCATGTAATAGTATGCTTTATAACAACTATTATACAGGTCTTATTCAAACGTGCCTGTATTTGGAGGCAATGCTATTCAATAATGCTATAGGAGATAGAGCACTAAGAATTGCTACCTTGAGCAGTCGGTATATGAGTAGCTGCAACATCGTCTTGTGATCATGTCGGACTGACTGACTCAGATTATTGCAGTGTCAAGAACTAGAGCGCCCTATATGAATAAAGTCCCAAGGTCAATAAATCTCTGTTGGGCATATATCAAGAGTTGTAGGAACTAGAGAGAGGCCTAGATGTTCATTGGCGTTGCGTCTGGCCAGATGATGGGGGCCAGCTGTACATTATAGATGTTGTGGCGCATCCCCCAGGGCGCATCCGGGGGGGGCATGATGGGTGTAGACATGTGCCAATCGTAAATGCATGGATATCTCCATCAATAATGAAATTTGAAAATTCCAAATAAAACTCCCAAGGGCCCATGGGTTGTTTGTTGAAGGCATGCTGAAGGTATTTCAATGTACTGGTAATGTCTTGAACTTTTTGATGTTGCACATAATTGTGCATTATGCTCCTGCTGTGCTTGGAGAATGATTGTTGATGATGAGGATTCTGGTGGTGAGGAGGATGCATTACCCATACGGGGATTCGGGGAATGCATCCTCTCACCAACTGATTTTGCGGATGTTTTCATCAAAACATAATCATGATAATCATGATAATAGTTGCTTAGTGTTATCCCAGCTTTCACCACCCTTTGGTAGGGTATTCACAATACTTTCGTCTTGTTGTACGATTGTAGACCTATTCATTTGATACCGTCCGATCCAGCCTATAGCACGTATTTTTCGCGAAAATTAAATAAAATCTAATATAGTACTTTGAATACATTAGTGGAAAATTATAATGCAAGGTGAAGGAGGAAGGAAAAAAAAAAAAAACATACGCCACGTGTGGGATTACGAACCTGGGATGGCATGATAATGGCGCGAGGAATTATCTACTCCGCTAGGCGGATGGGGATTGTGGATGCTATGTTTGAAAATATAATGGTAAGTACATAATAAAACAAAACGTAAAACATTCTAAATTACCACTTTTGCGTAGTGACCGTAGTGAAAAATGATTCGATTGTAAAATTTAAACAATTACTCCAAAATCAGTCAAATTGGTATCAATTTGAAGCGAAAAAGATTTATTTGGGTGAAGTTTCCCGAGCATCCGAATGCTTCCGAAGTCGGCTTAATCATGTGATCATTTGTCCTTCCCACCCGAATTGATGCTAATCCTTCCACCCCTCTGATGGGCTTATCGTGAAGTCACGGGGCATTTAAAATAAAATCATTAAAATTCACTTTTTGGCTCAGATGGAATGCTGGTTCGTATGTTTTTCAGCGTTTCCAAACCAGGTTGAAACCATTTCTAAGGCGCTCGTTCCATGCGATAAATGTTAAATGTTGGCTACATCAATATAGCGAAGCGGCCCATAACTAAAATATACGTAACAATCGTGCATTTAGTGATAAAAGCAAGGGATTTGTATTTTGGAGAGAATATATACAAAATATTGAGATCATGAGCCACTTCAAGTTTTACCCCTGACGGGTTTTTGACAGCCATCTTTCAAAATGGCAGCCAAAAAGTTGCTTTTTCATGCTTATCACATGCATACGCTTTCAAAATGCTGGTGAAATGATGGCTAAAATGTTATTTTTTAATGGTCTGAAAGTAGTAAAAGGACATTTTAAAGTGCCAACAAGGTTTATGGCGATACAGGGATAATTTTAAATCAAACATAATCTTTCAAAATGGCCGCCAAAAAACATTTTATTGGTTATTTAAGATATTACATACAGATCATGTAAAAACTGCTTTCAAAAGATTTTGTGTATTGCTAAGTAACCGTCACAGATATACTAAGAAAGAAACATTACTGCAACGTTTTAGCCCTGGGAAACAGCCATTTTTAAATTGGCAACCATATACTGATGGTTATACGTTTTGAACTCTCACATCTAAAAAGGGTAGAGGCGTCACACATTTCAATACAACTTTTCGGTTTTTCTTCTCATTATCTTTGAAAGTACAGAATATATTGAAGGTCATTGTGATCTCATTCAAAGCGGATAGATTGATAATGAAGCTGCCCCCAATAATTTTCAAACCCGGGTTGTGTGCATATTTGGAATGCTTACGAGGTATAGATCACATCTGAAGGGAATAAGCAAATCACCGTCTTCTTTATTTAATAATATAACATTTAGTACTTTTCTGTCGCCACGACAGAAAGTCAAAGAACGTTGTTCTATGGGGACCAAAATTACGATAGTCAGGCCAGTTCAAAACAAGGTTGATGTTTTCATTTTGTACTTGTTGTCCAACAAACCTTTGGACGTCTGGTAGGTGGTCTACAATCGTCCTCTGCAATTTGAGAGAAATTCGTATCCTTAAAAAGCTCCTCCTGTCACTTTATGCTATCTTGATTAAATCCATCGACCAGAGAGGGTGGAGAGGCACTGGCTCGCCCTGCACCAACTCATGGGAGGTTTTGCATCTCCGTTTACAAAAATGTAAAAAAACTTTGTCAAAAAACAGCAAGTAAATCTGCGTCATCCCCCGGCAAGATAGCAGTCTGGAATGTGACTTGGGGGACCTTGACCTTGGTCCAGGACTTGACATCATGCACCATTAAATTGAACCCCATTTGCACCTTAACCCCAAGTCTGCTGATTTAAATAGACTAAACTTTCGAACAAGAATTGAAAAAAGCAACCTAATCAAACTGGAACAAACCGCGGACATGCGCGCTATTCGCAAAATCCCTCTAATGGTTTGAGCGAGGGTGGTCTCCGACGGTTACCATTCTGGGAATTCATGGCTCCTTCCCCCGTCATTCTGTCAACGAGGGTCACGCGGCTCCCAGCAGATCCAAGCGTCAGGTCCTACTTCAAGAGATAGCGGACATTATACGCAAGGGGCTGGCAATTGTTCCCATCTCCCTCAATTTCGAGGGGCTTTTGGCCGAGCTTCTTCCTAGCTCCAAAAAAGACGGGCAATGGGCGGCCGATACTCAATTCTGAAGCGCAGCTCAATGTCTTCATCAATCCGAAAAAAATTTGGATGGAGACATGGCCCATCTCTCCGTTGCCCAATCCCAAGAACTGTTGGGCAAAAGTCTCTGGATCTCAAGGAAGCCTGCCTCCACATCCCAATCGAACCGGAGAATCAAGTCTGGTACATTCAAGATAGAACAAGAAGCGTACCGTTGTTTCCCTTCCGCTGTCCACAGCGCCGCGAGTCGTCACTCCGTATGGTCAAGGCCGTTGGCTCGGTTCTCAGACGGCAGAGGATCAACCTTTGTATCTATCGGGACGATGTTGGTTGATCTATAGCCCGACAAGGACCTCGCTCTCGCCCACACCAAGTGGGTGGTGCAGGGAGTTATGAAGTTGGGTTCATCGGAACCTACCGAAATCCAACTTCGAGCCGAGCCAGTTCCCGGTTTTCCTTGGAACGCACCTGGATCTGCTCAATGGTCGTGTGTAGTTCCAAAACAGAGGGGAAGCGTTGTAGCCATGTCATTCAATGCGCTATGCTCCTTTCCGGGGCCAAGCCAAGCTCGAGCTTTGGCTTGGCTCCAGGTTCTGGGATCATGGCCAGCTTGTGGACATCGTGCCTTTCTGTTGGCATCTTATGCGCCCAATCTAGCTGCACCTTCTGGCGCACAGCGCATTTAGACAACGGGGGCCGATGACTGCGATCGTGAGGGACGCTCATTGGTGGGGTCTGCCACGCAATCTCCTCTGGGGGCGTGAGGCTCCCTCATGCTCCGCCCAGCTCGATTCTGACCACAGATGCGTCGGGTCTGGGTGGGGCGGCACCTTCGGGAACGAGGACTGTTTTGGGCTGCTGGTTCTTAACATCAAGGTCATGGAATTGAAGGCAGTGATCATTACATTACGGTTTTGATATTACAGGAACCTGGTGTCCGGTGCAAGGTCCTCATCAGGTCCGACAACACCACTGTGGTATTGTACATCAACCGGCAGGGTGGAACCAGATCTCCCACTCTTTGTCTACACATGAGGACAACTAATCGAGTGTGCATAGAGAGGAGATCACGTTAAACGGCTGTCCCACATTTCACCGGGCGTTTACAATGTCACTGGGGATTGCCTATCATGTGGGCGGGACACGTTTGTGGTTGTGGTCCCTGTCTCATTTGGTAGCGCGTCAGATCTTCCGGATGTCGATCGCCGTCGACCGTTCGATAGATCTTTGGCATTTGCAGAAATGCCAAGCTGTCCGACGTACTGCCCATGTTGACGCGATTCCCGGAGCTGGGCGTCGGATGTTTTTCTCACCACCAATCCCCCCCTCGATCCCACTCATCCCACCAGTGGTAGACATGGTGGGAAGGGTCGACTGCGTGAACCCCTTCTGCCTCGTCAGCCATGGTTTTCGTCCGCTAATGAACCTGCTTGCAGGGACCACGGCTGACGATACCCGCGGGAGGAAGAGTTCTGCGACGCTTGTCTCTGACCGCATAGCCGCTTTCTTGTGATCTGCGCCAATTGGCGGCCAGGGGGCTGGCAAAGGTCCACACACGTCACTATTTTTGGACGGTGACGGGCCTTCGCTAAGTGGTGCAGAAATAAAAAATGTCCGGACACTGCCTCTTTCGCCAGCTCGCAGACTTCCTGAATTTTTTATTCAGTAGTGGTCTAGACACGAAACACAATACAATCAATTACAGGTCGGCGGTTCAATTCTATCACCGAGGGAAGGCGCCCCTGGGGCTGTTTGAAGGTGATGAATACTTGAACCGCCCTTTTACTTGGAAGGTTGAACACCAAGCGCCTACGAGGCCAGTTGCCTGTGTGTTGTGATTGCCAACCGCCCATAAGGGTTGGACTGGCGGCGTACGAGCGATTGGCTCCGCCAGTCTGGCTGCCGTTACATCTGAAACCATTTTCCATACTGGCAATGGGCGTCAGGCGGTTAGCGCCTACGAATTGTAAGCATTGTCGGTGGGGAAGTTCATAGTTTTCGGACGTTTCGGTTGCAAACTCCTCCATTCCCGCCCGGGGGTTTCGCCATAAAATGAACACGAACTCTGGCTTCAGGACTCCACACTAATGTTGTTGTCTGAGATAGTACAGTTACTATTATAGATCAGAAAACTGAATGTATGGACTAGTTGGAACCTGAGAAGATTTTTTTTGATACGATGGAGCTCATATATACATTAAAGCATGACAACTCCTACTCCCACGCACTTAATCACAGAACTAAATAAAAAGAAATTACCAGGGGAATAAAGTCGTAGGCTTATGTTTTAGTCATTGACTTGGTCTAGATTCGATGGTACAAAATTTATCCGACTTGTTTAAAGTGACTATACTAGTTTTGCACAAATTTAGGTGATAACGTTGCATAAACGTCAACTACATACGGCAAATAGTCGAGTTACTTTGATATCCATACAGGCTATTGAGAATTTCCTTAATTTGGTTGTTAAGAAATAATTCGGTGATTCTTGTATCATACCAATGTGCTATCAGTTGATAGCCATAGGGGATATCTTGTTATTGGGGGAATTTAGTTTGAGTGTTCACTTTAATGAGATTTGTGCGACTACAATGTAGGATATTTATGATTATATCCAAATTTTGAAATTATGATTGGCAATTGAAATGGCAAAATTTTATTCAAAATTAAGTTAATACGTCTTTAACATACTAGTAATTGAATACATTGTAACTTTAATTAAATTAGTAGAGGATTAATGTGCAGTATTCTAGCAGGTTTTTATGTCAAGTTTTAGGATAGTAGTAAAACGTTGGGTAGTTGATAATACAAAAATAGGGGGGGGGGGGGGGCCTAAATGGTCATTTCGCGGCCCCATCTTTTTTAAAAATGGCCGAACAGGAGACCACTATTGCAATGGCCTGTGATAGGACAAATATTGTAACATGATTTAGCATATTTATGACTAGTATAGACAAAGTAAAAGACAGGGGGTTGAAATATTAGCAAAATAGTGCCTAAAATGGTCATTTCGGCGGCCATCTGGAAAATGGCCGACAGGGCACAGATTGCAGTGGCCTGTGATTGGACAAATTTGTAAACAGCATTTAGAACTTTTATGACTAGTATAGGCAAAGTAAAAGGCAGGTGTTGCATATTAGCCAAGATATGCCTAAAATTGTCATTTTGGCGGCCATCTTGGAAAAAGTGGCGACAGGGATGCAAATTGCGATTGCTCATGATCTTAATCTGTTTGTATTCTTTTTATTTTTTTTATTTTTTTTATTTTTTTTCACAAAATTTGTACCAACGATAGGTTAGCTATTGCCGCCTCGCTAATAGATATCTGGGGCGTTTAGGTCGTTACTGGTATTCTCTACGAAGTATTAAAGTGTTCCGCCCAAAGCCCTAGTCGTGAGCTACGCCACCTACGGTGGTTCCGGGAACATTGCGTCGAGGGCATGGTGTCATTTAGTCCAGCAGAAGAACCAAAGACTCTGCATAGGGGGGAACCTGCAAAAGAGTATGACCGAAATGTTTTGATGGGTTATAAGGAACATTGACCGGGCTTATCCAATCTTTATAATGCAACGTTTGCATCCTTGGGCAATTTTAGATAGGGAAGGGGGTACATTAACAGGGGTAAAATTTGTAAACGTTTCATAAGGGATTAAATGTGTATAGACATAGTGATCTGATTTCTATTGATAAAAATTATTGCTATAATCTAGGACAATTACTTTTAACAAAGTACTAGTAGGCTTAAAAGGGTTCCAAGGTCACCCTGGGGTAAAATATTTATATTAAACGGATTTTCTCAATTGGCTCAAAATTCTTCATGCTTATATAGAAGGGTTACATAAATGTATGTGATTTAAGGAGTAATAAAATTAAGGGGGAAATAGTGGATAAGGCCCACAGAGTCTATGGGAGTCACTAACCACTCTAGCATCCGTTAGATTAACATAAAGTAATTGCATACTTCCTGTTGTACCATTCCAATACAAATACTTTGAAACAACGGATAATATAAATATTACCCCATGATGACCTCAAACAGTTTTTGGTCGGGGTCGTGCAAACACAGAAGGTTTGTAGATAGAGGAAACCATTCATCTTTTAATCCCTTTGACCAAATATGACATGGGTCTATTACCACTTTTAACCAATGTGGAACATTTAAGACTTTCCCCTGTTTATTTTACCCTCTTACCTATCTCAAAATGCTCAAAGATGCAAAAAGTTTGTATCATTGAGATTTGGAATCAGCAGGTCAATGTTGCCTAGAAACCCATCCAAAATATTTTGTGCAGCTCTTTAGCAAGGAATAGTATTTTGCTATAGTGATAGTAAGAACACATTGAAAATTGCATTTTCATCGACGGAGTAAAGTAAAGTAGTAATAAGGCTAGATTGATGTTAGAAAACATGATTTATCTGAAAGGTCATTCTATGTAAATATAAAAAGAGAGAATGAAAGAAAAAAAGGTTTGTCTCCATGTCGACGGAAATGCTTGGATGTTACAATTTCAAGAGAGCATAATAGGTTCCTGTATCGTTGTCTATATTGATGTTAATGTCCAAAGCATCGGACTGTTTTCATTGTATGCTTGGAACAAGAGGGATAATTATATTTCATTTTTGAAATATCAAAACGAATGGTTCGGATTATTAACATTTAACATTGGTGACATTTTGAGTACAATGGAATCTCAGAATTGTGGTTCCGTATTATTATCCAGAATAAGCAATTAAAATTACATGGTGGGATTGCTTTAGAAAGTCGTTTGTCACGATTTAAAAGATGAAACTGGCTGTATATTATATATCAATAATTACATTCCCGCTTTCAATTGATAGGGAAATTTTGAGAGATGCATCGGTGCCAGAAGAAGTGTGGAAACATATTGGTTAAATAGTTTGTGTAAATCAAACCAGCACTGCATATTTCTCATGCGAGCATTACAATACTTTTCCTGCAAATTAAAGGTGCAGTGTACCGATTTTATAGAGTATATTTTAATTTAGAGAGGCTAGTCAACGGAATCGTTGGAAAACAAACGTGCACGACGAACAGCGCAATAACCGACTGAACTACAAGTGTCAGGTTCAATGATACCCGTCATACTCCTAGCCTATATAGAGGGGTCTCATATATGTGAGGTTAGGCGTCAAATCTTTAAATACCCCAGCGGCCAACAATAAACAGAATACATGTGAATGATTTCATACAAATCACATTTTTATGAAATAAAAAAATATGCCACTAATAGTTAATTGCGGACAAAGCGGACAAGATAGCTCAATCAGGTAAGCGCTCGACTCCAGTGTATGCTCATCCATGCGTATAGGCGTGCGTTCGAGCCCTGTGAGATTCAGCTGTCTTGTAATTTCCCTGGACAAGAAATTAACCGCTTGGTTGTCTCGATTTACCCATGCGATATTTGGGAAGCTGGTCCCGGCTGCGATGGTTATCTCGATGTATGTTTGCTGATAAGGGAAAGCGCTGATCCCGATCTGCTGCATCCCTTGAAATTATGCTAAATGGTTTATGGTATGGTTGGGCCACAGTGATCAGCGACCATTTGTGAAAGCGCTTAGAGGCCAATAGCATAAGGCGCTATATAAATCTCTGCTATTATTATTATTATTAGTTAATTGGGTGTTTGAATATTTTTGTCAAAATTAAAGGTACATGGTCCCATCATTAATAGCCCCATTTTGGTCGACCAATATAATTTTACAGAGTATTTCATGGGGATTACAAAATTACTTTTTTAGCTCTCACTTAAAAACGGGTTGAAATATCGACGCAAAATTTTACAGATGGGGTTTTGGGGTGAAGGCCATTCTATCAAGATTAAATCGGATCGTCCCCCTTTAACAAAATACGCCATGATGATTCCACACGTATTTTTTTTATTGGGAGTAATAAGTATTATGTAGGTGGACCGACAGAAAATCACATTTTATTCAAAAATAAGCAAATGAGTCCATTAATATGAATTCATAACAGGGCAGAAAATAAGCTTATTTAAATAAGCTCACCCTTAATAGGGTGATAAGCCTAGTTTTGATATTAATTGGCTATCTTTTTCTCCTTCTACAGCGACCGCCCACCGTTGGTATAGACCGCCGAGCGATCATCAATCTACGCTAATATAATAGTCCTCCACATTAACATGTAAGGACCAAAAACTCTAAAATGGGGAGCACTCTTCTGGAAATGCCCCCGTGTCCTTTAAGTCAACTATTTCTTTAAGTCTAATCATTACTATTAAAGATGATGGGGTAATGAAGGTGGTGGGTGGTGGTGGTGGTGTTGTTGTTGTTGTTGTTGTTAATAAATAGGATTACGATGGTGATGACAATGATGACGACGGCGACCACGATGAGAAAATTTAAGGGACTGTTATTTGCTGATGGTATTTTAAAATCGTGTCGCCTTTTTCTAGATTATCCAAACAGTACAGGATGCACTCCATTTGGGGCAAAGAGGAGACGAGGTGAAATAAACAAGGACAAACTGCATTAATCCTATAATAGTGCCAATGATTTCAAAAACTAGGCTAGTGGTTGGGCTTTTCGCAAATCTCGAAGCCTACGGCTCTATAGTCTTATGAGATAGAACCTAATTAACCGCAGTTTTTCCACAGAACCTAGTTTCCACATGGCTTAGGAATTGCCAAAGCCTGCCAGAACTGCAAAATTTCTAGAGGATGGTTGCGTCCAAATCTAAGCTTATCTCGTAGTGCTCCCTATGGGCAAGACGTAACGACCGAGGAAATGACCTTGAGGCACGGATCAAAACAGCCTGAATGGGTCTGGACCAATCCTCTTTGATTATAACTGTCTATCGTATAGCACATTTTGCAGTGCAATCACAATTTTCCATTTTTAAATATGGAAATGCATTGTTTTGAAACGTTTGTCTCGTTTTGGAGACGGCACTTTTTGTTTGCACTTGGGAACTGCGTCGACACCCATCCTTGTTGGTCCGACTTCCAATATTTCCTGGTAGGATTTGGGTTTGTTACACCTCTGAGTGGATATAAACTTCAAAGTCAGCCTGAGACGATTCCACTGTAAGGGGCTTGAGGCATCAGACACTTGTATCTGACGGTTGTGTGGAAATTGCAAAGACATCTGCTTGCTGATGACGAAAAGAATAAACTCATACCTTTACTTAGTCAAGATGTAAATGCATTAAGGTTTCAGTGAGGACTTTTATAATCATTAATATGTTCTAAATCTGATAACAAATACTACGTATATACGATATACGTGTATAAAATATAAAATGTGATCCTGTACCAAAAATCCCGCCACCGATATCCGATGCATGGTTATACCTAAATATAAAATGTTCTATTGACCTATATTAGCGTGTATGACGTCTGTTTTTTCTTAATGCATTCATGTGAGATTTCATACAGAGGAACATTGTCTGAATGTCAGATTGGTGAACTCCTCTTCCACTCTGTGTAGGTTCTGATTCAGGTGTTCCAGTCTGCTGGGTGGAAAACGATTACATTGAAAAGTTTGAACATATATGATCATTTTTTTCCAAAGGACTAAGTAAAACTTAAATGATTTACACTTAAGTTGAGTGACCGCCTGATGGCCACGACACCAGATATTGAGGGGGGCAAGAAGGGCAAGGAGGAATGCGCCGGGCGACAAAAGAACCTGAATAACAAAGGTATAGCCACTGAAACGATTGTCATCACTGACGTTACCATGGTGGCTGATTAAATGACAGAAGTGTTCATTGTATGTACTGGGTGGCCAAGAAAAACCGCGTCTGGTATTGGATGGAGTCCGATCTCCTTGAACCACATATTGCACTATTTTTGCAATTTAATTTTAGAATCTTTAGTTGTTTACCCGCTAGTTTATAAATTTCGCGTCATTACAGAAATGCATGTAAAGAACAGTTTGATTGATTTGGCCCAGGCAGGGACATATGGTCGACAATAGTACAAGAGTGACATTGTAAACACCAGGCAAGGAATTTAAAAAAAATTAAAAAATCAAAATTATGCATATCCATGGACATACTCAGCCTGTAAAATGGTGTGTCCTTGGTGAACGATATGCATGAGTTAGATAGCGTACGACTCTTTTACGGAATAAGCTGACAATCCTTGTAATCCTTTGATCTCTTTTCATGCTAGGCTAATTCATGCAGTCTTACATGAAGTGCGATGAACCCGAAAAATGCATTCAAAGAGTCCAAAAAGCTTAGTCTAGGGGGTCGTGTTTTTTTGGAAATGGCTTTCTAAATGCGCAACAGGGACTAGGAGGTATAAACCTATACCTAATCTACCAGGATTGAAAGTTTTAGTTAATTTGTGGATGCAGTGCAATTACTTGAGTAGTGTTGCTGTGTGCGTTCTTAAACGAAGGCACACTGCATAACTCAAGGATTCAGAATTAATTGTTCATGGATATTACTCTTTGGTCCTGCATCTTCCAAGCTGAAGCTGTTCAGGATCTGTACCGATAGATGACATGTGAAGTCATTTTTAGTTGTCTGTTGAAGGATGAATATGGGACATTATTTTTTGTGCTGCTGGCATACTTGGCTCCTTGACGGCCTCTCAGGACCCGATGGCATATTTGATCGTTAAAGGGTGGTCAACAGGTCGACGACCAGAGCTTTCTTTTGTTCTCTATGTAGACCCCATAAAAACCGCTGTCAACTTTACGAGGAAGTAGGTCAGTGATTTTTGTGATGGCAATGACAACACCATGACTTTTATGTTATAACCCTATACAGAATCTACCTGGTTCAAATTGTAAGTTAATTTGATGGTGAAGGTGCAATACTGAGTTTCGTTTGGATGTGCACTTTATTTAACGAAGGCATACTGAATATTTATTAATCAAACAGGTGAATTGAAAAAAAGTTTTGTGCTGATCGCTTCTGTGGACCTTTTCCCTGTGTGCTAACCTATTTGTTCATATAGGACGTCCCAAGGATGCAAATAAGTATTACATTGATTCCGTCATTTAGAACCACATTATCCATAAAACACATCATGGGCCACTTTGAGAAATGGAATCCGTTGACCTAACACACGGCTTTGAAAAAAGGACGTACATGTGAAACGCAGCTTGCAACTCTGACCAACGACCTCAATATAATTCTGGATAATCGTAGCCAAGCCGATCTCATGATCAATGGATTTCAGCAAGGCGTTTGACATACCGTCCCCCATCGTAGACTCCTGACCAAACTACATCCGGGGTTGGAATTCGCAACAACATATTACTACCATGGATCGACTCCTTCCTCACCAACCGTCATCAGAAGTTTAGTTGATTGGAGATTCATCTTCTGAGTCTCCAGTAGAGTCCGGCGTTCCTCATGGGACGTGTGGGTCCCTTGCATGTTTTTAATCTAATTAATGACTTGCCAGATTACCTCTCATCCCCCATTGTTAGACTTCTGGCAACGACTGCAGAGTTTATATGAGAAATAAACACTAGCAGTGAATGCAAATCCTCCAGGATGAATGTGGATAAACATTGCAATGGGAAAACACCTGGCAGATGGGCTTTAATCACACTAAAATAGTTTCTCAATGAGGACACTCACAAAAGAAACCCACTCATTAATCGTTTATAGAATGAAGACAATCTACTTGAAGAGTGAAACACTACCTATTTAGGATGGAGTTGTCATCTACCTTCTCGGACAAAACATATAATCCAGACTAGCCGCCAAAGCAATAGAACTCTGGGTCTACTTATAAGAAACCTTTTCCTGTTTGTGACATAGCAGCTACAGAACTGCTACCAAGCATTAGTTGGACCAATCCTAGAATACTGCCCGACGATATGGGATACTCACCAGAAAAATAATACCATCATCACCACCACATGGACAAAGATCAAAGACGTACGGCCGATTCATCTTTAATGACTATTCTAAAGAATCAAGCGTCACCGCCATGCTAACCAAGCTTGAATGGGAACCACTCAAAATCAGATAACGCACGAAAGCCCGACTATGTACCTCTACAAAGAAACTCATTGCCTCTTTCCAAATAATATTGCTCATCTCATGCACCAACCCACCAATAAAGACCAGAACTACATCAGACCATCCATCAGACAACACCATGGCACTTCATCTTCGATCGCACTAGACCAACAAGAACACCTATCTTAATTCGCTCTACCCATGGACTATATACCAGAATGGAATTACATCCCAACTATTACCTCAGGACAGCTACTTCATTTGCCGGTTTTTAAACCTCAGTTGAGCTCCATTGACCTTGCTACCATTGCGCATAAGCTCCTTAAAATTTCGTATCATCAGCCCCTCCCAGCTTTACCTGTACGGGACAGCCACACCAGGCGATTGTATCTTCCATATACATGTACAAGAAAAATGCTGAAGACAAATGTTCATTCGACGATGTAATTGGGAAGTGTCACAATTATACAAGTAAAATCGAATGTTCATACCAGGAAAACAGCCAAATCGGTGACTTCGCAAATTATTACTAGACTTTGTTGGCTGACTATTCTGTCATGACGTAACTCATTTTAATTCCTCAAATGATTGCGAAAGGCGATTAAAGATTCCGAAAGTGACCATTTACCAATCTACGAATTTATAAGCTGCCAATACTTAACTTTTTGAAAGTATATATCTTTCCCCATGTTGATCTTATTCCAATTTGAGTAACTATGCATTGTTGAGTAAACTACTTCTCTCCCTTTTTGCCAGATGTTCTTCAACTTTGACTTTTAAAATGTTACTGAACACAGGATTGTTCCGTTTTTAATCAACATTCCAGAGGCTTCCAGAGTTGTACTTGAGTCCATCCAATCCCTAGTGCACCAGTTTTGGGAAATTTCACACTCATAAGGTCCCACAACAGTGGCGGATTAAGGGAAAAGGGCCCTATAGCAGTTTAAGGTGGGGCCCCTTTATCATCAAGAAGCAACGCCATATCGCACTTTAGTGCGACTAAGGTGGTGCCCGAGGGGGGGTCCTGAAGCATATTTCAGGGCCCTGTCACAGCCTGCTGAGCACTGTCTGACTCTTAAGCCGCCACTGTCCCCAAATCTTATTTTAATAAAACCCTGACTCTTATACTTCTTTAGGCCACAAGCGCTATAACTTACGGAAGTTTTAGCATGATCTAAATGTCTCGTGGTTATTAAACTTCTTTAACACTTTTTTATCCCGATTAGTAGGAACATATGTTTTGAACAGTTGCAATATAGCATAGTGCAATGCATACTGGCTTGGTTTAAAACACACTCTATTTTAATCTCAATATATGGAACTTTCACACGAAAGGTCAATATTTTAACTTGGCCAGACCTGCTTCCACACAACCCAATCATACAAAGAATACAAAAGAATCACCCTGTAGAATATCTGAAATGGTCAGTGAACCAGGTTTTTGGCCTCTGTCTTCCCCCGCAGATCATCGCAAACATAACAAAGAAATGACAATACATCCCCGGGTTCACCTTAAAATTTCCAGCTATTTCTACAGGGGACTGCCTTTTGTCTTTTATGCAGTCTTGGGTTGTTCTGGAGTCAGGTCTGGCCAATTAACCTATTGATTCCATAAGCGCATACGCGGTCCCAAGAATAGTTTCTTTCCTAAAATTGAAAAAAAAGTTGGCGTAAACTGAAACCCAGCGTTTGAAATGTCTCAGACTGGATAATACCGAAAGGCATTGTGGGAACAAGGGATGCGGGCGGACCCGTAGCGATTGCTGTCCGTTTTCCGTCCTTTGCGAGCACCGAATTCCGACAAACGTTCAATTTTTCTCGTAGGTTCTATAGGTTCAGACCCAATTACGATACTATGTCAAAACAAAAACATGTAACGACCCCTGATGCAAACTCTCCATAGAACAGTTCGTTTTCCGGTAGATATTTGATATTTCAGTTCATTTGCATACATTTGCTATGACGGACTGATAACAGGAATCGCTCGCGCAGTACTATTTAGAAATATCTTTTGCAGTCTGTACACAGACTACACACTATCCGCACCGCCGTAATAAGCGCCCTATCATAGCTTGTCTTGTAACAATATGACCGAGGATATGGACAGCGAAGATTAGTACCACGCATCTTCTGTCTTATAGCCCTGGAATGGCATGTATGTGCTACTTACGTTAGATACAAGTACATGTTATCAAACGAAAGAACTTACCTTTTTAGATTGTCAAAAGGTGGAAATAGAAAATAAATAAATAAAAATTAGAATATACTTTGTTCCTGTGGACTCACTTATCATCAATCTATGAAATGTTTACGGAAGTAGGGTTTGTCATTTACCGATACAAAATCAATTGCCCGTGCGCTGCCGTATCTTAATAGTCCGGTGGAGCCATAGTCCGGGGCTCCATAGACGATAACTGAATAAAGCGTGAAACAATGTTGCGTAAAGATTCAACTGAACGATTGCACTATGTTCACCATTGTTCCCGGACTATGAGTACCCGGACTATATTACTGTCTACACCTGTCTTAAGTAATCATGACCAAATATCTCTCTAATTGTTGGTGACTAGTAAAGTGGGGATAAATCTAAGTGTATTTACCGCAGTTCAGAACATCAGGGTTCTTGTCTGAGACGGTTGAAATGACTTCATCATAAGTTGTAACTGAGAGCTTTGGCAATATTAAAGTCGCTCTTGTCCAGGTGTTAAAGGCATATCAGTGTGTTGCCTAAGCAAAAATCGAAAAAATCATTAAATTACGATCTTGCATTTTTGAAAAAAGTATAATGTGTCCTAATCCCTGACTGTTCCCAATCCGCCTCCAGCTTAAAAAAGCGGACATGTATGGTACGTCCCTAGCATGGATAAACGCCGGCCCTGAATCACCCTTACTCTTGAATAAGTCCTGACACACCACAACCATTACCAATGACTTGTGGTCCATTCTCCGATAACGTGTTTCAAAAGTCGCTTTTCGTGCGCTAACAGTGATGATGCACAGTTTAAAAGCTTGTTTTTTGGCCTTTAACATTTAATGCAAAATTTAATAAAATAATAAATTATACTTAGGAGTTGTGTTTTCAAATGAATACCGGACTAGATTGTTGTAACACGGATGAGAAAGTATATCAATAAAGGCTAAAGATGCATAATTCTGGCTTTTTCGCCATGTGCCAGCCCAAATCCGTTCTTAAATGTCTCCCTGCTCGTTACACAAGAGCAATCACAGATTGCTTGGCCACCATTTTATCATCCTCTATTATGCACTAATTTGTAGTTTAAAACATGATGATATTGGATTATTAAAGTTTCGTAGAGTTCTCTGAGAGCATGTCGCCCAATAGTGCAAACAGATACGTTACGAAAATTCGAATGGATACAAATTGCTAAAAATAACTGAATACCTACGTTCCAATAGGTGATAAATCGAGAAGATGCCAGTTATTATAACATGTTTTGCATAAATCTGATTTCAACGTAACACTTTCCAGCCCTCGTAAATGAAAGAAATCCCTCCTGTTACGTTCATATCGCGACAGATACGTTACACCCCCCTGCTACGCTCTTGCAAAACTCGGAATAACATTAAGTCGAATACCACACCATGCTTTGTATTAAGGTAATACCTGATAACATCTAGAGACTAAGTCGGTGACGCACGTCTTGTCATCACGACTAAGAAAAAGGCCCGACAGATCCGTTCGACAGATTCTTACTTACGTGTTAAATTAGGCAATATCTAAAAACTCGGAATTATTTTTAAGATCACCCACTGCATTGTTTCGTGTTTCTGGATATTAAAGTTTACGATTTCATGATTTTCCAGGAATTCCTTAAGTTGATATTTACGTCATTTTGGAGACAACTTGAACCTTTACGGAGAATGGCGCCTTTGTGGACACGCTAAAAAGAAGAACATAACTCTAGAGCACTATAAGGAGAAATCGGATATTTTAGTCGTTACTGTCCATCCGGACACTTCTACAACGTGTAATTGAATAGAGATTCCGATCTTTGAACACTGCTGTTTTCTTCCTTCTGTCCATGTTTCAGGTTGGAGAATATACCCTATGATAGGTTTACAGATTTATCCTTCACTGTTAGCTATTCATACAAATTTAAAATATTTTTTTTAATCTTTCGAGTGAATCATTAATAGTGTATTTAATTAAAGGTGTAACTAGAGATATCCTTAATATGTGTCATATGTAGTTATTCCATATAGATTAGACACATAAAACATTTTTACCTTGTATTTTGGTACAGAAATGTCTTAAAAGTGGAAACAAAAGGTGATTTTATAATGCTTATAATTCAATGTAAAACATAGGCTTAAATTTCCTATTTGCTTCTATAGGAAATTTCACAATTTTTGCATCAAGGAAATAATTCTCAGTATAATCTTTTCAGATGGGGATATTTTTGATAGGAAGCTTTATACCACTGCAAAAATCAGAATTTTCACATTTTTAGGGACATCTGTTATGTGAAATCTCTCGTTGCACCTTTCAATGTTTTAGTTAATGTTTTAGCAAAATTACATTAAGGGATATAACAAACGACAAACAGAAAGGCTTATAGCTTTCAATCAATAAATCACAATATATTTTCCACCACTAAACATACAAAAAGCAATAACGGACGTGGAGAAGGTGTCACTAAAAGCAAAGAATCTGAAAATGTTGCAACGAAGAATATGTTTATATCTAAAATAAGAAAACACTTCATACTACAAAACAAAAATACTACAAACAAACAAAAGCAAACGGATTTAACGAACTATTGCATGAACATAGTTAATAGAGAATATGAAAAAAAAACAATTAGTAATCGTAATGAATAATTGATAAAGTCCAGAGAGATTTATAAACTAACATATTTATGATTTATCTGAGAGATATGATAGAAAATTTCTTTTCAATTGACCCAATATTCTACAGGATTTAAAAAAAATATATAAACAATTCTTTCAAGTTTTTCGGATATAGGATGGTTTGCGGAGAATTTGTAATCACCTTTATTTCAAATTGTATTACACAGCGTGATTTTGATTTGCTTGTATTTCAATATAAAACAGGCTGAATTTCGTATTTGCTTTAATACAATATTAGAAATTTAACAGTTTTTGTACCAAAGAAATAGTTCTTAGTTCAATCCTTTCAGATGGGGATATTTTGATGGAAAGCGCTACATGAATGCAAATATCAGGGTTTCAACTTTTTCAGGGACATCTGATATGTGAAACCTCTCGTTACACCTTAAAACAAGCTGTTTCAAATGTGACTATTTTTAATAAGTTGTTTAAGCAGTGTATCTGGAACACACCAGTTGTTTCAATTTTTAATCGTGTTTATAGCGTATGTGGTTTGCTTGATGATCGCTGAAATTTCTATCAAACGGGTATGAAAGCTTGTTTGTTATATTTGGGAAAGTGACCGTTTCTTTCTTATACATTAATTGTGTTACAACAGAACGCAATTTCAAACAGAACGGAGTTTTGAATCTACAATTTTGTTTGACATCGTTAGATCACCTGTGTTAAATCCTTCCTTAAAGGATAAAGTTGTGCGATAAGAAAGGAAAAGCGAAACTTCTATAGTTTTAATAGTTAATTTCTAAACTTTGAGCGTATATCCTATAGAGTTGATGCGTTCAAACATATTTTGTCTATTGGATAGTAGTTACAGATCAGGTCAGAAAATTTGCTCAGAGAAAGATTGAGAAGAATTCACCAAGTATAAATTATATTCATTTATGTTCGAATCAAATCTAATGCGTATTAATAATAAAAGCTATGCAATCTTTTTTTAAAGCGTACATTTTTAGTGGCGACAACCTCTAACGTAATCTTTTCTCCTTGAAAACAAACAAGCGCATACCAGGATGTATATCTCTAAATTTCATATCATGAATTTTACCTGGACAAAGTATGCACGACAATTTCATGTAAACAATTTAATGAAATAATAAAACGAGAGGATAGATAATTGAGTTACACATAATGTGCGCCACAGTAATTGACAAGGTTAAAAGGAACATTGTTTTCGCTTCATCGGATGTATTGGGGTCTTTTACACGTCATATTGCTATCTCCCTTAATTGACACGTCGATTTACTGCAAATGATGTACGGGTAATTTACTGTCCACTTCCTAAGCGTTTGTTATAATATTTTTGTAATATTTTCTCAAAAAATTCTTTGTAAAAGCTAACAAACAAATAAGCAAGCGAGCAAGCAAACAAACAAACAAAACCACCTCAGTCAGGTTCAGATTGAGATGCTTAAATTAAGATGAGGCGTAATTTAAAATACCGTAACTGAAAGTTTACAGGGCTGACATTTGCATATATAAGAAAATAAGATGAAAAAAAAAAACGGTGCCCAACTTGCAATACATGAAGTCTAACCCCAATGATAGGCGTAAATAGCCTGGAGGATATAGGTTCAGTTAGTTTAAGGATGAAAAAAAAAAGATTCCAGTGGTGTAAGTGTGGGCGAATGTGTGCTCTGAAGGTTTTCTTTTCTTGGCCTCAGAAGTATATCAATGGGATTTATTTTGGATTTACGACCGAGGACGCAGTTCCTTCGAAAAGTCTTTACAAAGCAGAGTGTGTGTGTATGTTTATGGGTGTTCGGTGTGTGTGTTTATAGACCGTCAGCCAGAAGGTTGGTTAGACGAACGGATACAAATAGCGGGAATACGGGAAATTCAGGAAAAAATATAGCTTTTGGCAAATATCGAAAGTCTGCGGACACGGTGTTGCGTGTAGCCCCAGGAGAGGGGTCAAGTTACATGGGGGTCAATTTTGAACTGTCGAAATCATGAAATATAGCCAAATATCCTTAGCTTACCAGGAGTAAAAAAGTTAAATGGGTCACATGTGTGTGGTGCTTCCTTTTCCAAGATATTTGGGAAAATAGGCTAAGGTCATTTGTTTATCAAGAAAGGTTCAAAACAATTGTAATACAAAGATTTTCTTTGTAACCAATATTAAAAACATATTTACTGATACTATTCAAAGATGCTTTTATTTTTCAATTAGGGTTGGTTTCCTTTCTTAGGGAGGGGTATATTGTCCACCCCCCGATCCCCAAGGAGCAGACAGGGAATTTTGTTACCCCCTCCCATTATCAACCACCAGGAGATGAGAAAGTGCAAAAGCATTTCCTATTTGGATTCAGGATATTAAACATTTATATAAAAAAATATTTTTACAAACAAATCGGGGTATTGCAACGATGTGACCTTTCTTGAATAAACAACTGACCTTTAGCCCATTTTCACAAATATCTTGGAAAGAAAGCACCACACGCGTGTGACAATTGACTTTTTTATCTCCCTTGCCGTACCTAAGGAATAATTTGAGCTATATTATATTAGATTTAGAGCAGTTCAAACATTTGACCCCCATAGTAACTTTACCCCTCTCCTGGGGCTAAACGCAACAACTGGTCCCCGGCAGACTTTCATATTTGCAAAAGTTATATTTTTCTCTGAATTTTCCCGTGTTCAGATATTGGTATCTCGTTCGTCTAACCAAAACCTTTTGGGCTGATGCTCTATTACTGTTAGATCAAGGGGCAATATTATGAAATTATTCCTCGAGAATGCGGAATTCTAAGATCCATTTACAGCGTGCAGAACTTGTTAGCCACATCTGAACATCTTGTAAAATTGTTCTTCACTACCATTTTAATACTGCTATACATCACCAGATAAAGGTTACCTTTCAAAACAGATACAGGCTTGCAAGAGGGTGTTCAATTTTATTAGGAATTAGGACTCTGTAATATTGCAAAATTGTTCCGCTCTTAATATTAGCTAATATTTTTTTACTGATGATGTTAATTCTTCGCAAATATTCGATATGCAAGAGGTTATCGTCAACCCAATCAACGTCAATTGTCGCTGAGTTACTTGTTGTCTTTGATTTTGTAGATGATTTTGATCTTTTCTCTGATATTTTCATCAAGTAATAGGGCTTTCACTTTGGGTTTACATATGGCAGGAATATCCTCAGACCTTTAAAAATTGGAAAATTGATACGGGTGACTTTAACGTCTCGTGTTATTTTAACATTTTGCGCACTTTCAACGATACTCCATTGTGATGATACGTTCTGTCAAACCCGTAGCTTACATTTGTCAATCGGTAAACCACGTTAACAATAACAAAGAAATATATCGATTTGGGGCAGAAAAGTTAACGGGATATGAACCAAGGTCTGGTAGAAAGTCTTTTGAGATGTGAAGGTTTTTTCAGCATCTGTGCAGTGACTCGGTTGCTATGCAGAACCCTATTGTTCAAGCACCAACCTTTAAAGGTCCCAGGAAATGAGATGATAAACCTAATCCAAATCTTTATGGGGTATTCCATTCCAATAAACAGGGCCAGAAAAAAGAATACACTACCAGTGACATCATTAGTGAAACTATTGATTTTCAGTTAGTGTCATGAATAGATTCACACCAGTCACCTGGAATTTTCTATTACTCTCTGAAAAATCAATAGTTTCACTAATGATGTCATCACCAACCAAATATTGAATGCTTTCTCGTCCCTCCTTGTAGACTTGACACAAACCACATCAATTCTATTTGCATTTCCTGGTACCTTTAACAAATCTAGAAACTGTTACAGCGCCTTGGCAATGGCGTTTTTCATTTTTCGTTTCCCAATTTCTTAGTTAAATAAAACAAGATTTCAGAACCTGGTATTATGTTGAACAGTTGATGAAAAGATACAAAAGTACAAAAGGACATCACAAATGTTTTCGACAGTTTGTTTTCCAAACCCTGTTGAGCTTCAATCAAACCTTAATGTGTAGGCAATTGTAGTTGACTCCTGTAATGAATTCCGATGTATTGCACATATATTGACACGCAACAATCAACCCGGTGGCCTACACTGAAATTAGTATGGATCTATTGTATGTGTAATTTCGAGCAGCGACTTTGTATTCGCCCTACCTTACGCATAAATAACATATCTGTTATTCTTCGTTGAAATGTGTAAGAGAAAGTAAGTAGGTTAAAGCAATTGCAAGCAAAGACTATAGAAAGTTTCGAACCAATGATCTATCGATCTAAACACCACTAGGCCTAACCCACTTAACTATGCTAACCGATCTGGCAAGAAGCATCTCTTTGCAATACTTCGATCAAAAGACTCCCGGAATAAACCTCGACACATGACTCACTACATTATTCACGAGGAATGTCGCCTGCGACATACTCTTGAATTAGTACATAATAGTACGAATCGTGCAGTAAATTCTCGAGTCAGTCTGATGAATGTTGAGTAATGGGTAAAAAATGTTAAAGGCCAAACGAAAAGCTTTAACAGGTGGCTGTTAACTGGTAGCTTATATGTTGAAGCTAACTGAACGAGTCAAATTCTGACACAAGAGAGTTTCAATCAATAAAAAAAAAACATGTAGAGTATAATGTGGTGAAACAATTTCACTTGCAACAACTAAAAAAGGCTTGCTTGTGACACCAAATATTTGGATGTCCAATAGCACTACTTTCAGACAAAAAACCAACAAGATAATCAACAATGTTCTAAACAAAAGCTTAAATGTCTTCTTTGAACTTTTTTGATCACCCAAGCAAGCAAAATCGTCTTTCTGATTGCAGAGACAGACTAGACTAGTTGCTACTTGTTAGAAGTAGTTATATTGTGGTTGATGTTTCTTGACATATGAATTATACTTTGAATGGTATCCATGTGCCAAGAGTTTTGTGTGACCTTTCAAGTATCCAGGTAGTCCGGATTTTGATTACAAAATTGACAATTTGTTAAAGACAATTTCGGACTACTAGGATAAATGTCGTAAAATGGTTAATGGTTATCCTGCTCTTTCCAGAAAAGAACCGTAGTTTTTGTTGATCATATTTCGTGTGTCTACCCTAATTTGAATTTTACCGAGGATGGTCAACGTCACAAGGGACAAATGGCGCAAAATTACCACAAGGGTGTGAATCGGCTTCGCGCGCTGGTGTCGAGTTACAAGGTTAATTTTACAGAAATAACGTGACCTGCTTTCCCAACAGAATATAATGTTTACTTGAAAGCGGAACAATATATTCTGATTGTAGAAAGGTAAGATGGTAAAGACCAATCACAAAACAGTGACAGATTCAAGATGTGTATGTAATCTGTTTCCATCGAATGCACGCTTACTTGACAGATGGGCGACACATTTCACAGTGTTTGGGGAAAAGCTGGTTGTCGTGTCCTTCTCTGGAGAAAAACATCCCAAATGGTGTGAATTGTCGTTGTAGGTTATATACTCAATTGAAGGATTGAATGCGCTCAGACTATGAAAACACTCATCATATCATGATGAGATATTTAGATATGCCATGAAAATCATAGAATTCTGTTGAAAAGAAAGTGGAAAATAGCTGGTATCTCCATTTTTAGTTATAGATCTCCCTTAATTGACACGTCGACACACTCGGTGTTCAAAATTATATGGATGAATTTCATTTGGTTTAAGTTTCACTCGGTGAAATTTTTACATATTATTCATTTGGTGTTAAAATGATCAATTGGCGATATAAATATATCCAACCAAAAACACGATCTGAAACTTGGAAATGAAAAAGTTACGTGAGAGGCTGCGCATGTTACTGCTTCGGTTACGAAAAGCTATCAATTCTCCTGAAACAATTAAGAACACAGTCGTTGGTACTTAATGGTGCTGGATGAATACAATAACAGTCAAACGAGTGATGCAGGGATCACTCTCTATAGCCAAACATGGAAGAAATGGCTAACTGTGTACCGTTTTAAATCCGTGTGATCTGATATCTGATTTTGTCCTAATTATGTTCCTTTTGGTTCTTTCACTTGTAGGGTAGGTTACAAACATGCAAAAATCTGATTTTTGATTATTTTTTCAATTTTCTGATTTAGCAAATCACTGATAGTGCCTTTAACAGGGAAAAAATTGTCACATGTTCGTCTGGTTCTAAGAATTGAAAAGGCATAGCTTACTATATCTTCAACATTTTGGTGCTCGACAGGCCAATAAGGTTATCCAACGATTTGTTTAAAATTGATTTCAAATTGTTCAACATATAACTTATATACTTTATATTAATCTGTACTAAGGCATTTGTAAGAGGCTAGAGTGTGATCCCATAGACAATGTGCGTCCTATCAATGTTCCCCTTAATGATGATCTCAGAGTCAAAAAATACACCTATTCTATCTTAAATTACTATCTAACAGCATGATAAATTGTGGTATTTGAGAGCAATTGTGAATTAAGTGTTTATGGCCCCCATGTTGGGACTTGAAACCATTTAAGCCTACTGTGTTGAAGACATGCCCTAACATAGCAAAACTGTACCTTTTTAATTCTTAGAAGAGATGGAACATGTCTATAAACCTTGTATCCAATGTTAGGCCCAAAAAAAAAGAAAGAAGTTTGTCTCTGGACCCCGCGCGCCATAGCTTTTAAAATCAAAATTGCGCATAGCGCTACGCGCTGCGGCGATATTTCCCCCTTCTATTTCTTCTGAATCGCACCGGTCCCGGTCTGATTGATGGCATCGATAGAACTATTGGCGGCGCACCACGGCACACACGAGCTGTCTCTACCACAGCCGTGGCTACACGACACGCAGCGTGTGATTCGAAAAGGAAAACGAAAACAGAGTATTTTGATCTGGTGTGAATTTCTTAAAAAATAATGATTGTACGCGTGCGAATCACAAAGAAAGGCTCAGGAATGGCCTGCACCGATGCCCGAAACGCATTGATACAGAATGTTGCCACGTCTCTCCTTGCGGGAAGCAGCGCAATTTTTTATTCCAGGCAATCGAGCCCTTTATCTTCAATGTTAACCGTTCTCGCCAGGTGCGGGATGAGTATGGGGGACTGTGGCACACCCGGATTGTGTTCAAAAACTTTGGTAAGAGGCAGAGCATGCCCCAAAAAATCGCATAGAACAAAGCCTTTTTCTAAAAAAAAACCAAAAAGAGCGTGGCACTTTGCTTTTTGTCAAAAGGTCCAAGAAAAAAACTTAACCCATCGATATATCAAAATGCTCAAAAGTGACAAGTGGCATCATCAAATTGGGAATCAGCAGTCAAATTGTCTAAAAACCATCAAAAAACATTTTCGTGAAGAATCTGGCAAGGTCAACCGGTCCTATCGGGTATTACCGCTGGACTTAAAGCATTTAGTGGTCCAATAAATACCAAGGATTCTTCTTAAAAGGTATAGGTAACTCGATCATGGTTCGATTTTTTCATGTGTATTTTCTCCATCCTATGGAAGCATATAAAACAATCACAACAACAACAAAATATATAATTAAAATTGGGAGATAAATCGGTCAAGCCGTTTGGGTGGTAGAAGCAAAAAAATGGCCATGTTTAGTGGTCGACCTCGTGACACCTTTTGAGCGTATTTGCTAATAAACATCAAAAGGAAACATTTTCTGGGTCTAAAATGTAACTGGGGTAATGAGAAACAATAACTTTCTTCTGAAACAAGTTTGATGAATAAAGGAGGGCGAGGTGTCCGATCGGGTAATTGGTATCAGAGGCTGAAAAGTTCACTTATTTTGTAACTCCGATCTCACTTCACTGGTTTGAATACACGGGCTATTATCTAGTAGTGCTTTCTCGGGTATTCCAATTTTGATAAAATTGGATCGATTAAGCACAACTAATTGGTGATTAGAGTTGCAAAATATTTTAAATCATAGCGAGACCAATTAATTAATATTGGGCGTAAATCATCATTTATCATTATCATGTTTTGGATACGATATTTTTCAACACGCGTGGACTCCTCAAAAAATGATAATGATAATAAAAGAAGTTCATACTCACAACGTGCTTTTCCTTGTGTGTTCTTTTTATTATTTTTTGACACCAAGTTCAGAACAATACTTGATTTGGATTCTAATTTGGCGGTACATGAGAGGGCCGTTATTGGGACACGCTGTATTACATCATCTCTTCATCTTCTGGTCTTCACCTTCTTGTTTCTCATTATAGGGCCTGCCATTCATAGAGTCTCTTGTTTCATCTATGTCGCTAAGTCTGCGAAAATGCTCCTCTCGTATTTTGATTCAATGATACTTGTATAATATTCTTTTAATGTTATAAGGTTTACACGGAGTACGCGTGGACAAAATGGATTTCCGCTTACACAAATTAAGCCCATAAGCATCTTTTTATTGCTTATGCCTTACAGCTATATACTCTAATAATATGTAAGTACACATCACGTTATAATATTCCGGTATTCAGGTTAAAAAACATGATGACGTACATCTACCCTTAATACTTGTATTCGCTACATATTTTGAAGCACTATTGCTGTTTATTTGTTTAAAACGTTAAAAAAGGAAATATTTAAATTTTTTAGTTTTTTCGTTTTTTTTAAAGAAATTAATTTAAATGGCGTTATCCTGAAAAGACATCACTATAAATAAAAAAACATTTAACCCTAAAAAATGTGTGATTTATTAAGTTAAGACTCACAATTCTATCCGGGCTCTATCCTCACATAGAGATTTGATCTTAAATTACAACTTCGAGGAAAAGCACTATGTTTAATTCAAATCTTCCGATCTCTCACCATTATCGAGCAAATGCATTGCTTACTATAAGACCTTGGGCACTGCAAACTGGCAAAAGTATTAAAGTAGCTATCTGCATAAAGAGAGAAACCTCGTTATAAAGTCCAGGTGGCGAAGGCGACAGTGATTAAAGAGAACTCTTCAAATTATAGTTTTGCTTCAGCGCAGTATCGTCCATTAATGCTCGGCGCAAGACAAGCACTATCATTTGTTATGTTTAACTTATCCTAAATAAAAAAACACATTTCTAAATAAGTTAACAGAACGTAAAACTTTCAGTCACGTCTAAAAATCCTAAAGCGCAGGATCAATTGCTAGTATTGTCGTGAAACTTTATTCCTTAATTGTAAGAAATAAATCGGACAGGTTAATGTTTTTTTTTTAAATTGATCATTCTGATTTCATGTTGAAAAAAATATAATGTTTTTTCTTTTCTCCAGTTGGGAATTTCTTTGCTGCACTGGACGCTTGATATACCGCTGCATTGCGCGTTAGTCACTATTTAGGTGAATATGTCGCGCGCCATTAAAATGTAAATGTATTTATTTCTTTGGGATTCATGACATAGGCATAAAGTAGAATATAATCCTGCTAATTTTGCCGTTTTTTTTTTGATTAAGTTTTGGAAAGGCTTGAGTAATGATGATTGAATGTTCGCAAGTACTTGACTTCACATTTTATAATTCAAGAGTGTTCACTTACGGAAGAGCTCTTTTAGGGCAATGCTAGAAGTTTGTCATTTAGTCTAATAGTTCACCCTGCAATGCTTGCAGTAATGCCCTGCAAATTCTGTCCTATTGCTCTTGTACATTTCATATTAGTCTAAGATTTAAGGGACTTGCAGGCTAGTTTATAACTTGATTGACATATCCCTTGACAACATATTTATTGTCCATGGCCTAAACATTAAGCCAACACACTTTAGGATAAACTGATCAAATCTGACTGGATGTCCATAGGAATTTATCCTGTGTCTTTGGCAAAATGCATCATGTTGGGCATTTTGGGTACATAACTGAGTTGAAATACTTAAACGATACAGACTAGCGGAGGAAAATTAATACGGCGCATTTACTTTTGCTAGCAAGAGCGAAATAATTTAAATAATTTGTTCTTTGATGATTTATTTTGGTATTTCGAAAGTCAAGTTTAACAGGAAAACATTATGCTTCATTCGTAATTGATGCTGAGATTCGTATAAGAATCCATTAATCAATGTATTTCGACTGCTTGCTCAACCGATTTTTTGAGCTCTTATTCCGGTGTCATAAACTACAGTGTCCGCGTGACTGAGTGTCCTACCACCCATCTGTTATTGTGTTCGCCATTGAGTTCGGTATGCATCGTTTGTTTCAGCACTGTACCCAAATGGCCTCGTATACAAGGTCACGGTTTATTCCGTACATGTTGCTATGGTAGCAAGGACACTCTCTCATGGGGACACTCAGTTTCTTTACACCGGCATATTCCGGTGTTGTATTCCGTTAAGCAGTCGCAAAGGATGTAATGTAATTATGTCCCAAATTCCAAGTGATTTTGACATGGATTTTAAAAGGACACTTCCAGTGTATTGTTTTTGAATTTACATACCATTGTTATTGATCGGAAAGCAATCTGTCTAAAATTTTGCTCTTATTAAGGATACTTTTCAAATAATAAAATACGGCTAAATGAGTAAATATTTTCTGACACCAGAGAATTTCATTAAGGAAATATTACACCAATCGATAAGTTTGTGTTACTCACAACGTTTGGAATAACCTTTTCGCATGTGATACCTTTTTGAGTCTTTATGGTCATACAAATAATATGGTATACTTTTCAATATGATTGAAGGAAATTACAAATTTTCCCATTGTGTAATCCTTGGGTTGCCCCTACCTGGCTATAGCTACCATTCCATAAACAGTGCAAACGTTAGCGTACAAGTACGTACATACGTCACCAAATTATAAAGAAATACAAAAGAATTTTATAAGTGTTGAGCCGAGAAAGGATACTAATTTCAGAACTAATGCCCAACAACGTTATAAACAAATTATATGTGTCAAAATTTTAATTTCATGTGTCGAAATTTAATTATTGAAAAAAATACCACTGATGACGTCATATAAATTTTCTTAATTAATATCTTTTATTTGAAAAGATATCAAAAATCCGCACATACATTTTGTTGATAACCTTTAAAATTCTATGTAGTGAAGATTGCAGCTTCAGAACTGTAAAAAATAACTGTCCCGGGGTGAAATGTTAAAACCTTATGTATTTCTTTACAAAGTTGCATTGCATTGTGGGAAATTGATGTACGTACACGTATACGTACTTGTACGCTTTCTTCTGGACTGATAAATGCTATCGTGCACTTTTATGTAGGCCATGACATACTGAGGCTGAATAAAAAATGTTGTTTTGGCACCTTTCAAGGTACGGAGAATTTGCTCGGCTAATGGATTAACAAGCTATTTTGTTATCAAGCTAATTATATCTCTTGTTATGGTATAAAAGCGAATAACTGATGGAAGGACGGCTCATTCTTAATGCGCGCAGAAGATTTTGTAAAGATGTAACCTCGTTCACATTCAACAACAACAACAGAAACAGCAACAACAACAACAACGCTCTCTTCAGGGACATCAGAAGTATTGATGGAATTGAAATAGCATGTTAAAGCTGTCATTTCTGACATTAGTTTATTTGATTACATAACATGAAGCGGTTAAGAAAGAAAGACTGTTTAACGGAAGCTACCGCTCTTTAAACCCTTCTTTTTGATGTATAATATAAACTTGTACATTAAGGCCTTGCTATTCAAAACAATGTGAGATAAAGTCCATTTGAACAAACAGGTGGTTTGAACATGGACAAGTGAGCAAGGGAAATTATTTTTGATCTGTTAGTTCCGTTTGAGATGGGCATGGAAAGGGTTGCGACCTAGCTGGTAGGTTATTCAGTGCTCAAACACTACTGTCAGGTTGATAGGAATAGCTGAATATATTTATTAAATAAGATTTGATTTTTACTTTTCAAGGCAGCCATTAGATCTATATTTTCTTTTACAACGGTAGGTATTATGAGTTATCAGAGCTTGACCAAGCAACCCAGTTGGGTTTGTACTGAATGGATTGTATGGAATGCAGTGAGCACCTGTTAATCCATAATCCTTTCTGGGTGCTCGGAGCTGGGTAACTTCACTTGCTCTCTAGATCTCAAGCAGCGCACAGGGTTGCTAACTTGTGGCGATATAAAAATTTGTAGGCGTGTCAACTTTGCCGGCGCATCAGAACACATGCAAACTAAATGTGTTTAGCTGGGTGTGGGGCAATTAGGTGTTTTGGTGGTCTGGGATGCTTTGCTGATGATGACAAGGACATAGCCATGACACAACACCAGCCTGCAGATGCCACCTGAACTGCTGTTGCAAGTTATTTTATTTATGGATCCTATGTAAGTTTTAATTTATCTTTGTATAAGCATTATTGGGTAAATAATGTATAAGTTCAGAAATAGTTTGGAATGTTGCGGGAGCATACTAAAATTACCAGATTTTGGTTAAATTCCGTTATGGCAATATTTTATTCAATTGATAAATTTATTTCCAAAATTTGTGGGATATAATTTGATCTTTGGATTAAAACTTTTTGTTGGTCGACATATGGCAGCCATATTGAATCATGTGACTAACTTGGGATGAATTTTGCGGGAATTTGATGTGGCTCGATTATGTTGATGAAATGAAATTAGTATTTGTAAATGTCATAGAAAGTTTATAATTAGTTTACAATTTGAGATTGTGTATGGCAAATTATAAAGTCAAGTTTGGAATTAAAATAGTTTACTGATCCAGAGAAGGTTAAATTTATATAAAATGTTTTAGTTATGGTGGAATAGGAATTCTGAAGTATTAAAGATGCCTCAATTCAATTTTAAATTATAACAGATATATTTAGGGTTTATTTTTAATTATGAAACTTAATGGTGAATAGAAAGAAATTATGGCATACTCAAAACTTCTAGTTCAGTGGAAAGTGAAATTAAGCCTTCACAATAATTATCATGTGTGTTATGAATTGAAATACATTTAAGGGCTTACAGATTTTATTGGCATTTCTGATTATCTGTTTTCAATCTGTATCCACCATTACCATTTACGTTGAGGTTGCAAGACTTTAGTTGAAGACAAAGACATGGCAAGGACAGAACAACAGTATTTTCTACAACTAATTTTGGAATAACTGCTTCTTAAGTTTGGGACTCAGTGTGGACAATTTTCATCAAGGGTTGTACGTCTACATCATCTACTAGATTATTTTCTTCAATGTGTGACTGTTGGACTTGCATGTTTGCAGGATACCGGTATCATAGTTAAATTAATGGTGCACCAATTTTAAGGTTTAAATTTTTAAGTTAAGCAAAAATCTGAAACTTGGGTAAAGGGTTACTCGATACTTTGGAATATTTTGGAAAGGATATCTGTTGATGCAACCCTTTGGTTACAGTCTAATTTGATGTGGTTAACATCATGCACAATGTTGCATCAATAGTATATCTATGCCTTTAAATTTATAATTAGAATTATATCATATTAACTCTTGAATATATCAAAGTTGTATACTTTTTTTTGTGTGTTTTTTTTTTGGTAAATTAAATTTGGTAATAATTGGAAATCAAATATTAACTGGTCCGTCTGCATTTAACTTTAGCATCTGTGCTGAGTATTTTTAATGTATCGCCCTAACCGGTGACAACTACTTTCTAATGATGCCAGTGGTACCAGGGCAACTTGGGATAGCCAGTAAAGAATTTGCACTCTACTCTTACTTTTGCCTTGTGGAAAAACAATCACAGAGTTCTATTAGAACTCGCTCTGCTGGCAGCACCACTCTTGTTGTGCCCATTCCAAACAAAAATGCTGGGTATAGAGCCTTTTCGGTTGTGGCTCCACGCCTGTGGAACAGACTACCCATGTCAATCAGGAATGCCACCAGTGTCAAGGTTTTTAAATCCATGTTAAAAAATTATCTTTACCCATAATGTTGGTTCCTCTGTAATTGCTTCATTTCTTTTGGGTGGTTTTATTTTTCATATCTTTTTGCGCTTTGTATCCTCAGGAAAAGGTGCGTTATAAATGTAAATTATTATTATTATTATTATTACCAAACAGACTGCAGTGTACAGTTGTGGCTCTCCGTATACATTTCTTATTCCGTGGGAGGAGAATTACAAGGGTTCTAACTGACATTTTGGTCACTTTGAAATATGGACGTTTGAAGTTTAAAAAACAATATAAAACAAAAGAAATTTGACCGGAAGTGGGTCATTTAAACAAATTTACATTTTGAGAACCTAAATAAATTATATATCATTTTAAAGCGTAGAAAATGTATATTTTAAAAATACTATTGTCTCACAAAACACAAAATGTCAGTTAGAACCTTGTATTTCTCAATCTCGGTATCTTCTGTACATGCTCAGCGAAGCTAGTTTCGATAATTGTATGTTGAAAATCCTTGTCTGTTCTGGTCAGTCCTGACCAGTTTCGCAAAAATGTAAAGTGCTTAATGCTTTTGGTATAATTTGGGGACTTATTTATTTATTTATTTAAGAAATAATACATGTTATAAATTCTTAGTAATCTAGTAATGATTAAAGAAACTGCGTATCTTAATGAAGTTATCCGACGGAATCAGCCTGTCTGAACTGATAATTATAACTCCAAATGAAGCAAACATCATTTGCACAAGTTATGACTACCTGCTTCATGAAATGTCAGGAGTTCAGACTATTATAAAATAACGGGTTTAGTATGCCTTATTATATTTAAGGGTTAACATAATACTGATGTTGAATATTCCACTATGATGCGGACATGACAGCAGACATATGGAAAATAACAATAAAATTTAAATATCTTAAAGGCATAGAGTGATTTGCTAAATCAGAAAAGCGAAAAAAATTATTAAAAATCAGATTTTTGCATGTCTGTAACAAATACAGGTATTCTAACATACCCTACAAGTGATAAGATCAAAGGCAACCTAATAACGACACAATCAGATCTTTTAGCCATTATTCTGTGTACGGACACTTACTACAACACGTAATTGAATGGAGATTCATATCTTTGAAAATTACTGTTTTCTTCCTCTTCTGTCAATTTTTCATTTGGAACAAATAATTTATGATAATTCTACAGACTTATCCTTCATTTTTAGGCTATTCCTCCAAATTTTAAATATTTTGACTCTTTTGGGCAGATCACTGATAGTGTCTTTAAATTCATAAAATAGCGTATTTATTTTAGATTATTTTTTAAAATACGATTTCCTCAAAATGGCCATATCTGAATATAATCGTGTTTTGAAAGGCATAATAAAACATTTTCGAAGATTACAAAGATCACGAGCACAGTATGATGTGAAACCTTAAACAGTGTGTCTTCGTAAATTCTATTAGCCGTGATTTAGCTACTCACTACTGCAGGCGAATCCTCTACTTATTACTATTGCATTATCAACGCGCACAGAGGTAAGGTATTATTTGTACATGAATATAACAATACTGATACTTGAAAGTAACTACAGGGGACAGGGCGTAGTAGCAATTGATATTTTGATTAAGAAAATACAACCGAAAGCACGATGTGATTATATTGCACCAATCGTCATGTTAACACTGAAGCTGCCCAAGCTAAAAAAAAACTTTCGTTAATGCCCGGGGTATGGGGTTCTTAGGAACCCAACTCAGATAACCACTTTCCCACTAAAACAAGCAAATTGGGGTCACGGAAGAACCACTACCGATAATAAAAATGACAATCCGAACTATGACCTATGGCCAATTGAAATTGTCACTCTCCGAAAAATAAAGTGGTTCGCATATTTTCATCCACAGCAAATCCGATAGAGGGGTTTGATTATATCTACTTTAGAGTAGACTAACCAATTCAAATAATTATAGCAAAATATAGCCAATTTAAACAATCTTGTATTTTTCTCAGAAAGTTCAAATTCACCTTGGTCTTATCCATAGATGTACACAGTTAAGAGCATGTTCATGACAAAATTAAAATTGATGCTATTTGCATATAAAGGGTTATTTGATTTAAGTATTATCAATTATTAAATAAATACCTCCCAAGGTATATATTTAAGCAAATAAATCCCAAGACTTAATTACTTTAACTGTTTAATTACTAAAAGATCTCGATTTTTGTCACTCCTGTTGGTGGGGTGGGGGGGGGGGGGGGTCTTGGGACCCAACCTAATTATATTATAATATTTTTATCAGGAGAAGTGTATTCATAAGTTAGACAAACCAAAAGCCACATGGAAAGTTATATTCATTTTGTATATTTGAATAAATGTGTTGTATCTGACAAAGCTGTTCCCAAGTTTACATAACGGTCCGACCGAATACGAGTGGTAATAGAAATTGCACAGCCTGGAGTCAGAAAACGGCTTTGCTATCTTACGACATCTACAGCCTGTCTCAAAAAAAATGGTACAATCAGAAAAAAATTGGTTAAATATGAAATTTCAAAATAAGTCACTCTTACTTGGTATAATATTAAAGAACAAACACCAGGCTTTCCAATGGTGTTTGTTTCATCTTATTTGCTCTTGTCAATCCAGAGATATAATCAATTTAGTGCGATATACCAAAATCGATTTTGTGCCACTTTTATGCATGGGCAGAGTTGCTTCGCCCAGTTATGCCATGCTGTTTGGAAGCTCACAAAAGATTGCAACTTGACAAGAGAAACAAAACACAGATTAAAGTAAACAAAAGAAGTCTAGTTTTATCGACACACCTTTAATAGTCAACATAATCAGTTCAATGATAAATATCTTCTTTTCATAAATAATAAGCAATACAAATATTTATTGTACGTCAATGAAATGGAACATTGAATTTATTACAAAATTTGTAGCTGTTAAAATCATGCCAGAAGGAATGTAATTGAAACCAAAATAAACACTCCAAATCCAAAGAAATGGTTTAAAAATATTCCACTTTCTTTGTACATTTACTAATTGTTGAAGTCAACTAAAATTTGAATTTGAAAGCAAAGTATCAAAGTGTTGGTAATAATTTGCGTTTCATGATACTTCAAGACAATAAAAACTCTCTCCTCCAGGTTGTTGTACGCCAGCTGTACGCTCATGGTTCTCTAAGTTCTAAAAAACAACAATATGTCGAATGTTATTAGCTTTATCAGCCTTTATCTCAAAGCCAGAACTTACTGGACATAACTTCCACCATTACGTAGCTGTTTTCGTATCTTTTAGAGTTTCTTTATGAAGTTAATCCCTTTTAAAGATTTTCATATCTGTTCAAGTGTGAATAACTTATGTTTAACAAATTCGTTCACCGTTTTCACTCTACCAGAAAGTGGCACAAACTCAATTTTTGTGTTCCGCAGTAAACTGGAGTTATCTCTGGATTGAAACAAGCAAATGAGATGAAACAAAAAATCCTGGAAAGCCTGGTCTTTTCTCTTTAATGTGATGTACAAAACAACTTACTTATGTTGAGAAATAATATCGAAAAAAAAATCGGTTTTTGATTGTACCATTTTTTTGAGACAGGCTGTAGTAGCGTAACACTTAGTGTCTGAACTGAAGCTGAGAGCACTTGTTCATGTTGCACCACTAGTTCCAAGCACTGATTATCGTGTTGATCTTGTTGTTATGAATTCAGTGACATCATTCTTTACACCACTTAATAGGGAAGGACGTGTTTTATCTACATCAATAAATTCTTCCAAATCCAGAAAAAAATATATTATTATTTAAGTAATAGAGAGTAGAGTATAGGAGTAGTATGAATCCCCTGTTGATCAAATAATTGGGTTTTGACGGTGAAAGATATTTACAATCGTGAATTTATGTTTAAATATTAAAACGTTTATTGCCCAGTGTATTTGACGATCGTTTCACTAAAGAGTCCGATATCTATCGTGGCGTGAACACCAGAGAAAAAGAACATATTAGGATTTCACGAACGAAGAAAACATTTTGTGATAAATCAATCAAATCGTCCGGTAGTAAGTGCAAGAACACAATTATGAACACCGTCAAGAGTTTCAGAAATGTAACAGAATTCCGTACATCGTACGCAAAAATTACTTTTAAAATTTTGTATTAACAGTTCTTAAGTATATCATATATACTTATCGTACTTGATCCTGTGAGATCAATATAATCCACAAAATTATTCAATGAAGATGGTTTAAATAAAAAAGTTACTACTGAAAGTATTTTGGAATGGCTTATTGGCATGAAGACATAAATACTTATTATTTTAATTTTAGCAGGAGTGAATTCTGAATGCTATTCGATAAAAAGTTCGATTATGTTTTCACCAAAATTATTCAAAAATCAAAAAAAATGCGCAAAAACTTCATTAGGGTACCACAAAAGAATATCAAATTAAAATGTAATTAATGAAGCCCAAATATTCTACATCAATGTTATTTTCCCTATGGTCGTGATTCGGTCGCCATTTATGTTCAGTTCGATTATCCACGATTACATTAGCATTTGAACATACATTTCAAACGAAACTATTTAATTGGATATTTAAATTGCTGTTTCAACCAATTGTCAGGAATTATGTACTGGATAAGCAATGAATTATAAATAGATGATGTTATTCTTTTTCTGTGGGTTAATACTCTTAGAGCTTCACCCGCACATTCTTCTTGCAATGTAAAAACATTGGAGATATCCGAGCAGTAATGATTATAAAGTGTGATTAAATTACCTCCCACCATATTGGATAGGCGGTAATTTATTCATAGTATAAACTCAAAGTAGGCATTATTTTCACTTTTCATCCATCAATAAAGCTATTTGAGATGAGGACATGCTTCTAATTAATTAAGCAACAATTAAAAATTTGATCGTGAAAGGTCCTTACGCGAAGACGTACTTTTGACAGAAGTCGTAATCGCGGTTCTCATCTAACTGACCCGCTGGGGAGCTTAGCAAAGGTGACCACAAACCTCGCAAATGGATGTCCACTATCCACATGCTAATTTCGATCAATATATCAAGCAAAAATATCTATGTGCTACTTTTCCAAAAAAGTAACAATACCTGATCGATAACGAAGGAGTGTCCAATCTGGCGGATGTTCATACAAATACAACAGTTACAAGCTCAATAGTGGGATTAAAGTAGATTCAACCCATTGTGTACCAGAGGAAAAGTTTGGACAGCGCCGATTAGTTAGGAGAGGAAGCAGTAGGATAGAGCGGAGGCAGAGAAGTAAATTGAAAGAAAAATTTGTGGCCCGATTCACCTGTTTCAACAACGACAAACTAAGATAATCCTGGCCTTCATGTTGGCATCATTTTTACAAAGAGAGTCCAAAAACGTTTGTGTTCCTTCTATCAAAAACACGGGTGCTCAAAAAGGCGTAAACATTCACTCGCCTGTGGAAATACACTTGAAGCAATACGTTCAATGTCTGTTCAATTAACTTAGATGTCTGGTTTTTATTAATTATTCAAAAAATACGCACATTCGAAATAAATCACGAAAAGAAAGCTGTTTGGTATCCTTGGACCTAAGCACGTTTTTACATGAATAGGAAATGGGACTTTTAAACCTCAAATCTATTGAATCTGGGTTTTTGCCTTCGTTTTCAAAATGAGCGAAAAAGTTTGGTCCACCATTAGTAATTACGTTTTGTGGAAGGTTCCATTGACTCCTCTTTGTAGGTAGTAAAAGTTTTCGTCGAGGATATTCTTCACGATCATAGGGTCCGCTACTGTATGAATAAATGATACAACTTTGCTCAACAGGATCAAATTCGAACCTTTGTTTGCAATACCAACGAGATGATATGCCAAGGGTGTTCACACCGGCATAACTTGAATGACAACATTACAGGAGAGTTGCATCATTCTTTTGTCCGTACAATTGGCAATAAAACAGACAGGGCCTCTATTAAGAGTAATTTGGTATTTCCACGATGCATTTATATGCCCGATGCATTAATGCACACTCAACACCTAAATCAAAGTAAGGTCCCCGAACAATAAGATTGTTCGTATGAACATGCTTTTTGAAGCGCCCCTAATTCGTGCATGGTCTGTCATCAAAGTTCAGAGTCAAAAGTCAATATTCACCTGGACCAGTTTGTTGTCGTTTGTCAATGGAAAATCATGTGTAAATTGAATAAACTCAAAAGAAGAAATATGTTTTTGCAAGTTGGAACCAACTGCTCTTGTTGGGTCCCAATAATGAATAACAACTTTTCGTGAATTGTTTTTCCAAAGCGTATATTTTTTGAAATAACTATAATAAACAACCCGGACATCTAAGTTCATTGAACATACAGTAGTCATAATGTTCTGCCTGTAAATCCGCTTACCTTGACTTGAATGCTTCATTGAAGCATAGATTGATTTTTTCTCTGCTATCGGACTGCATGTTTCAATAGTATTTAGCGTGTATTTTAATTTCACACCCACTTGCACATGCCCCTCATTCAATGCCCATACCTTCTTACAGTACTAGAGTGAACACGATGAGGGTTTTGATCTACTATAGTTCAACGCAGTGGCGGTCGCCAGGTGGGCAAAGGGGGAAGAGTTCCCCCCTCTGAAAAAATCTTGAGGGGAAATCGGGAAATAAACACGGCTATTCATGTAAATCAGCCCCTTTTCGGATTCTTTTTTTGCCTGCGACCGGGAAATTTTTGCTTTGTGATCGGACATTTGTTTGTTGCACCTCGGGAAATTGCCCCTCGGAACCACCGGGTTGGCTAGCTACGCGCCTGGTTCAACGGCTAAGACCGTGCATAGACCTTGCCAAGAGTCCTGCACAAAAATGTTTTGATTGTTTCTAGGCAACATTTGGCCTGCTGATTACAAATCTCGATGATTCATTTTTGTTGCTCCCTCCTTGAGCATTTGGAGATATGAAGGGTAAACGTTGCAAACGTTTCATACAGGATCAAAAAGTGTATAGACATGTTCATCTGGTTTCTATTTGGATTAAAAGGTTAGCTTGCTATATCTAGGACACTTACGTTTAACACAGTAGGCTTTAGATGGTTCAAGGTCACCCTGGGGAAAAAAAGTTTAATACAAAGATTTCTCTAAAAATGGGCTCAAATTCTTCATGCTGTTGATAGTAATGTCTAATACCTAGGGATATAATAAAGGTGGGGAGGGGGAATTGTTAAGGCCCACAGGGTCTATGCTCTCTAATGTAAAAAGAGTGAAAAAAACCAAGTGAATCGTAATTCACTCGAAAAAGAGGGTAAACCACTCAAAATAGTTGCATGTGTTGGTTAATCCACTCCAAAAGAGAGAATCACTTCTTTCATTCACTCCAAAAAGAGTGAAAAAGATGAGAGTGAACACCACTCTAAAATGTGTTGTCCTCCATTTAACTCTTTAAAGAGTGGACATTCACTCGTTTGGAGTGAACGTCACCCCTTTTTGAGTGCACATTTTCACTATTTTACTTGTTCTACTAAATATTCACTCAAAAAGGAAAAAAAAGTAAAGTTCACTTCAAACGAGTGAATGCCCGCTTTTTAAAGAGTTAAATGGAGGACAACACATATTAGAGTGGTGTTCATTTTCACTCTTTTTGGAGTGAAAGTTCAGTGATTTCTCTCTTTTTGGAGTGGATTAACCAACACATGCAACTACTTTTGAGTGGTTTACACTATTTTTCGAGTGATTTAAGAGTCACTCGTTTTTTCACTCTTTTTACATTTAGAGAGTGGGAATCGTCAGCATTCTGGCCTCTGTTAGATTAACATTAAGTAGGTGCATATTTTCTGTTATAACATTCCCATGCGAACAATTTGAAACCAATTAGGAAACAAAATTTTCCCATGCTGACCTTGAACAGTTTTGGCCTGTCCTGCTCACACAAAATGTTACGCTATACCTGTTTTTATCCTTACAACCAGATGAACATGTCTATATACCTTTTAACTTCGTGTGAACACTACGACATTTGCCCCTGTTAATTTATCCCCTTCCCTATCTCAAATTGCTCAAGGATGGCAAAGTCGCATCATCTTGATTGGAATCAGCAGGTCAATGTTGCCCAGGATAGTTTGCTATACCTAGGGCAATTACTTTAACACATAATGCACATATTTCTCTGAAAATGGGCTCAAATTCTTCTTGCTGTTAGATAGTAATGTTAAATACGTAGTTAGGGATATAATTAAGAGGGGTTACATTGTTAAGGCCCACAGGGTCTACGAGGGATCAGCATTCTGGCCTCTGTTAGATAACTTAGAGCTGATTAACAATTACGTAAATGTACTACTGACAAAAAGTCACGCACTGTGTTTAAATGTAATCGGAATGAAATAAACGCCAGTACTCTCTGGATTTTTATAACATATTTAATAAGACAACAACGAATGTCACGTGCATACAATTTTGGAAAAAACATGGTTTAACCACAGATCATTGGTTAAGTACATTTACTTTAAGTTACAAAAACGAATAAATAATAAATTGGGACAATTTCAATTTGATATCTCATATAACCAAATTTGTTGTAATAAGAACTTGCATAAATGGAATCTTAGCAATTATAATGACTGCAACTACTCTAATCAAATTGATGATATGGATCCATTTTTTTAAAAACTACAATGCATCATTTTTATCTGAATTCGATATATATAATTCATGTCACCGAACATAAACAAATTAAAATATCTCTAGACAAAGTTGTACTTGGCTAGAATATTGAACAAAAGAATTACGCATTTACTAATATAATGATTGAGCCAGCTGCGTTTTCTATTTACAAATAATTATAATGAGACAAAAACAAAACAAAAAACATCAATCATCATATTTATCTATGACGTTGTGAAATTCTACTCTTTTCGAAGATTTGGTCACAACGTCATATTTATTTATGACGTTGTGATCAAATCTTCGAAAAGAGTAGAATTTCAGTTCAATGAATTGCGAGATACCATGATTTCATGTTTAATTCTACAATATAACAAACAAGGAATGTGTATCAAAATGTATATTTTCTGTTATAACATTCCCATGTGAACAATTTGAAACCACTTAGGAAACAATTGGATCATTATAAATGTTTCCCCAATGACCTTGAACAGTTTTTGGCCTGTCCTGCTCACACAAAAGGTTATAGATATAGGAAACTATACCTGTTTTATAATCCTTATTAGAACCAGATGAACATGACCTTTTAATCCCATGTGAAACATTTACAAAATTTGCCCCTGTTAATTTATCCCCGTCCCTATCTCAAATTGCTCAAGGATGGCAACGTTGCATCATCAAGATTTGGAATCAGCAGGTCAATGTTGCCTAGAAACCATCAAACATTTTGTACAGACTCTTGTGCGAAGTCCACAGCAGCCGACAACATCCCGCTGAGCTATTGTTATGAGTGTCATTGTTCAAATAAGAGTCTCTTCAACTGACTTTAGTAGGCGTCTGTGGAAATTTTATATTCGGGTTTAATTATAAGGTTTTAAAACAAAAATATGTGACCGGTTAGAAGTTTTTTCTGTTGAACTGTTTCGGGTGGTATAAAAGGAACCATTTTAGACAAAATAATTTCTACAAGGTCATCGATTTTTCTTGGGAAATGCGAAGTAAATATCCATGTTTTGAAATGGCAGCAGTGCGTGACCTGATGTTGGTGCAATCCATGCACAGCGGGACTTTGCTAGCTGCTGTGTGCGAAGTCCTAAGGGTTTAACGGAGGATTTTGTAACGGACGTTATCTGTTTATCGCGATGGTGCGTTTTTTCTGAGTATAATAAGAGCAAAACTGGTAGTGTTTGCCAAGTATACACTTAACCGGATTTAATCGTGAAGAGTACAATAGCTATAAAGCATTTTGTGGTAGAAAATGTGGAGAGTGCTGTAAAACTTACAATAGCTAAGAAAGATAATTTCCAAAGTATATTAGTATTCGTGGAATTAATATACACATATGAAAGCAAGTTGTTAAAGGTCGTTTAGCCCTTTATCTGCTCTATCATATACATGTATTACAGCGCCTTCAAGATTGGACAGCACGTCTTGTGTTTGAAATTTGCAGAAAACATCCACCGCAGCCCTTCGCTTCTATGAGATTTTGGCCCGAAATTATGCTCTAGGACCATATGGTAATCTGGAGAAATATTCTAAGTCAAATTTTAATGCACATGTTCCAGGACCATATGGCAAATATGGTCCTGGAGCAGTATTTGACTCCGAATATTTCTCCACTGCTCCAGGAGCATATTTGTCATATGGTCCTGGACCATTTGTGTATTCAAATATGCTCCAGGACCATATTTTTTATTTATGCTCCAGGAACATATGCCAAATATGGTCCTATATGGTCCTGGACCATATTTGACTTAGAATATTTTTCCAAATTATTTATGCTCCAGCACCATATGCTCCAGGACCATATTCATCAAAAGGATTGTTTTCAAATGACTGCTATGGATTCACAAATAATAACGTAATCAAGCAGCTTGTTATCTATCAAAGTATTCAAATGTTCATGTTCCAAGCAGAAATTTAAGATTATCTAAAGCAGGGATTGCAGGATGTCTCGCCTTTTTTGTACGAAATCTAATTTCTAAATTGCATGAGGCGACCCAAAAAATTGTTGTTTTGCCACCCAATATTGCGCCCAATCGACTGGCTATAAATGGTGATCAAGAGTTGAAGCTGGTGATAAAATCTTCACTGAGTCTGTACTTAAAGGGACATAAAATATTCAGACATAATGAAATGGACCCTTACTGAAATCACTTCCACAAATTTGAAAACAATTTGGTGTTTACATTTTGTAAGAAATGGAGGAGCAACTAATGTTATTTTCCTTGTAAGCTTCATTTCTCAGCCAAGGATGTTGACATTACTGTCAGCATTTTGTCAACCTTGAAAAGCATGCAGTCATCAGATCACAGACCATTGCTATTGAATATGTGCTAATCCCGGCTAAACCCCCTTTCACAAGCCTGAAGTACATTCAGGGCCGTCCCCAGAGGGGGGTGTGGGGGGGGGGTGACACCCCCCATTCACAAAATTCTGTCGGCAAAGTCGGTGAAAAGGGTATAATGTCGGCGCAACTGATTGGATGGATGGATTATCGGCGGTGCACTCCTCCACATGTGTTGTTTGTTTTGATTCTTCAGAATTTCGAACCGAGTGAAAAAAATAATGGGTCTACCTGGCGAGCGCAGCGAGCCGGAAAATTTCGTAATTCTTGTATTCGGCCCATGATTTTGTCGGCAACACAGTCTCAACACCCCCCATTAAAAATGGTCTGGGGACGCCCCTGAGTACATTGTCTGAATCCCAGTCTGAATGCGTTTGAATTGTGTCAAAAAACATGCTAGATACACTGAGACTTCTGGCATGGATGTCAACATCTTGATTTTTTGTGGAAGGAATTGCAGCTAATTGTCACGAACTGCCACGAACTCTTACTGTTTTTTGCAGAATGTTAACATCCACATTGTTTTCAAAATTGTGGAAGTAATTTCAGTAAGGGTCCATTTAATTATGTTTGAATATTTCATGTCAGTGTTCCCCTTTAAGATTACCCATAGCAGGGGTTGCAGGGTGTCCCAGCCTAATTTCTAAATTGCATGAAGCGACCCCAAACATTTTTGTCACCCAATATTGCGCCCAATCGCAAGGCAGATAAAAAGTACTGCCTTGTCTTTAATACACTGATTTAAAGCCATCCACTTGCAGGTTATGTTAGGTTAACTTAAAAATATGTCCAATATTGAAAAATATTAAGAGCAAACAAAAAACTGTTGGGTGTTTACTTTAGGTTGAATATGCAGTTGATTGGAATTTTCGAAATAGTTTTGCTATATTGAAGGTTAGACCGTTTGATTCACCAAGAAGCTGAACTAAACATGCTATAGTCGTGTAACTCATTGAAAATAACGCGTTAAATTTAGATGCCCCGAAGCAGTAGAATCGGTTAGCAATTATGTGAAATACTCGGGCTTTGGTTTGAAAAGTACCTCACGGTGTTAGATCATAGCTTTTTAATTATGACCATAAGCTTGTGAAATGGGGAAGATCCGTAGATATCCTAATGGCCTCTGGGCAGAAGTTATACTGTTATACAATTACAGGAGAAATTCGGAAGAATTACTGGGTACACCAAGGCTACAACAATTACTAAAAAGAGGAAATCAAGTCCTTTCTTATGCAGGTAACAACTTGAGTCTCGAATTTCTTCTTAAAGTAAGATTCTCCCAAAAAGAAATGTATTTATCTTCAACTAACCTCATATTATTTAGAGAATAAAAGATGAGATTTATTTTATTTGGCCATTTTATATGGTGTCGTAATGGATGGTCATCCAATATTTTGAGTGGTGGATTATAACACGCATGCCCATGCATTGTGACAAGCACTCTGACGAAAACGTGATATATGCCTTGGCTAAAACAGTGTCTTAGCTACAATAAACATTTCCGATTAATTTGGACGATTTTCAAATTCAAGTTTGACCACTCCCACTCTGGGTTGAAAAGCTGTTCAGGGTAATTGAGCACGGTGAAAGCTGTGGAAAATCATTTGCGGTAGGCCGCCGTTCTTGGAAGATCATTTGCATTCGTGTTGCAAACTCGCCGCGGTTGTGTCAACTCGACGCGGTTGTGTCAAACTCGCCGCGGTTGTGTCAAACTCAACGTGGTCGTGTCAAACTCGACGCGGTTGTATCAAACTCGAAAGCGGTTGTGTCAAACTCGACGCGGTTGTATCAAACTCGAAAGCGGTTGTGTCAAACTCAACGTGGTCGTGTCAAACTCGACGCGGTTGTATCAAACTCGACGCGGTGGTGTCAAACTCGACATTTTATATCCACTCTAGCGTGCCATATCCAGCGCCTCCCACCTCCCACTTTCACCCTCCCACGCACAAATACACCCACACTCTCATAAATGCAGTATAACATTTTTCAATGTATACTCTTTTAATGTATGTCTCTGTATGGATTGCGAAATAATAATATGGATTAAACGTATGTTTCAGGTACATACAACACCTGGTATCTTATCCTGAGGAGAGTGCTTCAGAGTTGATAGTTTAATAATTTATACATTACAATACACGTTATAATTTATGCATTACACTGCACACTATGCTGTCTAGAAAGTGCAACGTGACATGGAGTAGTATTTCCATCATAGCATGTGCGATGTCGGTTATTGACTCGGACACTTCTCAGGCAAAGATCTTTTCATCCAATTGAAGAATGTGCCTCGATTAATTTTAGGAAATTCTAACAGAACGCGCCATTATCCAAGATATTCTGAAGATGAAAATATTCCTAATTTAAAATTAATTGTGGTAAATGTAATGAACAAATCAGATATACTCTAAGAAATGTGGTACACATCAGAAGGTTGAAATGAACTACCTTGTGTTTCAGAAAAACGCAAACACATATTTGGGATACTTTAACATTTTTATTAGTTTATGTTTTTGATCCCCAACACTGCTCTCGTCTCTCGCCTATCTCCCGGGAGGAAGAGAAGGGGTAAAGGGATAGAAGGTAAAGAAGATTGGCCATCTTGAGTAGGAATCGACCCAGAGGTCCCTGACGCCCCAGCCCCATGTCCAGGAATGGCAGCCACGAGGGTATGGCTGGGGACTCGGTGTGGCAGGAGATATAGTCCTCCGGGCTCACAGTCCGGGAACAATGGTGAACAATAGGGCAACGATTCAGTTGACTCTTCACGCAACATTAGTTTCACGCTTTATTTCTTTGTCGTCTATGGAACCCGGACTATGATACTGCCGGACTATGATTACTTTCACACCGGCCATCGATTTCGTGGTCAATGTGTTGTTTCGTATGATGAGCATCGTATGATTGTGACGTAATAATGCATTTTCAAGCCTCAGCTCAGTGAGTTTTTTATATATATTTTTGGCTGTCTTAGAGTTAAAGAGGGATGACCCGATTTAATTATATAAAGTTTTTCATCTTGATTACATTACCTTAACCCCAAAAAACGCTCATGTAAAGTTTCGCGCCGATTTCAATCCATTTTTATGTGAGAAGAAGAAGATGTGTGAGAGCTAAATGTGATTTTGTAAGCCCCATAGTGCACTGTGTAAATTAATATTGATCGACCAAAATGGGGCACATTTTCGCACATAACATCCAAACCAAAACATCTTTTAGCCCGAGATTTCGCAGTAAATGAGAAAAATGCTAACTTTCTTTAGACACCAAAATATATTGCCCACTTCCGGTAGGATCTGGGTTCTGGGGTTGAGGCTATTTGCGATCTGGCCATGGCCCTTCAATCAGAAAAGATACTTCAACGCATGTTATAATCTATTTCGTTTTCGTAAGAATTTAGATAAATTATCCGAGAAAAAAAAGGAAAAAAAGAAGAAAATTTTGGAAATGCATGGAAGCTCAAACTTCGCACATGTTTACTTTACAAATGTTGAATGGTTTAATTAAAATTCTGGCTTCGTGGACTCCATTCGTGCATGCTACACCTCAAAAGACTGTAGAGAGAATAATTGCGATCGATGTAAGAAGAGATATCTGCTGATGTATAAATTCTGCCTTTTGGCTTTAAAGTTGTATGTCGTGATTACAACATCTGTCCCCATTTGTGAGTACCCGTTGTGCCGATGAATCTGAAGCCATACTGGCTTTAAAGCTAGGTATTATATTTTTTCTTGATTAGAATGGCAACACGAATGCTGTATTTCTGAAAATCACTTATCAAAACATGAATCGTTAAGTTTTAGAGTACGACTCTTCTGGAGCACAGTGTTAGAACCATAGACGTTTGTATATGACTTGCAAAAGATCTGTATGCAAAGGTGTTTTGATGGTTTCTAGACCACTTAACCTGCTGATTCCAAATCTTGATGGATGCAATTTTTGCATTTTTGAGCATTCTGAGAAAATTATGGAAGTGGTGTATTAACAAGTGGTGGATTTAATCCCGTATGAAACAACCGTTTCATACGGGATTAAAAGGTGTATAGACATTTTTATCTGTCTAAGAGTAAAAAAATATAGTTTGTTATATCTAGGATAACACAGTAGGCTTAAATGGTTACCACCCTGGGGTAAGAAAAATATAATGCACAGATTTCTTTCAAATGGGAGCTCAAATTCTTCGTGCTTATAGATCAGCAGTCTGGCCTCTGTTAGATACATTTGAGCATTTTAGCATAAAGTAAATGTATATCCTGTTAAAGTACCACATCAAATGCGGTGTAAAAGTAAAGCCTAAAAGTTTAAGTTATATTTTATGGATTTCATGGATTAAAATCCAGATTAACTATTTTATTTTCGTCTAAATATGTGAAAAATGACACATGAAATGTTTTATCCATAAAAGTCATAAGAGGCCATACAAGTATCTTAACTGACCTTTATGTTATACAGGGTGAGTAAAAATAGACACTGATTGTGTCCGCCATTTTGCATCTTTAAGCATATACTTCAACATATGTGGATCAACGAAAAGCTTATTTTATTACCATTAATTTGATGCAAAGTTCATTAACATCGGTTGATTATAACCGAGCTACAGTCTTTTGATAAAATAGTCAGTTTTGCCCCTGTCCGGTGTAACGAAACTGAGTGTCCCCCATGAGAGAGTGTCCTATCTACCATGACAACATATACGGAATAAACCGTGACCTTGGAAATGAGGGTATATAGTGCTGAAATCAATTATGAGTGCAGTATACAATGGAGAACACAATAGGTTGGACACTATATCGCATACGACGCTGCAAATCAGTGTCCAGAAGAATATCTATTTATTGAGTACAGAGGTACTCTAAATTTACGCCTAAATAATATCGCCAATTGGAGGTATAGTGTTCTTCCCACAATGTATTTCTTCCAGTGCAAGTTTTGCACTTTATGTCACATGAATTTATAGCAAATTTAGAGATTCCGTCATTGAGTGAATATGAGAACGGATATTGGCAGATAAAGTTATTTTGCAAGATTAATCTAACAAACTTGCAAACTTGATGAAAGTGTCTGAGAGGAAGATATGTAATCAATATGCATGATATGGTGAGCTCAAGTTATGTTGCTGTCAAAAATAATACTGAGATACTTCCAATGATGTCGCCATCATATGTTACTGATACCTAACTTTCTCTAAACTCTGAGGCCTACCAAAGAGCATTAAAGAGGCACAGGTTCAGTTTTAACAAAATATTAAATTCCTTTAATTTGTTCTCAAATGTTTAACTAAGACCTAGGAGGCCAGGAAAACAAACATTACATTTTTAGACAGAAATGCTGTATCATTGGGATTTCAAATGATATAATGAACACCCAGTTATAAGACGAGTTCTCTGGCCAAAATAAGATCTAAACCGTTTGAGTTCAATGCCACTAATGCATTATTTCTCAAGCTTATATATGAGAAGACCGTGATCGGTTGTGTCAAATGCCTTCTTTAGGTCAAGAAATATAGCACCAGTGACCTTTTCCTCAGATTGACAAGATAAAACAAATTTACTTTTGGCATTCACAAGAGTCAATTTTATTAGTAACATCATCAGTAGTAGTGGTAAACTAACATGTTTTAGTGGGGGTAACGTTCTTAATTGTTTTTTTTTATTATTATTAGTTCAAAAATTTGTTGTTTATTATTTATTGTTCTTTCTATCTTCTTATGGGAGATAATAACATTTACTCATGTTCTTTCATTTTTTTCAATGTGCTTCAGCTTCATCCCAGTTAAGTAGGTCATTGGTTTTGTGAGCTTAATTGTAATAGTATTCTTTATATTTAGTTAGTTGCAGGACGTCAGTAGTCGCCCATGCTTTTCTTTGTTACACAATTTTTGTTACGTACCTGACTCAACATAGTTTTCCGTGACACAGGTATAAATTGCTTTCTTTCTTTTACGAATTTCCAAATTTTCAGAATGATATCATCATGTGAATGAATAACAAATCCATAATTTTGAAGTCTCATACATTTTAATATGTATATAATGCTTTAGTGATTTGTCATTGCAATTAAATCAAATATGCTTCAATGATGCATTCTGCGATACACTGTGTAAAACCTCTTATAAGGCTATCTTTGTATATTAAATTAAACATCCTATCAGTATAATTTAAAAACATGTCTACAACAGATTAGGTATGAGCTGTCAATTTCACACGAAAAGTTATAAAAACGAAAAGGTTACCCGACCTCCATTTTCAGACTTGCCGTCGAACAAATCCCTGTCTCTTTTTAGCTTTCCTCTAAGCTCTATAAATTGGAGGCTTAGTGCCACCCGGAGACGTCAAATGTGGAAAATTTATGGTGGGTACACATCCTTCACTTTGCCTTTTGTTAGGCAAAATCCTATTTTGATGTTCTTCATCATCTATTGACCCGCCCTAATGTGAACTATAATACCTTCTTTCAGCAAATCAGCTCCACCCAAAAACCCCAACTGTAACTATTAAAGCGTTATCCCTCGAACTTAATTCACACATAATGTGTTTTTAATGATAATGTATCTCTACTTAAAGCCGCACTGGTACATTTTCACAAAATATGAAATTTCTTCAATTTGATCGCAAATGATAGTCTAGGCCATTGGAAGAATAGAGATCTATTTTACATATAAAATCAACATAACCAAAAACAGATAATAAGATGGCATAGACATATAGGTGATTGTAGGCGAACCTCTAAGTTGGCGTAACTATTTCTTTAATCAACCAATATGTCAATTAAAGGAATATCATAGACTCGTACTCATTGATATTAAAACCACAAACAGAGTTCATGCCATGGGAATCTGGCTCCGGCGTGTGTTGTCTTATGTTAAACGCCATTTCCGTCGTCTGCTGAATGTCGCCGGCGACATTAATTACAAATAGCGTTCTGTTTACTCATAAGGGTGCTGATTTGGTCTTAAACATTTCAGGTGAGGGCTAATGTATATATATAAAAGCTTTACAACCATGCAAAAATATCGATTTTGAAAAATCGTGAGAACGCACTATTTTTCAAATGTGCCAGTGTCTCTTTAAAGAGGGTAACTTTCTTTGTTTGGTAAAGAATGAAGCATTTTTGTCTAAGGTTACTTAATGCGAATATGAATCTTATAAAGCAGCTCATTATCAGACCTTTCTGTTGACGCCAGCAGTGGATTGATTCATGTATTTTAAAACCTTGGTAACCTTAGTGTATCTGAAATCCACACGGTAGTGTCCGAGTTAATTGGATTACTCTTAGCACATTTGCATATCTTGTGAAATATGGATCCTTTTTCTGCATGATTTTTCCATTTTTTTCACAGCAAAAATGAAAAAGATTTCAGAAAAGGTGGGCTCAAGACCGCGATACATAGTATTTCCACGGGGTCTGAACACACATGCACACAGACGAAGTCTTATTATAAATGATAAAAATATTGTTCAGTGGCAGTATCTTTGAACAGAGATATTTTGATCACTTTAAAAAGTAGTCAATATTTTTTTTTTTTTTTTTTTTTAATTATTTATTTTTGGTTTTGGAAGTGATATCATAGTCAATGAAGCATATTAAAGCGGCACTGGGCACCCATTTTCACAAAATATGAAATTCTTCACATTTGCTCTCAAATGATGATATATGTTACACATAAAAATAAAATACCCCAAAAACAGATAGGGAATTGATATGAGGATAAAGACATCAAGGTAATTTGTAGGCCAACCTTTTAAGTTTTCCATAACCTTTAATCAAACAAAAATGTGTATATTTGACATGATGGATTTTTCGACTCGTAATCACTGATATTAAAACCACCAAGGTTATAGATCGATCATATCAAAAGAGGGTTCATTAGGGTGGGAAACATGCATACGGCGTGCGTGCTTTTTGTGCTTTTTTTTTTCTTTCGGTTTTAAACGCCAATTTCGTCGTCTGCGGAATTTAAAGTCGGGCGACGCTAAATTATAAAATCGTTTTCGTTTACCCATAAGGAAGCTGATTTGGTTTCTTAATCATTTCGGGTGAGGGCTTGTATATAAAAGCCTTACAACCATTGCAAAAATACGATTTTGAACAATCTTGAGGGGCGCACTATTTTTCCAATGCGCCAGTGTCTCTTTAAGACACACTTTATGTTCTCTCAAAACTATTTTAGCCTTTTTTCCTGCAGGTGATCGGTTTAGTCAAGCTGCATGTTATGTGTTATATCATATCAGGTCCTTCATTCCTGAAATTACAATGCAAGCAACAAACATGTAAATAAACAAGTTAGTTACAGGAAACAAGACCACACCGTTTGAAAAGACTGTTTTATACGATGACCGTTATTATTTCACGTGCTTGTGACTTGACCCGTTTTTTTAATGTAAGAATTATGGAACCTTCCCCCCTTGTAAAATGTATTGTAAATAATGCCAGTCGTAAAGTCATTACTTAAAATTACGAATCAAATTGCAAATGTGCGAGTTGATAGGAGACGATTGTACCGCCTGGACGATGTTTCAACGAGATATACACCTGAACCCGGTCGTGATTAGTTCTCATCCACTACACTTTCCACGACTGTTTACCATCATTATTGATAGACGTTGAAATGTGAATTAATATCACTTCTACTATTTAAACCGCAGTTGTTTCCAATGATATTGGTGTAGTACATGCAAGTGCCAGGATCTCCTATCAAGTAGAGCACACGGATAACTTAAAATCGGAACAAGGAACCTTTAAGATACTACGTTCTATTATTGAATTGTGTAAAAGATTATTACCGAAATAACCTCTGGAGCTTTGAGCGTACGGATGGAATACTTTCCTCGACATCTGGTTGACATGAATTCGAATATCTGCACCCTGGTATCTGCATCATTTTCACCTGGCTATTATTTGGTAGGGCTGGAGCTGATCCAGGTGCATTATTTGAAAAAAAAACAAAAAAAAAAAAAAAAATAACGGTGCCTCTTTATTTATCTAAGTAAACGGCAAGTGTGGCCAATTTGGCTTCGGTCCAAGACCGTGTCTGCACAAACCGTAATAAACTTTTCTTGCGCAAGGTTATCGTTCGTATTAATTGACGATTTTAAAGAAATCGTATCCTGACTTGAACACTGATGAACTAATGCACTCTTTTGAAGTTCCTCAATACGCTTGTTTGATAGGAATTTCGTTGTTTATACAGGCGTGAGGAAGCTTTCACGATTTTAGGTGTAACTTCCGTGAAGGCAGTGTGGGTGCATTCTTTTGAAACTACCAATCTGGTTCCGTCATCCTGTTGAAAGTTACGCACGGTGCTTCATTACACCACTGTCTCGTTTACTTGCAACTCATGATGGTGGGATAAGGTTTCACACCACCAAATAATTGCCATTGGTTTATTTACAAAAGGGCCCTATTAAAACTTAAATTTCTCATTACCAAAGCGACTCAGTTTTTTGCTTTAATTATGCATTCCCTTGGACTGCTGAACCTCTGCATCCCATTCAGCAAGAAGAATCCCTAAGTGACCACGATTTTCGAACTACGGAGCATGAAGACAACGATGAGTTCCGATCCCTCTGAAACTGTGTCTTCTAGTCAAAATCTTCCTATTGGATGGTTTAAAATTAGTACTGTAATTACTCCTGTAAGCCTCACACCCTTTTTGCTTGATATTTTGCTGATTTTTACCTTTTAAAATAATTTCTAACACAAATATGGCCCAGAAAGTTCCAGTTGCCACTATTTTTCACTTTGAACTTAAGGTCACTTTTTTAGCTTTTTTCCCAACATTTTCGCCAGAAGGGTGCCATACCAGATCTATTTAGTGGGTGTGAATCGTACAGAACCCTCATAGTGTAATCAATGCACTTCATGTCTATTTCACATCTTGACAAATTTTGAGCAGTCATGAGAATAATTTCATATTTTAATGAACTGAGCAGATATTAATATGTTGTCCTAAAACCTGCATCATCAGCTATCTACTGGAGATTTCGTGGGAGCTCACTTAAGCTTAACAAGCCAGAATAGGAAAACAACAACATGCCTGATTTCCTTTGGCTTAATTATGTAATCAAATAAAATAACTTACGCTTTGCTCGTCATAGCACCTTGCCCCTGGAAAGAAAGTGGGGGGGGGGGGTTATTCGGGGAAGGGGGCTATGGAGTGGGGGGTTTACTCGGGACAGCTGTGTACATGTATTCAACCAAAAGGCAGGTTACGCTGATACATGACTCAAAAATCCCACAATTTGGAAAAGCAGCCATCATCTGTGTACACCCGGGGGTCGCCAAAGCTGCTGTATGCTTTATCCATATTTGAGGCTCTTCAAAATCCGCTACTGTATAAATATATAACACTGGCACAAGTCAGACTGCTGAACTTTTGCACCTTCGTAGACTAGCTCGCCACTCACTTCGCAAATCTGAATTTCAGCCAGCCAGTGTACCCGTATTTCACAGCTCTATTGACTTATCTTTCTGTCGAACTCTTCACTAGTTTCATGCTGACCCCCCCCCCCGTACTCCACAGCTACACTAGTCTGTAACTATCCTTGACCAAGATACAAGAACAAGTCAAGTACTAGAGGTCAGGGGTCACAAACTTTTTCTTTTTTTTTTTTTTTTTTTTTTTAAGGTTTCACACCACCAAATAATTGCCATGGTTTTATGTACCAAATGCCCTAATTAAAACGTAATTTCCTCATTAACGAAGCGACTCAGTTGCTTTAATTTTAATGCATTACCTTGGAATACTAGACCTCGGCATCCCTTTCAGCAAGAAGAATCCATAATTGACACGAGTTTTCGACTAACTTGAAGCATGAAGACAACGATGAAGTTCTGATCCCCTCTGAACTGTGCTTCTAGTCAAAATATTCCTATGGATGGGTGTAAAATTAGTACTGTAATACTCCAGTAAGTAAGCCTCAACACCTTTTGTCTTGATATTTTGCTGATTTACCTTTAAATAATTTCTACACAAAATATGCCCAGGAACTTCCAGTTTCTACTATTTTTCATTTGAACTGAGACTTCACTTTTTTTAGCTTTTTCCAAACACTGTTTCGGCAAGGTGCCAGACCCGATCTATTTAGTGGTGTACATCATAACAGCGCAACGTGGTTTCATAATGCAATATCTGGTATGTCTGTAGTTTATTATCAATGGATCTTTTCCGTTTGAATAACAAAGTATAAAAGGCATTTTGAACTATCCTACTGAAACTATCTGAATGATAAATATCTTCTCATATCGTATTCAACACTAGCGTTGTCATAAACTTCTCAAAAAAGCATTTCAACTTTTGCGTGTCGTTTCAAGGCGACTGAGGATATTTCTCGACAAGTGCGCCCCCATTTTTTTCGAAACCTGTTGTGTTTTTGCATATATAAATGCTTGTCCATATCTTAATCACCTAATGAACAGACGAAACTGCATAATATATTTAGCATTTTCTGTCTTGCCACAGAAATTAAAATACTTGTCTATGGGCCAAGTTTAGGACAGGAGGCAAGTTCAACGTATCTAATGGTTATATTTTCCTACTTGAAACCTTCGAATGTTCCGGGTATGGCTCTACAACAGGCACAATTGCAAATTTAGGGAAATTTGTATCCTCAGAAAATCTCGTTTCCTTTAAATGACCCCAAAAACTTGACACCATGTATTTTGTATTATCGTCACGAATTATTTGGATAATTCATCACGTGTTTGACGTTAAAATCCCAGGTATGATACTTTTTTTGTTGCCAATATAACTCCGGAAAATATTCAAATGTTGAACTCTTTTAATCTACTTGCAACCTGCACACGAGTGTTTTTAATGACAACCCAAAGTGTAAGACGCTGCATTGATTTCGCATAACAACTTCAATTGTCGGGACACATTAGGAATAAAGAGAGAAAGAAATTGAAAGATAAACGTACCTTTTTCGATAACCACTGGATAAAATCACCTGGGAATACAGATCTTTATTATTTTGGTGAACAGAGAAGAGGCGTTTTTGACAGTTTCCTGATGAGTTTTCTGAGGTTTATGCAAGTAAGAAGTTTTTCATAGGTCGTGCGTGTGATTGCGTTATTACTACCATATTTAAAAAGTACAAGTTGTTTGAAGATTTCCATCAATTGAAACACTCAACACACTGTAAACGGTTTACTCCAATTTGATTTAAAGGGGACAAACCCGTTTGTGTGTAACCATCTTCGTTAAAGTTTTGATAACTTTTAATCCACGTTGTAGTAAGCGTTTTCAAGAGACAAGTATTTTGGACAGTTATAGCTTAAAATTTTTTATATTTAACGTACGGCTTCGTTTGGTTTGCGGTTTTGGAAAACGAAAGAAATGAAGATTATTTTTATGAGAAGAGAAAAACGCTCAACAAAGTATAGAGACTTGCCAAATTGTATTTCCATTGAATACTACATCACACTGCCTAAAACATTATGATTTGTTACTGCATATTGCAGTTCTAATACGTTGTCAGTGCAGTCCTTTGAGTTAATTTCACAACTTCATTTCATTCCAATCTACATCCACACGAACATACAAACATAAGATTAATACAATATTGAATCTTTAGGCAAATCTAATACAGTTCTATGAGGGCCTTATTCTTATGACAAACGAAACTACTTTGTGCAAGATGTAAACATAACACATTTTTACTTTACCTGTATATTTACTTGGTATTGACCTTAAGCTTAACACATTATCTTAGACAAGTTATAATTAATCTATCACAAACCATGAAAACAACACTTTTCCAATCATTGAGTCTATCTTTATCATACAATTCCTTTTATACTAAACTGCATCATGATGGAATACAAGAACCGATTGCCCTACTAATTTAGGGGAAGAGCGGGGCCTATTCTAAACCCCGACCGCAGGGTCCCTTTTAGTCAGCTTTTACGACATGCAGGGATACAGCCTGGACTATTCTAAACCCCCACCCGCAGGGGCCAAATTTTTCTTGAAACCTTGATTTAGCATACGTTTTTGCAACTTTACTTGAGCTACTAACTCCATTTGTAAAAGTACGGTACTTTAAATTTATTTGAAATGCGACTTGATCAATCTTGAAAACGTGACGGTGATTTCCGACCTTGGAGACCGGATTAATGTACCGCAAGATAGCTCAATGATGACACGTGTTATCATTGTCAGCCCATTTGTGGTATGGAGCAAATGATTGCGGAGGGTTTTTTTGGCAGAAAAAATACCGTAACATGATGGTTTAAGCATTTCAATCATCATTAGAGTAATCTGAAATCTGCACACCCATACAATTTTCTATAAAAAGTAGGACGGACAAACTCTAGACCATTGTCTGTTTGAAGGCGTAAGCACGTCCTTAGTACTTGACGTCAAGGTTAGTGATCTCAGTGAAAACAAGCTTGTAGACACTATAAATGGCCTTATGACCCTTAAATTCTTTTTTATTCAATCACATATTTCGTGAGAAGAAATATCTTTGCAACAAACATTAACATATGATCCGATGACATAAAGTCCAAACAGGCGAAAATATTCAAGATTGGACACGATACATACATGTGTCATCATTAACTAAATTAATTTTGACTTTCTTACAGAATTGTGTAAAAGGACCTGTTTATGTCTCCTCCTACAAATTTCTGTAACCTTTGAGAAAAAGCAAAAACATGTCCTTCCAATCCCGCACGGTTCCTGGTGCGGAACGTTCCTTCTAAGAGTTGATTGTCTTATCTGAGGTTCAACGAACCATTAGCGATTCATAATCCATTAGCTATCATATCACATATTACCCTATCCTACACTTGGAATATAATGTTCGCATTATATTGCTGTACCTAACTCATACGTGCTTGATTTATCATGTGTCTCGCACACAAATGATGATTGTCTCATTGTTTATTCACGAGCGTACTTTAATGTTCGTATTGCATCAGTGACATTAATGAGAAGTATGTTGCAATGACAGTCTGATCAAAACGAACCAAAGCACATTTCGGTGCTGCTCCACGGTACAAATATTATCGGTTTCTAATCAACAAACCATGTTTTGCCCCATCTGTAATAAAAACACATTGGCCCTTGTGCAAAAAGTTCATATTTCCGCTTATGCATCAACAGATTTAGACCGGTTTGGGAAAGTAATCATAGTCGGCAGGCAGTCATATTAGTCCGGGCTCCATAGACGACAACGGAATGAAGCGTAAACTAGTATGTGCGTGAAGAATCACTTAGATCGATTGCCCTATGGTCCCATTGTTTCCCGGACTGTGAGCCTTGAGGACTATATCGCCTGCCCACACCGGGTCTAATCCCCGGTCTAGTATCATTCACTCCCACTAGAAAAGCCATTTCCTTGCGACCACGATATATTTGACATAATGCAGATATTTGCATTTTAACTTTGCAATTTCCTAGTTACTTTTAATTTGAATTAGACAAAGTCTAACTTTCAATATGGTCTTACTTTTGGGTTATAAATAACATACACCTTAATTACATTAAGAAATACCCCAAATTGATTTCATATTGACTCTTAGATGTTTCAGCTTTAATATGCCATGTGCTGTAATTTTGGCTGCCCAATTTTGAAACAGCGGTCTCTAGCGAAGTTCCCCATTTTCAGAGGTTTGACCAAATTATCTTGTTCCCATCGTTGAAAGTACAAACAACCTTCAAGCTCCAACCTTCGATCATTTGAACCCTACTGATAAGATGTTGTCTGTAACCGTTTTTGGCTCATTGTAATATTAGAAGGGTTAAAATGTGAAGTTGAATACTTTAAGTGTTTTTTGACAAAAAAAAACCAAATAACAGTTATCTTCGGTACGAACGATTCAGGCAGGATGCCCTTTCCTAATACTTGGAAGAACATGCCCGTCGAGGTTGAAGAGCTTAAATGGAGTAACAACAGTAAGTAATTAAAACCGTTTATTAGCAGTGACCCATTCGTGCCATCTGGTGTCATCATTTTGATTACGTGGAACCTCCCTTTTTTTGAAGAGCTTGAAGATGGAAACTTTCTTATCTGAAATAAGAATGCATATAGTGAAAAAACATCCCGAAGCGCACACCACGATATACTGCAGCAGATCAAAGCCGGCCGTTCCAAGGGCAAACCCACCAGGTTCGCCCAGCGCAACGGTTACAGTTTTGGGGTAGCCAAGAATGCGTTATACCTGGCCACTTCAAACATACGATTCTGTCATGTGAGTAGTCGATTCGAAACTTGGCAATGTCCCAATTGCATCTATCCAAGAAGCTCAAGGGGGGTGGGGCGAGGAGGGGTTTCTACTCCTTCTTCTCCCTCATTTCTTCTTTGTGCAAATCCCTATATCTGAACGGAATACAAATCGCAACGCAATGTAGCCTGTCACGTGTAATACAGAAAGATCATAAATACACCAACAACACCACCAATTTCGATGGCGTATCCTGTAATCAGGGCGAATGCGCAGACTGCTTCGCTTGAAAAATCCGAATCCTTTCCATTGCGAATCGGCGAATTGATGTACTATTCGTGCTTCAGCAACGTGACGTTTATGAGTACAAGGGTGTCACTAACTGCCTAAATATCCGCTAGGAAAAAGCAGGTTACTGTTCTAAGTTCTGGCACTCGCAATAAGACGAATAAGAAAGCCCGTTGAAGATCACGCCGAGAAATGTCATCACGGGCTGAATATTACAAGACAAAGTCTCATTTACTTTTTGGGTGAAAGAGTAAATATGGAATTTCATCACTGTAGAAAACCCATCCACTGGTTTAAGGTACGGTTATCTTCAACTAAAATCCATGGTAAACAATTATTGTGGCTATGTTGTGGCGAATGCCACCTGTATACATAAATGAGCTGTTAAAATGACGTTACGAAACTGCTAAGTGTAAATCAAACCCATGCTGCCCCCCGTCCTGAATGGTTGGTTGTTCGTTAATAACGTGGCTCTCATGTTTCTTAATCATGGGATTATATTATTACCAATGTAATTAAGGCAACCTATTAAAACATGGGTATCTTAATCCTTGAAAAATGTAATATGTTGTTATTTCAATTGCAATGGGAATTCAAAACAAATATAATTGTATTATGTGATATACTGTTCTGTGCTATCCGCTAGGAAAAGCGAAGGGCACTTTTCGGACCTAACGTCTATAGATAATAGGTTGGGATTGGAAAGGGAGACGAACTTTACCTGGGTTTAAACATGTCATCCTACAAGAGGACCTTTTTTTCTTACACATACTCCTCAAGGTGCTGTAACGGGTGAGAGAATTCTTCATGGATGGGCTTTTCCAGCTATACGTCACCCCTTAGTGTCAGGCCGGACGAAGTATAGTGGCCAAGATCGCCGTTCTCAGTGCGGTAGCTAGGATTTTCATATGGGGGGGGGCCAGTTTGTCGCATCTCAACCGACAGGAAATGGGTAGGTCCAGGGGCCCGCCTTAGGGCCCCTGTTGGGGTCCAGAAGCCCTGGTGGGGGTCGAGGAGGGCGACGCCCCCTGAAAATTTTTGGTTTTATATGCTTTAAATGTCTTCTGAGGCTATTTTTTGTATCGATTTTTGTAAAATTTACTTGTCGCACGCGGTCCATTGAACGTTAAACCTATACTTTGGCCGACAATCCGGCCTGCCTGCAAGTGCCTGACCTGACTTTTTCAAGTGGCACCGACTGGCTCATCTCAACCGACGAAATCAATTATTGGGGGTCCGCGCCCCCCCCGCCCTGCTGGCTACGCCACTGGACGTTTCTGGTACTACGGGGCGCCGTTTCAATCAAGCGAAGCGCACATGGGTTTTTTCAACACCATCTCCGTAGAACTATTTAGTTTCATTTTTTGACACTACAGTAACCTAGACTTACTTGTGGTACTTGGCATGTTTGGATATTGTGCCATTTCCTAAACCAAACTTTAGTCTTCTTGCGCTCCAGTCATCTTCCCAGATTTTGGACTAGAGCACTGTCCAACACGATCATCACTTTCACCATACAGCGGGCGTAGACAGGGTTTTGGGATTTCTAGATAAGCTCGGAAATACGAGGATACCTCAAGGCATCCGGTTGGTGCTTATTTTATAATCTCGACTTAATTTATAAATAAGGTGAACAACACGTTTCTCGAATCATAAGTCTTTGCTCTTTCGCGCATAGGTATCAGAACAAAAATCAGCACTCAGAGTGCACCTGTATATAATTACAGGTGTCCCCCCAAAAGTTGGGCATCATAAGCTGCAATTTCTCAACTCAGTTTTTTGAAGCCCTTCTGAATCGCACTGGCCTGACTCATGACCATTAACGAAGGATCAGTTTTGTACAATGTACATATCATTGAAGACACTTCAACTATAACAAAAGCTTTGGTTTTAAAACACTCATGTAATCTCAATTAAATGCAAACAGACGTCCCCGGCTTCGCGACTCACTGGCTCTTTTAAAGTAGTAGTTTTTTGAAACATTTCGCAAATTAACATGCAGTGGGGTACCCATCCGCTACCAATTGAACGTGATCTTGCTTGGGCCCACGCAAACACCCACCACAACGTTTCGTAAGCGTATACCCTTCCAACCTACAAAAAAAAATAAAAAAAAAAAATCAAAGAACGCAAAATCATAAATGTTTTGCAAAAATCGGATATTTCCCCTTTAAATTCAGCTAAACCCTAACCCTTGGAGGGAGCTCTTCCTCAGATGGTGCGAACTATACATTCACATTAAGAACAATATAATAAAAATAAAACAATTGAAAAACGCATATATCCTCTTTATTCAAGTGTGTCAGCTACCCCTCCAGGGCCGCTCTCCTCAATGATGCGAAAATACATTTAAAAACGAAATCGCTAATGCCCCTTTTTGTACGCTTACGAAACCCGACCCTTGGGCTAGAGTAACCCATATGCATAATAACTCAATTAAAGCTTCACTCTGGCCTGGAAAGTCCCATAAATAATAACCCATGTCCCATATAAAACTTACACATTGCCCACCCACAGTCGAGTTCGTTCTCCGATCTGAGCGTGCGTAATATGATTTTTCCTGAAGGGCCACAATCAAGGTCACTATCGGGCATATTTAATGAGCTCGCTGTGCGTTGCGTCATCTGCTAGCTCCTGACGTCCCCTGACGAATTCCACGTATAGGAGCGTGTCGGGGTAGTGCGACCTTTACTTGATTTCATAATAAAACTTAAAAGATTGCTTGTACTACCTGGTTTCCTGTAGCGAAAATGGTCCTCTGTAATTGCAAATAATTCCCACAACATTGACCAATTATCTCATATCTCATGACCAACCCACTGTTGTGGGAACACTAACTGTACAAACCCGGCTTGTACACATACCTCAGCCCCCCCCTCCACCCCACGTTAAATCACCACGGGAATGCAGTAATCATTTGTCACAATGTAGAAATAACTAGCTGACCCCACTCTGCCGGAAACATACAGATTCCCTTTCACCTGCCACCATCCCTCCCACCATGCCAGCGCTCTACACATGCACATACCTCGCCCCCTCCCTCCCTCTCCCCCCCCCCCCCCCCATCCCACCGCGAATGACATGTGACACATCAATAGCTATCATTATTACTATTAATCATTCCTTTCATTTACAGCCTAGCCATTGTACCCCTGAGCATGCACTTACGCTATGCCCACATACATCGCCTATGACTACAGCCGGATTCCCGAATTTTGTGCATATCCTATCCTTGTGGTGTGTAAGTTTTGCATATCACAACCGGGGCCATACATTAAAATGGATCGCAATGCATGATGAATTCTTCACCAATTGGGAGCTGAAGGCCTGTATTTGTTCATATCAACTTTTCATCAACATACAAAATATTTTGACAACACACACTGGGAGAAATGCAACCATTTACTATCGCTTACTCACCATAAGTCATCAATTAGACCGGGAAAAGTTAAAAAAAAGTGATGCCAAGTTTGCCAAAAACTGTCGTAGCTCGACTTTTTCTCTCACTGATTTTATTCGGGAAAAAAGCAATGAGTAGAAATGGGCTCACAGATATAAAAACAAATGTCAACTGCATCGGTCACGCAACAACATTTCCAAGGCAATTCGTTGATTTTACATCAATATTATGGCCACAGAGATTTCCCTCATGACGTAATGTTTGAATGACGTCAGATTAATAGCAGGGCTACACACGATTCAGCTCATAATTTATGACGTTGATTCGTGCTGAACATTTTTTTCATTGTGCCATTTAGCCTATAGAGCCTTATTCACAAAGAGGTTCTATTTAGATAGAGAGGCAAAACGTTTCGTAATCTTTAGAAATTCCCGTCTCGCATGTTTTGCCCGACCACAAAGAAAACCTAGAGTACCAACAAAGAACGCCAATGCTGCCTCCCCGCTCTCCACATCCTGTGGTGCCGCTTGCAATACTACTACATCCAAATTCTTTATAAGACATAAGCGCAAAATACATTTTAAAACAAACGATAAATCGCCAATAATGCCCCTTTTTTTTGTACGCTTACGAAAACCTGGCAACTTGGGCTTAGAAGTATCCCATATTCAATAATACTTCATAAAAGCTCCTCTGGCGGAAAGTCATTTATAACCCATTAACCTATCAAAACTTCCACATTGCCACCCACAAACCCCAACCAAAGTCCGATTTGCGTTAGACGAGCTGAAGTAGCATTTATGAGCTGTCTGTATTATTTGAGCGTGCTGCGCCAACGCCGCACAGCAATCCGCAACGCAGCGGCAATTCAATAATGATTTTTTTTTTTTTTTTTCTTGACTGAAGGGTCACAAGCGAGGTCACTATCGGGCATATTTTATGAGCTTCGCAATTCCTTTGGGGGGGGAATCTAGTTTAATATGCTAGAGCCTGGACCCCCCCGTCCCCTGACGCGAATTCACCGTTTCTTTTCCGTTATTATTTGTGTATTTTATTATGTAGGTATCGTTGTCGTAGTCCGACCCTTTACTTGATTATAATTAATAAACTTATAAAAGATTGATTGTACCTACCTGGTTTCCTTTTAGAGAAAGGCCCGCTTTAATTGAAAAATAGGCACATAATTGACCAATATCTCAAATATCTAAATTGACCAACAAAGGGTGTGGGATAGGAAGGGGGGAAAGCACTACATGTCAACCCGGCTTGTACACATACCTCCAGCCCACCCCCTCTCCAACCCACTTAATCACAAACGGGAAGGGAAGAGGAATGCAGTAATAATTGTCAAAAAGTGTCGAAAAGAAAGAGCGTCTGACCCCACTCTGTCTGGAAAGCATACAGATTCCTTTCACCCTGGCAAACCAAATCCCCTCAAAAAGGACAGCGCTCTATCACATGGCACATACCTCGCCCCCAACTCCATCTCCCCCCCCCCCCCCCCATCCCAGCCTGAATGATCATTTGTGACACATCAGAGCCTATTCATAGTACTTTAATTTCATTCCTTTCATTAACAGCCTAGGCCAGTGTAAACCCTGAGAATGCACATAAGCTAGTGGCCAACGCATCCACAGAGATAAGACACAGCCGGATTCAAGAATTATTGTGCAAATATCTTGTGTGTTGTTTTTTTATTTTTGCAATCACAAACCCGCCATACATTAAAATGGACCAATGCATGATGAATTTGGCAACATCTGCAACCCCAATTGGAGCTGTGAAGGGCTTATATTGTCAGATTTAAAAATGTTGTCATCAACCATACAAAATATTTTGAACACACGACGGGGAGAATCAACCATTTACTATCGCTTACTCACATTAAGTCATCAATGAGAACGAAAAGAAAGTTAAAAAAAGTGATTTGCACAATGTTGCCAAAAAAAATGTCGTTAGATCTCGACTTTTCTCTCAATGATTTTTATTGGGGAACAACGAAATTGAGTTAGGAAAATGGGCTCACAGATTAATAAAAAACAATGTAAAACTTGAATCGGTACCACAACAGTTTTTTCCAAGGCATGCAACAATTTCGGAAAATTATAATTCGGTTTGAGGTTTACATCAATATTTGGCACAGAGATTTCCCTCATGACGTGACAGTTCCATGTTGAATGACGTCATATTAATGCGAGGGCTTACACACACGATTCAGATCTTAACATAATATGACTTCCCGTTTGATTAGTGCTGCGGACAGTTTCATTGTGCCATTAGCCTTATAGACCGTATTCAACAAAGAGCGGTTCTATTTAGATAGCGAGCAAAAACTTAGTAATTCTTTAGAAATTCACCCCCGTTATGCATGATGTTTTGCGATCACAAAGGAAAACCTAGATTACAAAATAGGAAAGTCAAGAAAGCAACGGATGCCTCCGCTTCTTCCACATATGTGGGTGCCGCTTTGCATTATAATACATATACAAACTTCTTTTAAAGCGCAATATCCAGAAAAACAAAATATTTCAGTGATCAAGGCGCTGACCGCTGTCAGGCAAAAAAGGAACAAAAAAAAGTTACACAAAAGGCAAAAAATTACAAAAAAAAAAATCAGAAGTGTGATTTTTCAAGAGCTTCTTAAAAATGGTGATTGAGCTGAGCTTGCATTTCTTATATGCTGTGGTAATGCATTCCACAACATGGGGGCCTGCCAACTGAAGAAAACCTTGAAAAAGCCTTTTTCACCCACTAAATTTTCGACTTCGGTACTCAAGACGAGTCTTATCAGTCGCAGATCTCGTAACAGGGGCAGATGAAGTGTTCTGTATGGAGGTAAGTCGGTGGGTACTGTGGACCGGAGGTGTTTAAGCATTGGAACGTGCAGGATTCTTGAGTTAATGCGTTTTTTTAATGGAGGAGCCAGTGAAGTTTGTTTCATGACGAGGCATGGACTATCGAGTCTGGAGGCCGAGAAAGAAAAATAAGTTTGCAGCACGATTTTAAGCGAATGGAGTCTTTCAGATCTTGTGCGTTGCCCCCATTATAGCAGCATTTCCCTATTAAGGGGTCCACGCGAGAGGAGTGAGGGAGTAGGTGACGAACGACAAGAGGGTTGACGTGTGTCTTGATCCAGTACCGACATATACGGCGGATATTGCGTAGGTTGAAAGGTACCAGCAGAACTCCCCATCGATACTGTTTATTGGTTGTTGGTCATGAGAGATGGAGTCACAAAATCATCACCCAAGGTCAGGAGATGTAGATGCATGTGATGGTTCCGATACTACATGCACCAACTTCAACTTGTTATAAATGTTGGAAGGTTTCTTAGGGCCCTTTGGTATCGCTTTGTTCCGGAAACAAACAATTCTGTTTTCATATTCGTCTTAGTTTGTTATGGCTCATCCACTTTCTAATGTCGAGATGCAAAACTCTAATTATGTAATAAAGCTATCTCAGCTGCACCTGGCACCTTTGGGTTCGTGAACGGAAACGAAAGCACGCTGACTATAATAAGCATAAAAAAAAAATGGCATCTGAGTTATGTATCGAATTTCTACCATTGGCTGTGTGTAAATAACAAATTGATCGGTCCTATGACTGAACCTTGTGGAACAACCGTAAAAGCAAGGTTAGAAAGTTTTGAAAAGGCATTATCAATACAGAACACAAACTCACAAACGAGAAACTCAATAACCTCTTAAACCAGTTTAAAACGACTGGTACCCGAGACGCCAATCTCACTATTAAACTCTCAATTAGGATTATCATGATCGACAGTATCGAATGCTGCAGACAGATCAAGCAGCACAATGAAAACCACTTCTCGTTCGTAACTTTGAGGAGAGCAGTTTCAGTACTGCAGTTGGACTTACCGCAGATTGGTAAGTTTCATCACCCAGGTTGTATTTTGAATGTGATACTAAGATTTTGCATTTTGGAACTTTATAGGAATTTATAGATTTTTGACAAAAACAAGATGTTTGATACTGGCCTGTAGTTCTTTAAGTCATTGCCGACCAAAGATGTTTTTCTTTCTTCAAGATCGGTGAAATTCAGCCTTCCCAAGAGATTTGGGGAAAATGCCAGTACTCAGAGAAAATTGATAATACGAGTGAGGATTGGTAGAAATAAACATCAAGACTTACTCTTTAGTAACCAGGTCGGTATGGGGTCAATAATACTTGATTTTATTACAACTCCTGACTACTTCACTGACTTCATCAACAGTGACATTAGAGAACTCAACATAAAGACATGCACATCATGATTATGCTACTAGTGACAATACCATATGGCGAACACTCAAATTCATTAGAAACACTATTATCCAGTAATTCTCTGATGTTTGCAACTTTTTCTTGGAAAAGTCAGCAAACTGGTCACACCAAGGACTGAACTGATTCAGTGGATGGTAAAAACACGGTATTTTTGTTTAGTAAGTGTTTACAATTTTGAAAACACCTTAGTATCAAGCTAGATAACTTGTCCTTATAAGACTCAATTTTAATTGAATTTTTCAATAAGTTGATTCACCTTGCTGTTTCTGGATCATGTTGCTTTTCTATCCGGGAGTACCGGGATTTATACACTAATATCGTATGTACAATTACTGTATGTGTTAGAAGGTGGCATGTGTAATAATTGTGTACTGGGGATCATTGTGCTCAATACTCTTTTTTTTTTCTCATATGCATGGCGCGCCTTAGGTGAAAAGATGTATTCTCGAGGCGGGTTTTTTAAATCAGACGACTGATGTGTCATTCATTCGTGTGTGGCCAGGGAGGACAAATTTAACCACCCAATAAGCACCCACACCAACACCTGAATTTTGCGTATGTATTGTATGAATTGACATATGGTGTGTATACAGCAACCCAAACTGAAATTATTCCGTGCATATTCAAAATGTCAGCGCCCACCCGGACGACTGGCTTAATTGCGTTTTTCACCCATTTCACCCCCTTGTATTCAATAGCCTCCAGTTGGTGTACAAGATAGAATACCATCCATAGGCGGTAACAATACATTCACCTATCAATGATCCCGTGCAATCGCTAAACATGGATCGCTTGACAGCTTCAATGTATTGTTAGTACTGGGATGTATGCATCTTGTCCACCAACATTCTGGTGCGACTCATATTGATACGGTTCGTCGTTGATTTTTATTCCTGTCAGTAACGCATATTGTCGATGGTAATATTCATTGAGGGGATGTGTTAGATTAAAACTAAAATCTGTTAATGCGTCACCATTGTTCAACTGAATGCATGCTGTAACCCTTTTACATGAACCTTTTGTATGGAAATATGTGAAGGCTTCATCCCCGAACTTGAATAGATTGCCGTACAATCTGAGACAACACGCTAATCGATTCTTTGTTTGGAGTCAATCAATCAAAGAACGGTGAAGGGTCATGAATAGCGAGGCCGGGTGACCCTTAACGTTGACAATGGTTGAAGGAGGATTAGGCCACGTAAATATTGTATTTCGTTATGAGTGGCCAAAACTCGGCCAAACTCTTACCTTAGACCATTATTTGCCCAAGATGTCATGCATTACTCCTGGAACAAGGCCGAATAAATGTACACGCATCAGATTTTCTAATATTCCTAAGTGACGTAAAAGAACTTTGGCGGGTAATATTTACTCCTATCAGTTTTCTTTTCCTTATGTTTTGAACGCTTCGAGTTTGTTCAGTTTGGACTTTATTGAGTTCCTTTGGCCTTGCATATTTTCTTCGTGATAACGGGGCATTTTTAATTATGGCCTTAAGCTGATTCTAGTATCGTCACATCGCAATTTCCTATTGATTGATTGGGTGAAGTAGACCTCCTCTCAGACGAATGGATCGTCCGACACGCCCAAAAACTTGAACTGACAGGAATAAAAATCGTACTATAATTCCGAGTCATTTCAACCTTGTTCTTCCACCCTCTGCAATCCTCTATTTTTCAATCTCTTTTTCATACATGTCAAAATGTAAGTGCTAACCTTTCATTTTCACAAAGTCTGCCAAAAGAATTGAAACCAATAGCACACAACAGTATTGACGTTGTGGTAAAGTCCCTATACCCATAACCCTTCTACCCCTCAGTCCGCGCGCAAGTGGCGGTAAGCCTGCTAAAACCAAAACGGGGATCCGTCTGCCATACAGTCCACGGTAAGGGTATTTTAGCCGGCTGACTAGTTTTCAGTTTGTGCTTATGGACTCCATCTTTTTCAGTTCTCACATTCATGCGGGGACAATTGAATATTAATTATATATTTTTTTTATTTTTTTTATTTTTTTTACAAGGAATTTTTTTTATGGGAATTTAAAAATTTAATTAGTTTTGGAAAAAAATAAAGATTGATGCGCACGGCATTGATTGGTTTATTAGTTTTTGCTTTCGGGGACCCATTCAGGTAAAAATGACGTACGTATCCCGACATTGGAAAAAACAACCGAATTATCGTCATCGTACGTCGGTTTTTGAATATTAGGGAAAAGGTAAATTTTGTTACAGTAGTTTAGACATAAAAACGGTGTCTTTTGGAAACAATAATAGCACTTTTGGGCAGAGGGTCATGTGCAGACCTGAATTTAAAATTAAACATCGTCGGATTTATATATACGGTTTCGCCCCCGAGAAGCAAACTGATACCTGACACGTGCCTGACACCTGATACCAAACTATTCCACACTCGTTAACGTTTAAAACAATACGGCAAAGCAGCAGCATTCTGTATCTCCGTTTCACAGCGTAATCGATCAAGAGTATGAGACTAAATATGTGGTTCTGTATTAAAACTAGTTTCAATGCTTTGAAGGCGTAGTACAAGACTATTTTCAATGCAGTTCAAGTCCTAGTGTGGTACTTTTCAATGACGTACTTTTTGGCATCTCCAGTTACCAGCATCGGGTAAGCTAATCTTAAATTGTTTTTCAACATTATGCTTACATCCATGCCATACTAGGCCTACGCAGTGTAATACAATAACTTTGTAAGTTGGGCTTAATTCCTCAACATTTTAGGCCCAGGCCCAGTCCTGTTGCCACGGTTTTCCATTCCTCGTCACTGCTTTAACATTTCCATCATCATACTTTTGTTAAATTACCTGTGCAGAACTCAAAACTCCCAAAACTCCACCACAACCCCCAAACAAAACACCCTCCACAAACACCCCCCCCAACTCAGGATCTCACCAGCCCCAGAGACCCACCCCCCCCCACCACATCCACCACAAAGAACCCGCCCCCGCCCACAGCCGGGTAGCCCCCGTCCCCACCAAAGGGCGCGTCGCCCCCTAATAGAAAAAACATCAAGATTATCTTTTAGTCAACCAGGTCGGTATGGGGTCAATAATACTTGACTTATTATTTACAATCCTGACTTACTTCACTGCTTCATCACAGTGACATTAGAGAACTCACTAAAAGAATGCAATCATGATTGATGCTCTAGTGACAAAACCAGATGGAGAACACTAAATCATTAGAAACACTATTATCCAGTAATTCTCTGATGTTTGCAACTTTTTCTTGGAAAAAGTCAGCAAAATGGTCACACAGGGACTGAACTAATTCAGTGGATGGTAAAACACGGTTATTTTTGTTTAGTAGAGTGTACAATTTGAAAACACCAATTAGTATCAGAGCTAGATAAACTTTCCTTAAGTACTCAATTGTTATGATTTTCAAAGTTGATTCCACCTTGTGTTTCGGATCAAGGATGCTTTCTATATTCGGGAGTACGGGGATTTATACCTAATCGGTAGGATAAAATTATGTTTGTGTTAAAGGTGGCCAGGTGTAATAATAGTTTACCATTATCATTGTGCTCAGATACTCTTTTTTCTCAATGTGACAATGCGCGCTTAGGTGAAAGATGTATTCATCGAGGCAGTTTATTAAATCAGACGCACTGGATGTGTCATTTCATTCGTTGTGTGGCCATGGGTAGGACAAAATTTAACCACCAATAGCACCAAACACAACCACTGATATTTTGGCGGATTGGTTGTATCGAATTTACATTATGTGTGATACAAGCCACCCAAACTGATAATTATTCCGTGCAATATTCAAAATGTCGCGCCAGCACGGACGACTGAGTCTTGAAAAAAATTGCGTTTCACCCCCTGGGTATCATAGCCAGCATGTTGGTGGACAAGATAGGACGCATTCCAATACTCCAATACATTCACCTACAATGATCCCGGTGCAATCGCTAAAACATGGATCGATTGAAGCTTAATGTATGGTAGTCCTGGAATGTAGGCATCTTTCCACCAACATTGTCTGGTGGCTGACGTCATATTGAATACGGTCGGTAGTCTGAGTGTTATTCCTGTCAGTAACAGATATGTCGATGGTAAGAATTCATTGGAGGGGATGTGTTGAGATTAAAACTAAAAAAGCTGTAAATGCTCAACTGTTCAACTGAAATGATGCTGAACCCATTTACATGAACCTTTTTGTATGAAAAATATGTGAAGGCTTCATACCAAAACCAATTGAATAGATTGCCCGTCCAATCGGAGACACGCTATCGATTCCTTTGTTGGAGTCAATCAAAGAAACGGGATGAAGTGTCATGAATACGAGGCGGGGAACTCGTAACGTTGACATGGTTGAGGAGGATTAGGCCACGTAAATATTGTAGTTCGTTATGAGTGGCCAAACCTCGGCCCAAAACTCGTACACTTAGACAAATATTTGACCAAGATGTAAGCATTATTTCTGAGAAAAGGCGAATTAAATGTAAAACGCATTTTTTTTTTGTTTGCAGATTTCTAATATTCTAAGTGACGTAAACGACTTTGGCGGTAATAATTACTTACTCCTATCATTTTCTTTTCATTATGTTGACGATTCAGAGTTTGTTCAAGTTTGGAATATTGAGTCATTGCCTTGCATATTTGTTTCGTGAGAAAAGGGCATTTTTAATTTGGCCTTAAGCTGATCTAGTATCGTACATCGAATTTCTTTTATATTGATTGGGTGAAGTATACAGACCTCTCAGAACGAAGGAATCGTCGGACACGCCCCAAAAAATTGAACTGACAGGAATAAAAATCGCTACTATAATTCCGAGTCATTTCAAACCTTGTTCTGCACCCTCTGCTCCCTATTTTTCATCTTCTTTTATACTTTCAGAAGGTAGTGCTAACATTTCACAAAGTCTGCCAAAAAATTGAAAAAACAATAGCAACAGTATTGACGTTGTGGTGCAAAGTCTAGACGCATAACCCAGCAGCCGCGCGCAAGGGGCGTAAGCCCTGCTAAAACCAAAACGGGGATCCATCTGCTCATATAGTCCACGGTCAAGGGATTAGCCGGCTGACTTGGTTTTCAGTTTGTAGACTTATGGACCCATCTTTTAACAGTCATGGGGGGACAATTGAATATTAATATAAAGAACAATATACAGAGGTTTAATCTTAAAAAGGAAATTATTATGGGAGAATAACAGCAATTTTTGGAAAAAATAAAGATTTGATGACGTCACGCATTGATTGTTTATTATTTTGCTTCGGGGGGACCCATTCAGGTAAAAAATGACGTACGTATCACGACATTGGAAAAAAACAACGATTATCGTCATCGTACGTCGGTTTTTGAATCGGGGAAAAGGTAAATTTTGTACTGTTAGACATAATAAACGGTCTTTTTGGAAACAATAATAGCACTTGGGCAGAGGGTAATTTTTGCAGGACTTGGGATTTAACTAGTCGGATTATATATATCGGTCGCCACCGAAGAGCAAAACTGATACCTGACACGTGACCTGACACCCGATACCAAACTATTCATCTCGTTAACGTTTATAACTACAAAACGCAAAGCACAAGCATTTGTATCTCCGTTGTCACATCGTAATCGATCAAATATAGACTATATATGTGGTTCTGTATTAAAGACTCTTTCAATGCAATTTGAAGGCGTAGTAAGACTATTTCAATGCAGTTCAAGTCATAGTGTGGTACTTTTCAATGAATACTTTGGCACTCCATTTACCACATCGGTAGCTAATCTTATTGGTTTTTCAACATTATGCTACAGCCATCAATATAGGCCTACGCAGTGTAATCAATAGTACATTTTTAAGTTGTTGCTTAATTAACTCACAGTTTTAGGCCCAGGCCCACGTCCGTTGCCACTGTTTTCAATCTCCACCTGCTATTAAAAGTTCACATCAATCTTCTGTTAAATTACCTGTGCATAACTCCATAACTCACCAACTTCCCCTGCAAAAGTAATCTCTATCAAACATAATCCCCCTGAACATACGCGCCATGGCTACAGAGCTATGGGCTCTGTAGCCATGCGCACCGATACACTCTACTATCAACACAGCCCTATTATAATTATTATACACCCCAAAATCATTGCACTCCTGGATTTGGATCAAGTCTAGCATCATTCTTGAATGAATGTAAGCAGTGCCAGCGCTCCTCGCCCTCTGAGATAAGCCTATAGGATGATGTCAATGTCTTTCTTGAAAAATGCAACTAAATAATTTTCATGGTCATGACGAACGAGAGATTATACAAGCATAGTGGTCCTGTGGATTTAGAAGTGATCGCAACAAGTTTTGAGGTACAACCACTTCAAATTTGGTCCTCAACAGAATACTGACAAATTAACACGGTGTACTAAGTTTGTAGAGATCTGGCAGGTAAGTCGCTAGTATTTTGGCCCTTCGTTTAAACTGCATTTTAAAAGAAGTGCTGCTTCGAACTAATTTACACATTTATAATGTGGTTTTCATGATAATATATCCTACTTAAAGATACACTGGCACATTTGAACTAGTGCGCCCTCAAGATTTTTCAAAATCGATATTTTTGCATGGTTGTAAGCTTTTATATACAAAAGCCCTCACCCGAAATGATAAGAACCAAATCAGCGACGTTAAATTCAGCAGCGGACTAAAAATGGTTTTAAAAAACACAAGAACACGCACTCCGATGCATGTTTCTCACTCTAATGCACACTGTTTGACCGACCTATAACCTTTGTGGTTTTAATATCAGGTGAGTACATTCAAAAAATTAATGTAATATACACCTTTGTTGATTAAAGTTATGGAAAATTTAAAGTTGGCCTACAAATTACCTGGATGGCTTTACCCATATCAATGTCCCTATCGTTTTGGGGTAATAGTTATGTTTATGTTGTGAAATTATCCGATGTTTCTTCCAATGGCTAGACTATCTTTTGAGAGCACTTCTAAAAGTATTGATATTAAGGGATATGACGCGATTTCACTTAATCCAACACATTACACAATTTTGACTTGATTTTCAATTTACCCCTGGACTAATGTTTTACCCCACTTATTTTTTAACCAATTTCTCTATATTTCCCAGGAGGTGGACGCCCAAAGACTCACTATTTAGTACCCTTCAAACTTAGGAAAATATCTTTCAACCTTCTTCCCCAGACTCCGAGCATATGATTCGCAATTTATACCCTACTATATTGCACTTTTTTGACTGCGCTTGTATGATAGTGAGTGAAGACAAGTTTCAGGTGTAAGTAAACATTCACAATCCAGGTGTGACTTTCGTGAACAGGTGTGGTGCATTCTTTTGAAACTACGGTCTTGTTCACGTCACATGTTGAAATGTTACGCACGGTGCCTTCATACATGGTGGATAAAAGCCGCACCTGTGCATATATCTGGTATACTGTAGTCTATATAACTATTGATCTTCGTCTGTTGATAAAAGTATAAAAGCGTCTTTTTGAAACTATCCAAATGAAACTATCTGAATGATGAATATTTTTGCAGATTCTTTAAGGTTTTTTCCAGATTTTATTGTATTTACCGTGTTTTACCTGTTCATATTTTGATATTATGTAATACGAACTTCATATTTGAATATTTTTAATTTGTATATATTCCCGATGTGATTTTATGTAATAGGGATTATATTAAGTTTAATGTATAGCAGCAAGGCCCTGTGTTAGAACAGCCTCGGCTGAATCGGCAACCCTGGGTACATATGTTCAAATAACAAATAATAAATAAAATAAAAATAAAAATAGTTAATAAATTCAAAAATAGAACTTATTTTTTTCAACTTGCTACGTTTCGACCGGTGTAAAGCGTGAAACTAATGTTGCGTGAAGAGTCAACTGAATCGATTGCCCTATTGTTCACCATTGTTCCCGGTGTACGCAGTAACCATTGTCCGGCGTACTCATATCCGGGACAATGGTGAACAATAGGGCAATCGCTTCATGTGACTCTTTACGCGTAACATTAGTTTAACGCTTAATTCCGTTATCGTCTATGGAGCCCCGGACTATGGGCTCCCACCGGACTATATCTCTTTCACACCGTACTGTGAGCCCATATGACTATATCTCCTGCCACACCGGCGTTGCGGTAGATTGTCAAAAAAGGCCATTATAGACTTTTGGTGTACGTTAAATTTGACATCAGCGAAAAATGACCTTCCAATGACTTAATGGCTTTGTATTTTGTATATTTGGAGTTATCGTCACAAATATTTGTATCAGGTTTCATCACATATTGATGTTAATCTCAGGGATGATACATTTGGTGTTGGCCAATATCAAATCCGGAAAATATTCAAATGTGGAACATTATTAATCTCGTTTTAAGATCCCCACTAGTGTTTAATGACAAGGGAATTAACGCTGCATTGATTTCGCATAATACTTCAATTGTCGGGACACATTACGAATCACAAGACAAAATTGAAAGATAAACGCGCCTCTGGATAATACACTCGATTAAATCACCTGGGAATACAGACCTTTATCTTTCGATGAACATGGAAGGAGGCGTTTCCCGACAGTTTTAGAGGTTTATTCAAGAAGAAGTCTTTCATAGGATCTGTGTGTTGATTGCTATTTCTCGCAGACACTTTAAATACAGTTTTCAAATTTCCAACAATACAACACCTAAAAGGTTTTCTCAATGTTGATTAAAAGGGAACGACCCGCATATGTTGAGTGAAATCTTAGTTAAAGTTGTGCAAACGTTACGCATTACTGAGTAAAATATAACCACTTTGCGTGAGATTTTATTCATTGATAGTGCAAGCTCTTCAGTCTTTAGATGATTTGCCCATACAAAAGCTAAAGATTCGGTATTTACGCACGACTTCGTTTTCATATGTTTTTTTGGCAAAAGAGCTGTAAAAAGAATTCATTATCATAAGAGAAAGTGGCTCAACCCAGTATGTAAGATTAGGAATCTTACATATTGGAAATTGCATTTTAATTGTAATACCAAAAGCATACTCGCATATATGACATGTCCACATTTAAAACTCAAGTCAAACTTTTAAAGAAATTGACTAAAATTTGGGCATTTTGTACATAGTGTAGTATGAGAAGGTAAACTCCTATGTTTTTTTATACGATAGTAATGTGGAGAGCAGTCGAAATGGCTTGTTTTCGTGTTTGACGTGTGATTTCATAGACAACCTTACGTTCTCATATGTCACTGATTGCCAAACATCGGACCTAATTAACGCTCGTGTAATAACAATTCAAAACAATGTTCAGAAAAATGATCCGACTTTAAGCCACATGAAAAATTTCAAACACGTTGAGTGTAGGACAGCCATAGAAGTAGCAACATTATATTCCAAGTGTAGGATAGGGTAATTGTGATATGAAATAGCCAATGAATTAATGACTGGCTAATGTTCGTGAACTCAGACAAACAATCCACTCTACTGATGAATAGTTCAGCACTTCAGGACGTACGGGACCTTAAAGGACATGTTGCTTTACTCAATGTTACACATCTTGTAGAAGTAGAACAAGGTCTTAAGAACTCTGGAGAAAAGGTCAAGTGTTAATTTAGGTAATGGCATACGCTTATGTGTTGTGGTTCCAAAACATCAGTATTTTGGGACTTTATGTCATCGATTGTGGTGTTAGCGTTTGTTGCAAGATGATTCTTGTCACTAAACTGTGATTTGAATAAATACGAATTCAAGATGCTGTAATAGGGCCATTTGTTAGTAATTTAACAAAGATATCCGAATATTGATTGTGTGGAGTTGCACTAACAATGATGAAATGTTTAACGGTGTCCTGTGAAGCGAAAATCATCTTAACATGTTTTATCCATACCCTTCTCCGCACTCATTTAACCAATGTCAACATCTAAAATCTGGGTATGACGTGGAAAAGCTACGTTTTCGATCTATTAGTTATACTTCAATCCGTTCTCCAAGTCGACTTGCCCGTCACATTTTTTAAGATTCTCAAGCTACAATTCAAATAAATCTAAAGAGCCGTAAAGGTTAGGGTCGTTGGCAGACGATAGTAAAGATACAAATATGACGAGGTGCAATACACTTGATTCACACTTTTCGACTATCTGCTGAGACAAAATGCATCTGAAAACTTGTCGCGAAACAATGCATCAGGAACAATTGATCATCAAACGTAACTTCATCAGTCGCATTACGTTGGTCAAGGAAACAGCAATAGCTGTTTTTTACAGTATGATGTATTTTTTTTATGAAAAGGTTAAAAAATGAGTTAAATATTATGATATATTGCTTTAATATATTACAGTAGTGTGTGGGTCCATACTCACAAAAGACAAACTTCCATTTTGTCCCTTTAAAACCTCCAACTTAGAGTCTTAATTGTTGATATTTTGATCCTTAAGGAACTAACCATTGACATCAATCGGGCTGTTGATGATTGGATAAATTTGAAATGTGGGTCTAAGGAGTACGGTCTGTGACATGATTGATAACTTTGTATTTCTAATTTCTGTGGTTCAAACAGTTGATCGCTATTTTCATAGCCCCAGGATAGACGTGGGTCATCTACTTTTTTTTTGAGGGGGGGGGGGGGGTAGTCAACGGGAATTGTAGATATTAGGTGAAAATTGTCCGCTTGCTATGCCAAGTACCTCTACTTAGAAAAATCCGTAATGGCATTGGCCCTAACATTAAAGCGGTACTGGCACATTTTCACAAATATAAAATTTCTTCAATTTGCTCACACCTTATAATCTAGGCCTATTGTAATGAGAGATTATTTTACCATAAACATAACCACCACAAAAAAGAAGGGCAATTGATAAGAGGCTAGGCAGATATCCAGGTAATTGGTAGACCACTTAAGTTGCCGTAAATTTATCAATCAACATAGTTCCTTATACCACAAAGGTCACAGACCGTCAAACAGTGTGCAGCCGTGAGAAGCGATGATTTGGTCCTTATCATTTCAGGTGAGGGCTGATGTATATAAAAGCTTTACAACCATGCAGAAATATCAATTTTGCAAAAATCTTTAGGGCACACTATTTTTCAAATGTGCCCGTGTCTCTTTAACCAGACGATGTTGGCTAAGCCTTATTCAACAGAATTTAAATGAAGCATAATAGATTAGACCGATTCATACTTCGGTTTTGGAAAAAGAAAACATTGCTTGGTAATAAAAAAAATCAGAATTTTCAGAGTCACGATGGGCGAACATGTCCTTCACAAAAGTCATACTATTTAACTGTTTTAGTAGTGGCCCAGGCAGTTAGAGGTATGGGACATTTCACGTGACTGACTATCATAATTACTAGCAAGTAACAATTCGCAGACTATTTCGCCGTTGTAATCATTTTTTTTATTACATCGAGTCCAATAACTAACTCAGACCGTATGATTGGTTGATAAGTGGTTGTAGGTATTGATATGATTGGACTTCTGTAACCATCGTCGAATCACTTACGCAGTATTTTGAAACATGTATTGAAAAATTCTCAGGCGATATTTTGAGATAATTTTTTTTATATAAAATAATAAATGGTGACATTTTAAAGGTTTTTGTTAGTCATTGTATAATCCAACATGTTGTTTATAGGTGCAAAGGTAGTATTTGCAATTTGTAATTTTCTGGAAATTCCTGCTATTGCGTTAAATAATTACCTTCAAATTTTGGGCAGGGTATAGATAGCAATCCAACTGTTAAAATCCCAATGAACTCCAATGCTCGTAATTTCTCTCATGAATCAATCTATGGTTTGTCTATGGTTTAATGGCCGTCTAGAAACAAGGGAGTCGTAAAATGTCAATATCCTGTGATATTAAGAACGCAAGACAGATTGCTCGTGAAGAGAAAGTTTTGGTTTCCGCGGATCATGTTTTGGTCTCTAATGGCGTGAAAAAAATACAGCAAACCCACACGCGAAACTGAGCTTTTGAAAGGTATTGAACAACCGAGAAAAGATTAACGATGGATCGCGAAGAAAATGTGTAAATTGTGTTTTTGTACAGTGAATGAAATGAAAACGACAGCAAGCACATACATAAAACTTGCCTTCCTTAAGGCAGGAAGGCTAATAGGGATCACTTACTGGTGATGTATGTTGTTGTTTGTTGTTGTTGTTGTTGTTGTTGTTGTATGTTGTTGATATGAAAAAGGGTTAAAAAGGTAATATCCGCATAATTCGATGGATTTAAACCAAACTTGAGTCATAAGTGCAACACGGCATCCCTAATTTGTTGATGAGGTCAAAAGTAATCACATTCCAAGGTTAAAATGTCATGTAAGGTCAAGTTGTAAGATTGAAAGGTTGAAAATGTAAAATTGCCTTCAATCAAAACCAAACTTGGTTTATAGGTGGAACACGGGATCCCTCATTTGTTGATGAGGTCAAAGGTCACGTACCAAGGTCGAAGATCATGTGAGGTCAAGATGGGAGAATATGTAAATTTTAACTCAATTGAAAAGTTGAATGAGGCCTATCATTCGCAAACCGCGACGGCAAGCGATACTAGCGGTAGAGGACGCGCGATGTTTTTTCAGCCAAAGAGATGCCCTGGATCTTCGATATCAAGCACATTAGGTTTGATACCCGTTCTTTCCCTGAATAGAAAAGAGTTTCTTATTGTTTGTTTTTTAAATTATTAATTTGATACATATTGGCGTAACATGCAGATACCATATGCTTTGAGATTGAATTTAATATCTGGTAATCTGACATTTAAATCTGAGAATAGAATCATAATTTCGAATACAACACTTCTAATAAAGTTGCGATTTTTTTGATTGGTTATGTATACGATTGTTTTTTCTCTTATAGATAATATGATTGTTGCCACATAAATAAACCTAATATAATTCATATATAGTAATACGATGTTAGCTATTAACTGTCAGGCTTTACTCTCTGCTTTCGGTGTGGCAGTAGACTTGGCCGAAGCTTCGAATCTAAGTTGTATGAAGTTTTTTTTTTCAACTTTTTCAAAGAGAGAATAGTTGCATACAAGCAATATTTACCCCGTGACATTGCGGAATTTTCTTTCTGTGTCATTCACACAGGATTGTCATATGTACCAAAGTATGGATATGGGCAGATTGTTACGCTCGTAACTAGCCCTAAGATTATCTTTGTTGTTGTATATGAATGCCCAGTGATATTAAAACTCAAGACAGATAACGCGTGAAGGGAAACGTTGGGTTTCCGCAGACCATGTTCTGCTCTTTTAACCCTAACCACACACATCTTTTTCTAGAATATCCTCCGGGAGGGACTGAAGGAATGAGATAAGAGGGGAAGAAGACAAGTCGCAATTCGGGTGGACTTCCATGACCCGGATACTCACGCTACGACGTGTCGCTGGCCCCGGCCACGCGATTTTCGTGCCCATATGTGTCTTGCTTTGATGACGTCATCGCTATGTTTTAGCCACTAAGTTACCTAATGAATCTTCGATATCAAGCACATTAGGTTGGGTAAACTCTCTGTCCTCTTAAAAATGAAAATAATCTTGGGTTTTTTCCGATAACCATTTTGACTGTACACACGCGGTATTTGCTCATACATTTTTCTATTGAGATTGATTCATACTGCGTAATACATAATTTAATCGACAATATAATAGTCCAAATGCAACAGTCATATGACATCGTCTAGGATATCCTCAAGAGCTCTTCCAAAACTCTTGAATTACAGGCAATTTTCGTCAATGAGTTTATAAACAATAAACCTATTCCTCTTACAGATAGTTTTTACACATCAAAATAACCTCATACAGTAATAATCCATAGATAATACACGTTTTTATCTCTTAGCCGTCGGGCTATTTCACTTGTTGATTCTGCCACGTGGTCGTTAAGGACATAATTGGCATAGAAAAGTGACATCATATAGGACCCTCACTTAAATCACTTCCACAGTTTTGAACAATTTGGGATTTTTACATTCTCTAAAAAACAGTAAAAACAGGAAGAGAGCGGGGTGTGGCAGTTTTGTGGATACACGAGTTGACATTGACAGATAGGGGCAGACTTAACTGCACCAATTCAGTTTTCTATAAAAGGATTTGCAAAAGTGAATTGGTTTTGTCAATATCCTTATAAGAACACACATGTATCATCCTTTAGGATACCGTTTCTATTGTTTTGAGATGCGAGTTACAGCGTTCATGCAGTACCAGCCACCTGCCTACATTGTCTACATATATGAATAGAATTATGTAATCGAATTTCACATCGTATTTGTGTCTGGCTCACATAGCCCTAGCAGCTGAAAGCACCATTCAAACCAACACACAACAACAACACAACAACATCCTGTAGATATTTGGGCTGCAGCATGCCTCAGCTCACACCCCAGCAAAGGCCCTACGTGTTAAGTGAGTTCCCCTTTCCCCGAGGGTTGCAGCTATGTTGTTAACTTTATCCAATCAATTTTCCACTGGCAGATGCCCAAGTCGGACCTAAACATAGGCCATTCTGGACTTCCTAGGCTTGAAAGGTCAGTCTGGAAATAAACCAAGATGTCCAATGCTCTTCAACAGCAGCGTCAACCTAATGACCCCAGGGCATTAGCTCTTCTACGTAATGGTCTTATAATAGGCATGAACTTCTGAAAGAGACCATGCAAGACCCACATAGATTTGTGAGTGAAACCATCTTCGCTTGAAGACCATTTCGCTTTCTTTTAGACCTTGCATCGAGCCCGATGAAATTGGCCTTTTGCCTAAATTGTCAAGCAGCCCTACAATGTCAGACAGTGTGCTCCACGCGTTAAAAGGTCTCTTTACTTTTGCCTTGAGAGTAGGACTCGAATCTTAAAACTAATATGACCATGTGTTCTATCCTGAGAAGAATTTGTGAGAATTCCTGCGCCACAAAACTGACATTTAGCAATTGCTGTGGAGCATAGAACGTGCTTCTGCACAAGAACACAGAATGTTGCGCTCGTTTTACCAATAATTATTTAGAAACAGAGTGATGTCCTCATGAGGTAAATTGGCTATCCAAGATCAACAAATTGCACCCCCGGACTTCATTTTGAGGCTATGTTAAGTCACACGTGTACAGAACTCCTCTGGCAAGTTTAAATGACCTTAAAGAGACCTGGCACATTGGAAAAATAGTGCCCCTCAAGATTTTCAAAATCGTATTTTTGCATGTTGTAGACTTTTATATACAAAAGCCCTCACCCGAAATGATTAAGACCAAATCAGCTTCCTTTATGGGTAACATGAAACGCTTTTTAATTTTAACGTCCTCCGGGACGTTAAATTCCCGCAGACGACGAAAATGGCGTTTAACACAAGACCACGCACGCCGTGTGCATGTTTCCCACCTATGCACACTGGTTGATCGTTCGATCACTTTGTGGTTTTATATCATGAGTACGAGTCAAATATTCATGTAATATACAAATTTGGTTGATTAAAGTTATGTAAACTTAAAAGTTGGCCTACAAATTACTGGATGTCTTTATCCTCATATCAATGTCCCCTATCTGTTTTGGGGGTATGTTATTTTTGTTATTAATTGGTTTAATATATCTCTTTTCTTCCCATGGCCTAGACTATCATTTGAAAATAAAATTTATAGAGACTTCAGGTCATCCATATTTTTTGTGGTGAAAATGTGCCATTCCGCGTTAACATAGCATGGTCCGTGAAGTGGATATTTTCAAACAGCCTCCGAAGCAGGACTGACAAATGATTTGGCGAGCATAGCACAGATGCTAACGAGCTCAGCTATGTATTGATCTCGATGGTGCCATGTTGAGGAAATAGCAAATTTGAAACGTCTGCAAATGTAACCTCGTAAGTTGATAGCAATATCTCACTCTTATTTAAACCGAGGGGTGGGGTTGCCCCTCACTTTTCCAAAGTGATTGATGAATACATGTCGGTTTTATCATATCTGCATTATAAGAGCAAACGAAAAGTAAAATTGCTCATATAATTACCAAGTGGCTCCTCCATTTTAAAAATCGTTTCCGCCGCCGCTGCTTATCTTCCCGTAGACATCCACAGATTTCGTTCATGTTCGGCTGAAAGCGAACACAACGGATCATTAAAGATTAAGTTAAAACAATTTGGACAAAAAAAAAAATGGTATCAACAATTCATTTTCGTTTAATAGGACACCAAGATATGCTAATTGGAAAGTTTATGCAATGTAGTCCAAAAACCATTTAGTCAAAACGGCGGCCATTGGACGTATCAACTTGTGCGTGAACAATACTTCACATCAGCGAGCAATTGATAAAAATTACCTTTAAAGGACTTTGATAGCTTCTATTTGTATTTGTATCATCTTACAACGTATGTATAAGGTTTATTCACATATGTGTTTCAAATCTCAAGGATGTGATACGCGTGGTGTTGGCCAATATCAAATCCGGAAAATCCTTTTAATATCCAACACGAGTGTTTTTAATGACAACCCAAAGTGGTAAAACGCTTCATTGATTTCGTAAAACACCACAAAAATGAAAGAATAAACGCGCTCGAGATATCATTCGCTTGCATACCGGGGAATTACAGACCTTTATCTTTCGATGAACATGGAAAAAGTCGTTTTGAACAATTCCTGACAGTTTTACAGGTATTTATTAAGAAGTCTTTCCACAGATCTATGTGTGTTGATTGTTGCATTTACTAAAGGGACACTAAAAATACAAGTTGTCAAGATTTCCAACAAATGCCAATACATACACTTTAAAGGTTTACTCAACGTTGATTTGATGTTGTGAAAAATCTTAGTGAAGTTGAAGTGCAAACGTACGCATATGAGTAAAATATAAATTCGACTGTGTGAGAGATGTTATCATACAACAAAGTGCTTCGGGCCAAGAGTATTTTGACATCAAATTCAAAGATTTTGTATTTTAAAGGTGGATGTTTCGATGTCTTGGGAGGTCCCCCTGATTTACCCGGAGCCAGTATCGATTTTGATATCAGATGAAAGGCCGATTTTTTCGAATTGTCGTCCTGAAATTTGAGCCCTTAAGTCCAGTTCATTCCCAAGGTATAAACAAGAACCGCCCGTTAGTGGTAACAATCAATATTAGCACAGTATGAAATAGGGCTTTACACAGCCATTATTGTGTATACCATCAAAAAACGCAAGGGTTGTTTTCACGGTACTTTATGGGGTGTATGTGCAAGTGCCAGGCTAGTCATATCAAGTAGAGAACACAATACACATAAATCGGAACAAGACTTTAAACGTACGCTTCATTTTGAAGAGCAGTACAATGAAGAATTCATTATTATGAGAGCAAAGTTTATTTATACTTCGCATTTGCCAGGCATACCCAATATGTGCGGATATGCATTGAAATTCAAGGGACGCCGCCAGAACAGCGGTGGAAAGATTTATGGGAGAAGTCCGATTTTAGATGCAGGAGGAGGAAACCGAAGCGCTCGGAGAGGAAAACCGGCGAGACGCGTATGGATACGGCAACCAAATTCACATACGACACTGGTTCGACCGGGAATCGAACCCGGGCCGCATTGGTGAAAGGCTGAGCGACTCGACCGATACACCAACTCGCCCTCCCACAAAGTATATTCTATGATAGGGGACTACTTGGCATTTAAATATTGGCAAATTGTATTTCAGTGTAAACCAATATCTTACTGTCAAATATATGAAAGGACAGTAAGGACCTCAGTTCAAAACTTTTCATGGAGAGTTAAAAGAGACTCGCCGCCGCGATTTAGGCAAAATTGGCCGAAATATGGATGCTGCTATTTTATCTTTTGCATATGGGTTTTAAACTGATCTAGGCATGCTAGGTAAGTTGAGCTTTTGGCTAAAGGCCGTAGCTTGTTTTGGTTACATAATGTATTATGAGAACTTAAAATTGGTTCATGAGCTTGCTTTGACGTGGAGAGCAGGAAAGGCTTTGATGCTGTCATTAGGGCCATTGTAGTAATTTACCAAAGATAAGTAAAAAGCTGTACACACCTTCTTCTCCACAAAAAATAGCCGTGTAGGTAAATTGTATTACTATAGCGTTGTGGCCTGACGTTCGTGATCCTAGCAGTGATGTTCATCAAAGTCAAACTGACAAAACAACAGATAAGACAAAGACATAGAAAAAAAGACAGGAGATAACAAAGAGGATGTAGGGAAGAGATTAGGAGAGAAAGCTGAAAATGAACAATAGTAGTTAATGAACAAAGATGTGTGACGATAACCAAAAAATCAGCGGGGCACGGAGAAGTGGAGGACAGATGACGTGATGGACAAAGGGACTGGAGTGCTGCTGAAAATAGAACCAATGGCAAGTTAATGAAACAAGGGGGTTTCTGATGTGGGAAATGACCAGGGAAATCCAGCGGGGGCCATGGTCAAGGCAAGGTAAAGATGTTTTGAAGATAATATTATAAAAATGATGAAATGGTGACATTTTAAAGTTTTTTGTTTAAGTCATTGATTAATCCAACATGGTGTTCATAAGTGCAATGGTACCTGGGGGGAGCACGTGGATTTCCCCTTAACCACTAATGGTAGTGTACCATACCTTAATCCGTGCCTTCAAATGTGGGCAGGGTTATGCAATCCACTGTAAAAATATATCCGAATGAGCTCCAGCCTCGTAATTGCTCTCATGAAAAATCTATATGGTTTAATGGTCGTCTAGAAACCAGGGAGTGTCCTTAAAATGTCCATATCTGTGTAGTAAGAACGCAATAACAAGATTGCTCGTGAGGAAAGTTTTGGTTTCCGCATATAAGGTTTTGCTCTAAATGGCGTGAAAATAAACAGCAACTCACACGCGCAACTGAGCTTTTGAACGGTATGAACAACCTTGTAAAGAAAAGATTAAAACACTTTGCCTGGACTTTGGGTCACTTCTGACCCGTTCACTTCAGTGGTTCCATTTGTTTTAGGCCAGTCAACCTGAACCAATTTCTAAAAACTAGCGGACATAGCAATTCGACCGCAAGACGGTGCCCTAGACTTTTCTAACCAGAGTTTCTCGCCTCGAAGGGCCGGTTTATCAATGAAACTGCAACCCGCTCTCAGCCTCATGTTGCCGACACTTGTTTGCTGACGGAGGTCAGTGATTTCCTTATCGTTATCCCTAAAGTCCTGGTGTTGTGAGGCCCATGAATGTGCCACATCGGTTCCAGGTTAAGTGTTTAAGGGGTTAAGGGTGGATCGTGACGAAAATGAACTTTGTAAATCATGTTTTTGTTTTCTCTGTAGAGTCAAAGAAAACAAGAGCCAACCCCATACAGAAACTTACTTTTACTTAGTTTGTTAACTAACCAACGAAAACCCTTGATCTTCGATATCAAGCATAAATTATGTCGTTTTGTAATTGTGATTTCTCCGGAAATATGAAGCAAAGAAGACCCTATAATGCTTGCATATAATATAATTAAATATGTAAATGGAATAATATTCGAATACAACAATTTCAAAACGTTTTCTCGGATAACGTCTAACTTCTAGCGCGATTTTTTTCATAAATCGGTTGTTTTTGTTTTGCCTCTGTAGTTACAGATATGTTTTGCACATAACTTACACCTAATAAAATTTAATAAAAGTGCGATTTTTAGCTATGTCGAGGCAACTTTACCGCGTTCCTTTCTGTCTTTAAAAAGCAATAACAGCACATTTTTTTCTTTTTAACGTTTTTTTTTACATTTGAAGATTTTTGGCATGTTAACAACATGGGTAATTGGCTAGAACAAAAACTATACATTGTAATGTTAAATGCTCAAACTTCTTATGTGTTCGCATAGAAGGCCTACCATAAGAATTCCTGGCGACATTGAAAACGCCATTTCTAAGATGAAATAGCCCGGCATAGCGCCATGTAACGTATAACCGCTGATCCATCAGCTGTTCCGTTGGTTCACCCAAGTCAAGTTAAGATCATTTTCGTGAGATGTGCGATTCATTATGCACAACAGAATATTACTTTCAAAAGTGTTGCCGTTAAATAGGATCGTGTGATCCTCAAATCGTGATTGCAAAATCCCTTCTTTTATGACGCATGCCGTTTTGACTTTCTCTTCCGCATGTTTAGTTTTACCTAGAGAATACCCAACGACACGAGCATGATGGCATAATTCTCACAAATGGAAAATTGGGGGCGTTCCTTCAAAAATTTCTGTTATTTGCTTTAAAGGTTAGAATGATCGAACCTAGAAAATCTTAATTAAGTTTTAAAGTTTTTCAATTCAAAGAGGAAAATAGTTTTTGTAAAAAAAAACATTTACCACCCCCGCGAACATAAACCTCAAAATATTCACACAAACCTTTTAATCTTTGGCTTTGGTGTCAATTCCACACAGGGATAGGCATATTAAACCAAGGATGGATAAGGTCAGCATTGTTCCGCTCGTAAACTAGCCTTAATATAAAATCATGTATCAATATTCTAACTTTACATTGATAAATTATTTGGGGGTTTTTGTTTTGTTTTATAGGATGTCCCCTTATATCCAGAATCATATGAAGAGAAAGTTTTGGTTTACGCAGACCTTTTCTTGCTCTTAATGGTAAGTGAAATAAACAGGCAAACCCACAAGAGAAATAAGCGTTTGCATGTAGTGACTACAACTTTTGAAGGTGAAGAAAGAGGAATGACATATCGTGAGAGAAATTTTTGTTTGCTTCTTATAAGGTTTAATCGATTTTTCCTTTTTTGTAGAGCGAATGAAATACAACAAAAGCAAACCCTACACAAAACTTAGAGTGAATCTTCGATAAATCTTTGGTAACCTTCTTCTGTCTCTTGATAATGACAATAATTCTTTGGTTTTCCGATACAACGTTTGACTGTACCCAGTGCTGTAATTTGCCTCAGAATAACGATTTTCTATTGAGATTGACATTCATATCTTCGTAATACATATTAATCTGATAATAGAATAGTCCGAAGGCACAGTCATATGACGTCGTCTAGGATATCCTCGAGAGCTCTTCCAAAACTACTCCTTGTTTTACAGTGCAATTTCTTCATTAGTTTATCAATAATAAACCTAATATTTCCTCTGACAGATAGTTGTTACACATAAATGACCTCGATACAGTATAATTCATAGTTAATACGACTTTTTAGCTCTAGCTGTCTGGCCAAAAAGCACTTCCTGCAATTTTTGCACGGTGGTCTAAGGTAGACTAGGGTTTGACATCTAACGCTTTTATGTTTTCACAATTTCAGGAGAGCAATTTTCTGCCGAAATTAATCATGTAACGTTTAAATATTTCACATCCTCCTGGGAATGTTCTTAATGTGTATAAATTACAACAATATCCATAGTTTTACCCTAAAGGTATATAAGGGCGGATATGTCATTGCTTGTAGCACTAAAATTTACAATATTCCCGTTTAAATACATTCGTTTGCATTGATAATATCCTTTTTTGACCACATTCACTCCAGCATATTTTTCTTGTGTGTTGAAGAAATACCTGCAAATTTCTGTTGTCTTCGACTATTAGAATTTTGTAACAGGGGCGATACATTTTGGAAACTTAAAGGGGCATGCGGATTCCAGCACCTTCTGTTTTAATTCATTTTTCACTATATATATTTGAGAAAGTTTATTCACACTTTTTTAGAGCCGATTCCGACTTTGCGGTTTTGTGTTATTAGCAAATGCTCGTTTTCCACGGACGGGTCCCATAGCACTGTGGCTATTTCTGTCCGCTTTTTTTGGGTCTGTCCAGGGGACGAGGCTGTGGAACACGAAAGGCCCCTTTAAAGACTCGTCATCATAAAACAAAGGTACGCATACTCATTACAAGCCCTGGAAGAGATTTATTTTGAAATCGATATTTTCCTATATCCAGGTCACCAGTGCGTAACCAGTGGGGGGGGGGGCAAGCTGCCCCCGGCCCCCAAAATCGGGAAGGGTAAGCCCAACATGGGAAGGTGGGAAACACAGTGTGGCGCAGTACGCTAAAACCGAAAAAATAGGTAAGATCCGAAGCACTATGGAAAACAGAAAAGAAAAGAGTGAATAGAATAAGAAAATTGACAAGAAATGGACGATGGAATACGAGAAAAGAATAGGGAAGGAGGTTGCCCCCCACCCCCTCTCCGATTGTGGCACCGACTGAAAAAAATAATGGGTACTACCTGCGAGCGTAGCGAGCGGAAAAATTGGCGAATAAAAAAATCGGGAGAACTTTCTTGAATCTGGACCACCCCGGAGGCTCAGGTCTGGTTACGCCCCTGAGGTCACACTATTTCAAAAGGACCTTACCGCACGAAACGTTAAATCTCGTAGCTATTCATCTAGATATTAATAAGCTAGTATCTTTCTGTCGTCTGTCAGCGCTTATTCTTGGAGATCACAAATTCGTACGGCCTCCAAATTTGGTGGGTGGATTTAACTGGGACTGATCGAGCCACAGCAAGTATACATGGGGGGGGGAGTACTACTGTTAACAACAATTGACCGGATCAAGGAAAGCAGGTAATCACAACAGGCATCGCCTATATTAAAATTCATTATACATTTCTCCTGTCAATATTGGGTCAAAATTTGCCATGGTATTAATATGGTAGCGACTATCAATTTATGTTGTTATGAGATCTAGACAACATGTAAACACTAAATACATAAATGACAAAGCGATCAACTGATGCTACAGTGTTGACTTCAACAATTTCGATGCGTGATGTATCAACACCTGTTGCCTGATGATCAGGAAGTGTCCGAAGCTTGCTTGTAAACAAACTCAACACTGACATAATTGAAATTAAAAACACTTGTATCAAACTGTGTTTAACCCGTGGTAATCAATGTCAATAGCTGGAATTTTTGCAGCTATGTTGGTTGTTGGTTTGCTCGGATCCACAAGTCATTGGTAAGGCTTTTGTGGTGGTGTCAGGAATTATTCAGCTAGTGTGCTGATCCGGGCCGCGTGTATATCCATGATAATGACGCTCCTAACCATGGCCCGCTATTTGAGGCTGGGGCGGATGGGAACAGTCAGGGGTTTACACCTACTCTTAGTCGACACTGACTGCGATGGACATGTACAGTTGTGACTCTCTGTACACGGGACCGACGGCTTAATGTCTCCCCCGAAGGACGGGATGCTTTCATGATCCATTTGCCAATTCCAAGTGAACCATGCAGGAGAGTGGTATTCTGAATTTAAATCAATAGCTGGTATACAGATCAAATACCGAAGTGATCGTACCCGAATAAATCCAGCAAGTGCCACGACCCCAACGGGATTCGAACACGGGAATTGTTGGTAAATTTACGCCAGATGGCAAGCACCATAACCGCTGGCCACGTCTCCCACACACGCTCTCCCACGGTTGTTAGGTTTCCTACATTTAGCAAATAATCATTTAAGAACATTAGCTGCATTCACATTTATCCGTCTGATACAATTCCCCTATACCAGTATTATTATCCGGGTACAAGGTGCTTCATGTGCCATATTTTTTGGAATCTTTTGTTTTCAAAGCATTTGTAATAACATCTTTTTTGATTCCTTAATCATTGAGTTAACACTTTCTGAGTTCCGGTATTCTTCCCCACAGTTACATAGGAATTTGTTGTTTAAAATGGCACTTTTTTCATCTGCAACAGGGAGAGGGTTTTTTTGACGAAATTGCGTTTTTTCCTACAGAGGAGGCCGTTTATTAGTGATATCATTAAAAGTCTTTTCAAACTCAGAGACAGCATCATCAATAATTGATTGTCTGGTTACATTATTCCTCTAGGAATTGAAATGCGTTCATCAAAAAGTTCTGTATTTTTGTTTACACTGTACACCCTATTGTGCTAAACAACACTATCATGACAATTGATTACATTATCGAAACATGATGTGTAAATGAGATCAATAAGTGATTTCTCCATCCTTGTTACCCGGTTTGCCTCGGTGATTACTGTTTAAGATGATGACTTTCTGCAACCTCGGTCATTCTTTGTATAAACAGTGAGGATTTTCAGCCAGCAGTGTCACAATGTTACATTCCCAATTAGTAGTTACTTCTTTATGTTCCGGTTCAATTGATCAAGAATGACTTTCATATGATCAAAGGGTTCCACTGGCGAGTTAGGAGGACGGTACCATGTATGAAAACGGTAGGCCATTGATTTAGGTCTTTTCATTCAATTAAAAATAACTCTAACTCAGAAGGCATTAAGATCTTTGCGGATTATTTAACCGATTCATCGATATGTGACCCGTACCATTACTTGCGGAGGTTAAAAATTCAATTGAGGAGCGGGACTATTCTGTTAATCATGTTTTATGGAGCAATGTTAAGACTGAAAATACACTATAGTGATTTCCATGACATGAATGAAACTGTAATCAGTGGCAGGTGAGTGAGTGAAATGACGGGGGTGTCCTCCAAGATAATAATCCGGTGTGGCACCGTGCATTTGAATTCTTTCATTTTTTCCCGGTAGAGCTAGGTTGACCCTTCTCCGACTTAAGTGAAGAGGTCCAAACTCCAGGGGACGAAAGTATCAACGCGACTAACTATACTGAGAAACACCTGAATTTTAACAACAACCTAAATTCCAACACCGCCACCAATTCTATTTCTATACACACAATACCCATTAATATTTTTTCATTAGGATAGTGACAATCTAACTGGGTTTCATTCAAAGCATTACATCTACATGATACCCTGGGAACAACTCGGAATGGTCTAAATATTTGGTAAGCTAGCATGTTCAAAAATAGCAACACTGACACCTTTACTGAAAAATTATTTGGACTGGGAATCAGAACTTCTGCTTCCTAATTACACTTCCATGTTATTAATTTTGACCACCAACAAGCATCATGAAACGTTCATCACCTGATGATTAAAATACCACAACAATATAATATTGAACATGTACTTACATAGCACTTTACTATTGTAAACATTTTACCCTATTTGATTTCTTATTTTTATTGTGAAAAATGTACTACTACTACTACTACTACAATATCCTATGGTACTATTACTACGACTACGACTACGACTACGACTACGACTACGACTACGACTCTACTACTACTTACATACTACTACTAATATACTAATACTACTACCATTACTACTACTACTACTTCTACTACTACCATTACTACTACTACTACCTGGTGATGGAAATAGAACAATCGGTTTTAGTCAACATTAACGTTATCCCTGTTTGCATTCTCATTAATTTATACACATATTTATCCACACAATAAATTCATGAAAATGTAATAGTACAAGGACCACGATTTTTTTGGAGGTAATGTATCCTTATACCAATTGCCAATTAATAAAACACTGCTATCGGCACACTTAACATGGCCATGTCCTCAATTAACATACCTGGTTAATGTTTGAAGGTCCAACAATGTTGTCACAATAGGTTTACCATTCCCTTTTGGCATACTGAGTTAAATCTATGGTTGCAACAAGTACATTCCCAAGAAAAAGTGGAAAAAAGCAGAGTTGTGTCCTGTATTTTAAAGGTACAACAAGAATTTCACATGCACAAAATCAAAAGTACTATTGTTGTCCTGATGTAAAGCCTTCCTCAATTAATTATCCCCATTCTAAAAGGATTAGGTTGAGAATTGTTTGTTGGTACAAAAATTGTGAAATTTGTAATTCCGCTATTAAGGAGCAAAGATGACATGCACCTATAATTAGATTGAAATATAAGCGGAAAATATCGCCCTTTCTCTCGTTATTTAAAGACACTGGTAGTCAATAAATGGTAGAATCTATTGAGTGTAAAATCTGTATGGCAAATTTACTAGTATGACACGATTATTTAGGGGTCCAAAAATCTCTCGTTGCACCTTTAAACACAGATCCATGTAATTATAGACCCATTCAACCTCCCGGTGTTATCGAAAGCGTGTTGTATTTGACCAGGTGTACCCGTTTTTGGACTCCAATCACAAGTTGCATGCATGACAGCCAATCAGGTTTTCTACGTCATCAGCACTACTAAATGTTACTGAAGATGCGGTTGAAGTTAAATGGTAAAGGTGAAAGATCAGGACTTGTATGTTAGAGCTAAGATAAACTCTTCGATATTGTTAATCATTCTCTTTTGAGTGAAAAGCTTCAGAGCTATGGTCTCAATCCTGACGTTGTGAAATGGTTTCAAAGTTATCTTAATGATAGGTATCATGTGACGAGTGTTAATGGACCAAGATCAGTCAAAAGAACAAAGAGTGTATGCTGGATCCCACAAGGCTCGATATTAGGGCCACTGTTTTTATCCATTAAGACCTTCAAATATTTCTAATAATGTCAAGGCTAGTAGGTCTGCTGAACGACACTGTAATCGGACTTGCTTCAAAATATATTAATGATATTGAAAACAAGATCATCAAGATCTGGATAATGTAAGCAATTGGTTGGCTAAAAATAAACTGAGCCTTAATGTTGAGAAAATACAGTTTGTGGTATTGGAACACCCAATAAACTTGCCAACTTTTCCAATGATAGTATTGATGTAAATATTAATGGTTTTTGCCTGCAACGGGTTGATCGCTGTAAACATCTTGGTAAATTCAGTATGGCTATCACTGGCATAAAATGATTTGAAAAAGTAATTGGCTGTTGCCAAGAAATGGCAGAGCCATAAGAATACACAGTGTAACACCCTGTAGGATATTTTGTGCCTCCAGCATACCTCAGCTCACACCCCACCAAAGGCGCTGCGTGTTAAAGCGGCACTGGCACATTTTCACAAAACATGAAATTTCTTCAATTTGCTCTCAAATGATAGTCTGGGCCATTGGAAGAATAGAGACACATTTTACACATAAAAATAACAGACTAAAACAGATAGGGACGTTAATAAGAGGTTAAAGACATCCATATAATTTGTAGGCTAACTTTTAAGTTTTCCATAACTTTAATCAACAAATATGTATATTTCATGGATATCATAGACTCGTACTCATTGATATTAAAACTACAAAGGCCACATACCGGTCAAACAGGGTGCATGCCGTGAGAAACATGCATACGGCGTGCGTTTTCTTGTTTTAAACGCCATTTCCGTCGTCTGCTGAATTAATGTCGCCGGCGACGTTAAATATAAAATCGTTCTGTTTACCCATAAGGACGCGGATTTGGTCTTAATCATTTCAGGTGAGGGGTAATGTATGTAAAAAGCTTTATAACCATGCAAAAATATCGATTTTGAAAAATCTTGAGGGCGCATTATTTCCAAATGTGCCAGTGTCTCTTTAAGCGAAGTCCGCCGTTCCCAGTGTTGCAGCTGTGTTGCGAAACATTTACAAATACGAAGCCACAGGGACAAGCTTCAACCTAAACAGAGGCCATTCTGGATGTCCTATGATTGGAAGATCAGCTGAAAATATCCAAGATGTCCAAATGCTCTTCAAAAGCAGCTTCAACTGAGTGGCCCCAGAATAAGCTCTCGACGAAATGGTCTGAGATTGCCTCAAAGTGTTTTCAATCGGATCATGCGCCTTGACTTACAATGACATCCGTATCGAATGATACGGAGGCATGGACCTCTGGAAAGAGACCATGCAAGACGCACAAAGGTTTTGTGAGTGGCTGCTTGGAAGACCATCTCCTTTTCTTGAAGACCTGTGCATCGACGATGAAGTGCCTTTTGCCTAAATGGCTCAATCACCACCTACAATGTCAGACAGTTTCCCCCACGCGGTTAAAGGCCTGTTTACTTTGCCTTTGAGAGGAAGGACTCGAGATTAAAAATTAAAATGTTGTTTTGCCTTATTGGAAACCCTGGTCTTATTGGACCTTTCTTTTCTCGCCGGAACGTCAGTGGAGAAGTCTATCTAGCAATACTAAATGACCAGGTTGTCCCAGTCCTTGAGTAAGAATTTGCGAGATTTCCGGCGCCAGCAAAACGGACAATTTAGGCATCTCTGGTGAGCATAGGACGGTGCTCCAGGCCTGCACATCGAACAAGAATTGACAGCTCGTTTACAATAGTTATTTATACTCCATCCATCTTCCTCGAGTCAGTGACGTCAACGCGTTCAGACAGTTGGTTTGCGTGTATATTTTCGCTCCGCCTTTATACGCGCGCGCGCGTGCGTACGTCAGCGCTTTGAATCAACGCTTGCGATTTCATGCTGCGCCTAATGCATTACACACTGACGTCACTGACTCGAGGAAGATGGAAGCACTATAGAAACAGAGTGATGGCAAGTTTAGATGACCTTTAACAGAGAATTGTCCGTGAAGTGGGTATCCTCAAGCAGGACTGGCAGATGATTTGGAAGGCAGTTGCACAGATGCTAAACAGAGCTCAGCTATTTGTTGATCGCGGTGGGGACAATGTTGAGGACTAGCAAAATTGAAACGTCTGCAAATGTAATCTCGTAAAACAGTATCTCATTTTGTTTGTGATTTTGGTGGTGGATTTTATAATTTTCCATTTTCAATTCTTCCAAGTTAGCGCAAGTCCCATTCCCCCATGTCGCCAATTTGATGTGCAGTCATGAATGAAACAAATTTTAGTAGAAAACAAGATTAAATCTCAAAACTGTAAAGCCTTTTTGATTACCACTGTACAGAGTTTATTATCAAAATTGCTACCGGTGCTTTACTTTTCGGTACTGTAATGTCACTTCCTACGTTATGCGTGCAGGGCACCGGTGTGTGAATGTGCGTTTGGTTGTGTGTGTGCGCGCGCGCGGTGGTGTGTGTGTGTATGTGTGTGTGGATGTTTGGATGTGTCTACATCACTATCTCCCCGTATCACTGTCTTCGATTTCCAAACAATATTCTCGCCACTGTTACATGAGAACGCAGCTGGAGCAACAAACGCACAAATGGTATGTCAATTTACATGTCTTATCAAAGATTGATGACTACATAAGATAGCGAACTGGGTTAAATCCTTTCATTCCGGGGTTTCTTGAATCTGATTTTTTCCGCTTCAGTGATTGCCAGAGTAAATCGGCATTGATAATGTCTCATATTGTAGGAGTCTACAATATACACAAGAGATGTCTGAATATGTATCGTAAATAAATAAAATGAATTTACCTTTCATAAACTATGGGCAGCTGGTTTTAAGTAATTTGAAATGAAATGAAATGACTTTTTTAACTTTGGCTGCATTGTTTCGTTTAAACGGCATTCTTACTTTATCACAATAGTATTTTTACTCAGAACACAAGCCTGACCCTTCTGTAATTTTGATAAAAAAGAGCAATAAATCACACTGCAGTGGGAGTTTCCGTAACCTGACCCATCTGACACACTTTTTCTGACACACTTATGAATTCAGAAACCTTAACGGAATAAACCTGTCCTGTATTCCGTGAAGGGTTTCCGAATTCATAATTGTGTCAGAAAAAAGTGTGTCAGATGGGTTACATTACGGAAACTCCCCATTGCAGTCATCCGTAGACTTGCACGGTAATAATAATATGGTTAACCATCTCGTTTTTCCTTTTATCTCTGGAAAGACTTGGATTTGGAAGCTGCAATTTCAGGGTGATAAGGAAAAAAGTAGTGACTATCATATGATATCAAAAAGCACTACCACAAGCGGTTATATTGTTTGCCAAATCCTGGTAATAGGAATACACACTTTTAAAGCAGAACAAGTGAATTTCTGGACAATTATGGGAAAAACAATGTTCTTGGATGTTGCAAAATATCGCGCAATAAAAGGGTCACCAATAAGCCTTTTAAGTTCAAAGGAGCTAGAAAATGGAAAGAGCTTAATGAATTTCCTGTATAACGGCACATTTTGCATATAGAGCGCGCTCAAATTTTGTCAAATTGGGGTTTTTGCGTGTCTGTATTGCTTTTTTACCATGTTTTAACCCTCACCTGAAATGAATATGCCTTGAACGGTTTGTAAGTCAAGTTAGTTTGTAATAAATCCACTCCGGAGTGGTTTTATTCACAAACAGGACAATGCACATCTGAGTTATGTAAATTACCTGTAAACCCTTCAGACTGGTCCATGACCTTCTTGTTTTCGATTTACTAGTATCATGTAAATTTAACTATTTAAACGAGAATCTTTTGACTGTAAATGAAGCGAAAAGACGAACTGACTTTGACATTAGGACCCTTCAAGATGGTCGATATAATTAAGAAATAAAAGGTGATGCAGTATCCTTTATGGGCGAATAATGTGTCCGAGGTCGGAAAAAATAAATAATGGACGAGGCGCAGCCGAGTCCATTATTTTAATTTTTTCCGGCCGAGGATACATTATGAGCCCATAAATAATACTGCAAACCCTTTATTTCTATTCTATTACCGAAAACAGCATGATATAATGAGAAAATGCATTCGCGACCCATCATTGCAGAATAATGGGCAGTAAACTGACCAATCAGAATGCTGCATTTTCAATAATGGGCAGCAGAGGTAATAGAATATGGTTTTTAGTGTTCAATGCAAGTCCCAATCTATCCATTTCAGCTATTTTTAGGATTTTTTAAATTAGGAGGACATTTCCAAAAAGAAGTGCCCCAATACCAAATTCTTACAAACCTTTTTTTCATATTTGGATTGCTTACCAATGTATTAGATCACACCTGAAGGGAATAAGCCGAATACGCCGTCGTTATGTAATAAGATCAATAAGATAATGACTTAGAATTTTCTGTTGTGCAAGACAGAAAAATTAAAGCATGCTTTTTCTATGGGGACGATTATAGTTTGGGTTTTCTTTTTTACTTGTGTGTCCAAAAAACTTTCGCAACGTTCTCGATAGGTGTTCTACAACCGATCAAGTGCAAATTGAGAGAAATTCGTATCCTCAAAAAAGTCTTTCCCACCCCTTAAGATCGGCGATTTTAAGATTGTTGTTTGAAGACATGTAGGTAATTTACAGCTTAACCAATTTGAGAGATTTTCAATTTATTGAAACAAGTCCAACGTACCAACATCTCCAACATTGATATAAAAGTTGCGAAAATGATCTCTAGGGGAGTGCAACAATCCTCTCCAACAATGGTGAGTTGCAATAAAAAAGCAATCAAATCGATCTTAAAGGTGTTATATTGTAACATATTTGGTGTTTTTCACCATAAGTTGATATTAATCCCACGATAGGTGTGTAATATTTAAATCGGGAAGGAATCACATTGCTAACACTTTTAATATCTGCACAAACACCAGTTATATAGTGTACTTGTTACACTTCCTTAAAACGATCGTAAAGGAACATGCCTAAAGCACCCGAGGAAATATTGCTCCTACTGTACACCTTTCCCTACCCTTTGGAGGTTGAAGTTAGCCGCCGACTCCTATTCTGGAATCAATTGGACTTACGATTCCTGATAAAACGTGAGCGAGGGTATATTAAATGTATATTAAATAAATACATATAGTTGAACTGAATCTCTTCAAAGGATTCATTTTTGTACAAAACACCATCAAGTTGAATTCTTTGTTTTTGATGCACAAATAATCCAGATTGAGTAGATTTGAGTAGATCCGAGTAGGCTTTTGAAAAACTGTGTTCCAAAAGCGGACGCGCTTGTTGATTGAAATACGAGATCCCCAGCATACGATATGCTAAGTATCGTGTACTTTTGAAAGTCTATGACTTTCAAATAACTGTGTGTTGTTTTAAAGAAGTGAACTAATATGTGGATGATAATAGGTTAAAATTGCAGCCGCTCAAAACGTCTCCGAATCGACGAATATTTCACCACGTCTCGTCATTTCTCATTGCGTTTTGTCCCTTTTCCTTTTAAATATTGACTGAATAGCATCTGGCTCTTCATCAGATGTACTTTACGAAAGCCTCGTGAGTGGAAGTCTCTATTTTAAGGAACAGCAAACAGCGATTTGTGTCTTGGGATATCACATCAATGTCAATAATACCAGCAACGTAAATGAAGTACTGACTGAAGGGTGGCCGTTCGCTGACAAGTACTTTGACACAGTGCTACTACAAACCAATTAATTGGTGACGGCAATGTTAAATGAAACCGTTCACATGTTTAACTTTACACTGGCAGGCATTAGCGATTAGCTTTCTGCAAAAATGAAACTCCATAAATGTAGAATAATCTCATTATCATACAAATATAAACAAATTAAGAATGTACATGACCTATAATTGAAATGTGTCCAAAATGCTAAGTGCTATATAGGTCGATTTAAAAATGTTTTAGGGGTTTTCTATCATTTTAGTAAGAGGTCTTGTAATAGGAAGTGTATAAAAGGTTTATGCTGCCCACTACAGTGCGCTGCTGTTCTTTCACCTACGAATGCTATCATCTTCAGATGTTGTCCACATGAAAGCTGATATTGAACAAATATGATTTAATAATAGTAGGCTAATAGTAGTAGCTGATTCTTTTTATCTTAAGAGTTCACTACCCTGGGGCTGATCCCAATTCCAGAAAAGTACTGCATTAAAACTGTTGAAATAACAATCTACAAAAAGGCTACAAGGTGGAAAATGTACTGGATCTTATTCAGACTATGGGACATGTCCTTTCTTGCTGTTGTTTCGAGGAGGAGGGCAAAATCAAGGGTAAATTCATAACAAATTATTAAAAGCCTATAACCGTCTGTTCCCCCAAACAAAACTTGCACATTTTCTTGAAAATGAATAAAATGTCACCTCAATTTCTTTCCCCCAATATCATTGACCAATGGACACACATAGACTTCAGGAAGCCACTTAGTTAAAGATATTCAACAATCGGCCCCGGATGCGAAGAAGAAAAAACACTTATATTCCTTTTCATCTGGGAGTGCAGGGCCATTGTTATATTGTCAGGATTGCCTATGTACTCAGACAATCCCTTGACACTAATAAAGCCGTCACACTTGAATGAATCTCACAGATCCTGACTATGTAGATGACCAGTTAAAAGATGCACAAGGCTTGCTGATATGCCTGGAAGATGCTGCTGCCAGGATTGAACTATTTCTTATAAATGCTACGAAGACTGGGTATATCACTGTCAACGGTCATAGCAATCATCAGCTCATCTCCTCCACGACATGTGGCAATCTTGTATCTCCAAGTCTATAAAGCTTGCCTTCTTCAGAGCTTGCATGGAAAGCATTTCAATGTGGCGAAAGCTAGATCATGAAGGAGCTTCAAGACCACCCTTGATGAGAACAATAGTAGGCTTCCTATGAGAGTGCAGAACATCTCCTTACGGGAACACAAAATAATTGCTCAAATATAGGGTGATACCCCTCCCATCTCCTCCATCGTTGCTAAACATCGAACTTGCTTTGTCAGTGCCAAGAACCAAATCATATCGGGTGTTGCGTTGTTTGCGGAAGACTTCCTTATCATAATTAACGCAGAGGAGCTTTCAACTATATATCGGTTTGATTACAAGAGACACCCAGCAAGATTTAGAACATCTGCCAAATCTTATGAGCAACAAGACTTCCTGGCTTAGGATTGTAAACGCTATCTCGGTTGAGACCGCTAGATGATGATGTTGATGATGAGGACGAGGAGGAGGAGGAGAAGGAGGAATGTGGATTTTCTGTGATGAACGGTATTTGCTCTGATATCCAATAATTAAGCCAGCTCGTATCTTTGTGTAAGCATAACATATGTTGTGGGCTCAAAGTCAACAGATTCAGACAATGACAATTGATGGTCACAGACGAGCATTAGTTATTCAATTTACTACATCAATATAAATAGTGCACAGGACGTAAATATTTTTATCAGTAGAATACTCACACCTTTTTTAAAGCATGAACTGACCTAAAACTTTGAATGAGAAGCCACGGTCACTGAAATCTATAATGCTATTGATTAATAACAACAAATAATACTATATATGTTAACAACAACAACAAAATGAATAATAATATCAATAATAATAATAATATAAACATATTCAATGCTAATACTATTAACATTAATTATTATTATTCTTATTTTTGTTAGTATTATTTTTATTGCTGTAGTTAGTAAAATTATTTCAATTACATCCTTTGTCTGAATTAAAATACACAAACAAGTCTGTTTCACGCCCAGGCATAATCTTCTTCATCAAGAAGCAACTGAAATACAGCTGGGTCCATAGAGGACTACAGCCTGAATATAGAAAAGATAAGCTTAGACAATTTACCCAGTGGTAAATGTTGAATGGAAGCGTAAGTCAGTCCATTGAAAGCCACAGCAGGATCACGACCTAGCGTGGAGACGCATAAATTAATTAATGTTACTTGTAAAGCTTGATATTTGATATGCTAAGTAAAACAAATTCTACTCCGCGGTGAATGCTATCAATTAACTCCTTGAAATTTGAAAAGGGTAATTACGGCAACACTAGTCAAGACCCGCTATCGTTGCTGTCATAGGTTAAGTAATTATGAAAAAGAAAACAAACGAAAATGGCAGATATGAGACGTAATATGAACCCAATCCCTCAGGACAAAGTACCAGGGCAAGGCCTTACTACGTGTTCCGCACGAAATTTAAAAAAAAGTCGTAATATATTTTTCTTATCAAGGACATCCTGGGGTACAAAGCTCAAAGTTCTTCGAAAGGTAGAGTCTTTGGACATGTTGGAGAATCAGATATTTCAACATTTTGATCAAGCATTTTGAAAATGCAAACTTTTGTAGTGAAGCGAAGGTCTAGAAGGAATAAAATGTTGCCATAGAGTCACATACCTAATTTTAAATTTAAATGGAAAATTGTAGACAATTGATTAGGGGATGAAAGTTATTGAAGCCTGAAAATTGAAATATCTATGGATAGATTAGGGAGTGAAAATTCTTGAAGCCTGAAATCGACATCTCTAAGGGCCCAATGCATAGTCTTCTTTTCACACCAGAAAGAGTCAACGCCTGCATTTTTGAAAAATCTTTTAAGATTTTACTTAAAACATTTAGTAAAATTAAACATTAAGTAATTAACTTAGTCATTACTTAAAACAGGCATTAAATTCTAGTTGAAACTCTATTGTTTTTGCTTGAAGTTCTGCTGCAGCGAGAGTTGTGCTCATTGACATGGTTTCTTTTTAATTACATGGCGTGTAAAAGAAAAACAACTGCCGAGGTAGGCGTTGGTTAAATATTCCAAAGTGTTGGTTCGGATTTATAAGCAATTTGAGAATATTATGCATGAGATAATTTTCAAGAATTTTACGAAGGCTACGTACGTGTAATACAGACTGTCCAAAAAAAACTATACAATCAAAGATTAATTTTTTGGCAAAACAATTAAGTTCATCTCATCTGGAGTTTTACTGATTCTTTTTAGGAGTGTTCCAGCTTTCATGAGATTTTTATTTGGTGTAATTTGGGGGTCTGGTTCAGGAGTTATGGCTAATTATCTGAGACAGTTGAAAAACATGTTGGGCCAGTTTCGGCTATCCTGATATCAACAAAGTTGCCATTGAAAATCACCTTCAAGACATTCTTTATTGAAAATTAATTTAAAATAAAAAGTAGGTATTAAGTGATGCTCTGTGATATAACATTTATTTATAATTTATTAATGTCGCAATTGCTAATGGATACATGTAAGTAGGAAATTCAACTCCAAACAGTCTTGTTGTCTCAGCTTTACTCAGTTTCAGTTGAGTTGAGGTAGAACCATAAAAAAAAAACCTGTTGAAAGATTTAAACTGAGACCTTTGAACACAATCATCCTTTCCTTATTGCGCTTTGTTGAAGAACTGCTTTCTTAATCATATTCCTTCCTGGCATCTTGGAGGCAGTGGGGAATAGGGGGAGGGTATTAAATTGTCCCTCCACATTAGAGCGGTGTTTGCTCATTTGTCGCCCAACAGACTTGTGGCTGTTACATTATTTTCAGCAGTGAAATTCCCCAAATGTCCATGATTTCATGATTATTGGCCCCTGAGAGGAAAGTCCCTCATTTCCCCCACAACATAATATTTCTGGTGCTTTCACTGAAAAATAATATATTGATTAGTTCAATGCAGATAATACATTCACTATGATCTGTAAATGATTTCCTTTGTTGAAAAAGGGTTTTAATCCCACAATGATGCCACACGCCTTATACCTTAGTGTCTGAAACTTCAGGTGAACTGGCCCAAGTGGTGTATTTTAGTTCCTTGTGTTCAAAATGACATATCTCCGCTTAGCGCTTAGGGTCCATCAAAATATGGATGGAATAAAAGTGAGGATTTAGCCTAGGATTTTGTTTAACAAATAAAGTCAAAATATATATGGCAAAAATGCACAGTTTATATTATTTTTAGTTTGATGTTAGTTTTTATTGGGACAGTCTGTACTAATAGGGCCACACCTTCTCCATTAAAGTGTTCAAGTTTGGTCTCCAAAATGCACAAATATCAACATTAAGGCATCAGACAATCATTGAAATCGTTTATTAAACTTTAATATTCTCCGAACACGGAACAATGCATAGGTGCATCTTAAACCCCAAAAATCGCAGATTTGCAACACAGATTTCAACGCGGGATTTCAAACAAGAGAACATTGCGTTTCTCAATATAATCATGCTTAAGTACAATAAGATTTGGCCTAACAATTTAGAGCAATGGCTATCCCAAGTATGCATATTTATGAGCCGACGAAAGACCCCTCGTGCAGCAAAATGTTGGCCTCTAAAATTTTATCACTAAATAAAAACCTCTTTAACATTAATAGGCCCTTAATTCAAGAAGATGAAAACTAATTACATTGTGTAAACTGTTGCCAAATGTTTAAATTTTCCGACACACCAAAATTTTGGATCAAAAAATTTTGACCCAACCCCCCTCCCCCCTCCCCATTTGTGAGTTGGGAAGAGGAAGGGAAAAGGAAAAGAGAAAAAAAAGAGCGATTGATAAAAATACAATAAACGACTGAGCGCGGGATGAACCAAGCTAAAGAATGCAAGACATTGAAACAGAGGACAATTGACAATAAAAAATCTATAAATTTTTAATTTTGCATTTTTAATGCCAGATTAGAAAAATAAACGCGTAAAAAATAGCAACGAAGTTAACTTAATAATTGAAGCGGCACTGGAACATTTAAACAAAAAACTTCAATTTGCACGCAAAATTAGCGAAAAAGCTGAGAACGCAAATCTGTCGAAGTGCCAGAGCCTTCTTTTAAAACAATAAATTTGAAAAGCTCCAAAACAATAAACACCAAGGACCCCATGGATAATTTTACGAAATATCAACAATCCAATGAATAGCCATTAAATGAAATTTGTTACTTTACAAAGAACCAACATTAACAGTATGTTTGAAAACAAGCAACGACGTCCTTACCGACATTTGAATTTAAGATCAACTGCATTTACTTAATGTTTGAAGCACAATGTTCTGACGAGATGGGGTTGGCCTAGTCTGGCCTTCATTGAAACGTCGAAAACGACGAGCAGTAGAATTGTCAAGTCCATGTACCTAATTATTTGCAGTTCTTTTAGTTGAGCTTACTGTAGATGATTTTAATTTACTAGATGTATTTATGTCAGATGCACCTGTCGGTTCAAATCTTGGTTTTGAGACCTAATTCATATTTCAGACTGAAAATAACCTACATGTGTACGACAAATTCCTCAACGTCGAGACGGGCCACTGGAATTCTATGAATACAATGAAAGAAGAAAAGAAAGCATGAAAGAAGAACGCAAGAAGTTTGATAATTGCAATACATAGCAAAGTTAGAGCCCTGTGAATACCAGGTACTTCTACAAATATAGCCATGGCATCCAACCAAAACAGTATTGGAAACAGAAGACTCCAGCAAGGAGAAGATTGTTTATACTGACAAAAATCCAATCCTTATCAAGCTGACGGAGGACAGCGTTAGGGAATTCGGAATCAGGACGATGATGACCTGAATGTAAGTGAATTAAAACTCAAAAACTATACTAAAAGGCCTGAACATCCGCTTTTTTATGAAAAGTTTGCTAAGTATGGCAAACATTACTTTTTGTACTTCAGTCATAATTAACCTGGACGCGGAGCAAAAACCTATTGTGATCGGCTTACCAGTATACTACGGATTACACCTGAAGTGAAGCACCCTAACCTATAAAAATGCCGCAGCCCAAAACTATAGAGAGAGACGGGCATAAGAGTTTGGATGGACTATAAACTCTGAGAATGAGGGAACCTATAAATAAGATGGCATAAACATTATTTTAAAAAAAAAGCACGCCAGAAAAATATAATCAAGGATAGGCATGCATCAAAAATCCCGTCGAAACTGTGTTATTAAGAATTTACGGACTGGAAGGGCGTAGCGTTTAACCACACATCGGACGAAGAATGTTAATGCATAATGGACCGTCACAGGAAATTGCATTTAATGCAGAAATGTTAATTCACTAATTTTGGAAAATAATTTTATCAAAATTATCAGGTAATACTGAGATCATTTAACGAAGTAGGTATTACGAGTGGTCAATAATAATGACAATGGGACGAGTATCAGAAAAGAGTGCCCACCAGACTATGTTGCACGGAAAAACCTCCAAAATAATAAGGTTGGCCCCACATTTAATTATCGTGCCCCAAAAATACCATTGATAGAATTAACACTAAAAGATTAATTGACCCCAACTAACTTTACGATACATGGAAAGACATGTCGGAGAGCGATTTTTATTTACATTACATCGGACGAAGACTTAGCAAAGGCTGTAACGGCCCCACTTCATGGAGCGATGATAATTCCCTAACATCGAAGGATTTGACGGATAACATTAGTTATCAAAATTAACATGGTATTACTGGATCATTTAATTAAACAAGGATTAACGGTGAATTTATAATGACACTCGGATCGAGGCAGACAGAAAATAAATTAGCGCCCACCAAACAATTTGCAGGTGAAGACTCCCCAAATACTATATGGCCCAACATGATTGAATTCGCGCCCCAAATAAATCATTAATAAAAAGTACTGAGGATGAAATTGATCCCAAAAAGTTTATAAATAAAAACCATTTCAACATGAGCCACATTGTACAAATATTACCAATAAGGGCCCATAAAAAAAAATAAGGGCTAGACAGCAATGAATTAGATTCAAAAAATTTCAATTTAAAGGCAAATGCATCCCGAGGTTAGGCACCGAACATAGCTGCCATATTGGCATTTTAACTAAAAGGCGATAATATCCAAATTTCCATTTTTAACACGAGTGATAATTTGCTTCAATTGTTTTACTCTATGAAATTGTACCACAATTATCTTACATATAAGACATGTTAATTGCTGGACTTCAAACCATGGGCTATTTTGTACTTATGTTGGTAATTATCCATACACAAACATACTTTGGTCGCCATATTGATTTTTTCACTGAAATTCAGGGATTCCCATAGTTTCGCGCATTTACAAACCGCCGGACAATTTGATTCAAAATTTGAAGTTCAAACGAATAATTATACAAAAACTTTCATAAAAAACATTGGTGGTAATTAAATTGTTTGACCTAATGCTGAGTTGATAAAAATGGTGAATTCGATTGAAGACAAACTGCTGTGGCTTACCAAAGAAAGAAAAAAATATGCAGAACAAATATTCTTAAATGCCAAAAAATGCCTCTATAGGCCGGAAATCCCCTGACGACCGTGTCGTAAATTAATTAAAACCTATTAAGAGAATCAATACGTGATTTAAGTTTAGAAAAGATAGTGAATTGACACAATTCCTGTTGGAAGTCAGTACCCAAAAAGAAAAGTTGAGGCCTACCAATCTATACTAAAAGAAAAATATCCTTTAGCCATATAAAGGATGCCGCACGTTGATTGGAAAGGTCTGGCCCCAAAACCTACCATTTTATATTTGCGCTTGTTTATTGTATGAGTAGGAAAGCGTAACAACGGCACAAAAAGAGAAGATCCACTGGAAAAAATGTAATGTGGTACACATGAAGAACATGCAAAAAATCTAAGACATTACTAGCAGCACTAGAGTAGTCCCCCCATTCCCATATGTGAAGTCCCCAAAGGTAATTTGAATAAAAGTACAATTTTAGTGGAAAAGACTCCATACCTTGGGGCTAACAATGACAAGAATTTGGTTAGGATTTAAAATAAGAATAAAGAGGGATTATAGACCGGTCATAAACGCATAGTTTCTAATACCCCACCAGAGCATAAAATTAAGTTAAACTTTTGAATAATGTTAATACTTTATTATGAAGGGTGTGAAATGCCACTAAATGGTGAATATAATAAAAACAATTCAAATTGCGCCATTGGCATTGAGATGGCCTAAACATTGAATGCGCCCGCATTTACCGCATTTAAAATTTAGTGTAAGCGAAAAGCAAAGATTAGCAGCTTTGGAATAAATAACTGAAGCCTATGACCAATATACACAAACAAAAAGTAATATGAAAGGGGGCGTTGAACCAAGAGAAAATAAGCTGGTATGCAAAATAAGATTTGATGAGAGTTAACTGGCTTCCTATTTATCAATTTGTAGACCGCTCTGGTCCATTGGTTCGAAATAATTGAATGTAACCTGCAATGTCACCAAACAAACCATTCGCGCTGACCCTCTCATTAACAGACGATATAATGTTTAAAATTTGGCTTGGAACATGCAAGGCCAAATGCACAAATTAACCCGCTTAAAAACAACATTTTCGTGTTTGTAAACGTAAAAAACACTTAGTGGACTGACAAAGAATGGTTGCAAACCAAACAACCGAAAGGGCCAATTAATAGTAGATGATTTCAATTGATAAAAGGGAGAATATAACAAGGGGCTATTCACCGTTTCACTCGCTGTTTTTAACCGAAGAAGTAGCAAAAACTCAATCACACTGCAAACAGTTGGTCTCACAAAAGTCACTACGCCGGCTGACAGATGCAGTGCCCGCACAGGTCTTGGACCTTGGTCTCATCCGGAATTCAATAGGCAAAATCATGAAAAGTACCCCCTTCAAATGGCGTGGATCCTTTCGAGGAACTAATAGATAAGTAAAGCTTTGAAAACATAGCCACGGTAAGGTGTATAGAATATAGCATAGGATGGAAGAAGGGAAGTCCTCAACCACCACGTAAAATTGTCGACACACCAACGCCAAACGACAAAATAATTTATACGAAAGTTAGAGAAAGGAGAGGGAAAAACACACCTACACACCCGTGAAGCACTGAGAAGAAGTGTGACCCGACAGGACACGAAGCCCATACAACGGACAAGGACATGCAATGATTCGATTGGATGCATTGCGGAGGCCTGAAAAGGTGAGCGATGATTGGAGAAAGCCATGAGGATGCTATTTAGCACTAACTCTCATCGCGATCAATGGAGCTTAACGAGCAATACCAAGGACGCGAAGTGCTTCTTTTCGACAGGCGCTAAACGATTTTCCTTACGATATGAACTTCGGAAAGACAACATTAGTATAATATTGCATCTAACGTTAACACTGAAGTAGTATCGTATGGGTAACATTATTTGACCGGCCTTTTTATTAGTCGTGCTTGTTCTGAAGAAAGTACATGCTTCACCGACTTAGTATCTATACCTTATCAGGTATTACCTCATACTAAAGCATGGTGTGGTTTGCGACTTTATATATCATGGCGTTTTGGCATAGAGCGTAAGCGGGAGGGAGGTAACGTATCTGGCGCGGTATGAGCGTAACAGGAGGGATTTCCTTCATTACTAGGGCTGGAATTGTTACTTTGAACTAGGATTTTTAATGCAAAACTGTATAAAATATGACATTGACTCTGCCTGATTTATCACATATTCGAAAATTGTTCTTCCGTTATTTTTAGCAATTTTGGTATTCATTCATTATGTTAACGTATCTGGTTGCAATATTGGCGACATGCTCTCAGAGAACTCTACGAAACTTTAATAATTCAATATTTATCAATGTGTTTGAACTTAAGTTAAGCATAATAGAGGTTGAAAAAATGCAATGTATCTGTGATATGCGCTCTTGTGTAACGAGCAGACACATTTTTAAAGAACGGATTTCGGCTGGCGTACAATGGCGAAAAGCAAGAATTATGCGTCTCTAGCCTTATGGCTTGATACTTTCTTAACCGGTTACAACTTCTAGTTCGGATCATTTTGAAAAACATAACTCCTAAAGTAATAATTTATATTCTAAACATGTCATTTTTAACGGGCAAAAACCAGCTTAACGTGCATGACTTGCATGTGAGCGACACAACATGGACTTTTTGAACACTTTATCGGAGAATGGCCCAATAACATTACTGTATTGAAGACTTTTTCTAGTGGTCTTAAAAGAGTGGGTCGTAAATGAGGATCCCGTTCATCCTCTCGTCATACTGGAACAGAAATACATCTTACTCTTTGTTTTGGTACCGCTTGTCGTGTAAACTTTAGAGCAAGACAGGTCATCGATTTTTCCCCAAAACCCAAAAATTTGAGCAGGTAACAAACTTTTGTTACCACGGTTTGTCCTATCTTTCTACAACAACAATTTGAAGCCTTTTGGGCATTCTAAATGTTTGCCCCAGGATAACCTTGAACCTCTCATTTGGAGCTCTACCTTAAAAAGGTTAACTTTTGGGTCAGTTTTACTTTCCCGTTTTGGGCCGAACAGCCTTCCCCTCATGACAGCCTCACAATTTCAACGGCGACATTGTGAAATATATATTGATCAAATTGAGCTATTCCAGATAACCTTCATACCACATTAATGATTTTAAATGGATCTAAGGTTAAGCTGTCAACGAAATTGGAACATAAATTGGCAAATCAACTGGAATGATGATTTCTTTGGCCTTTCTGATTAACCCACTGGGTCGGACATTATACGCTATGAAATCACTTGATTTACAAAAAATTTCATTCCGCTACTGAATTCGTTGTAATTTTGTCTGTGCCTTTATAGCTTCGAAGGAACAAATGCTCAGGCCCCACTCAGTTTCAGTTTTAAGGTCATTTCCCAACTTGAATATATGCATAGGTTATTTAGTCGATGGGACAGGTCCTTCTATGCTGTTGTTTTGTAGTCTCCATCGGGGGGGCTAGCGGAAACCCAAGTGTAAATTCATAATTAATTTATTAAAATCTAAATCGTCTGTTCAAACAAATAAACACTGGACAATTTTCTTGAAAAGCATTAAATGTAACTTCAAATTTCATTTCCCCAATATCAGTGACTAGTGGATACAACATAGACTTCACAAACAATGGATGTTAAACATATTCAATCACCGGCACGGTATGCGGTGTAGAAAAACACTTCAAATTCCCTTTCTTCTGGCAGTGTAGGACATTGTTATATTGTCGCGAAGCTGAAGAGATTTCGCTGTTACGTCTCTCCAATTAGGACAAAATACGTAACCTATCACAGATAAATAACTGTTGAGCTTCTATAGTGGTGTTCATTAACTTTGGCCATATTGTTCATTCATTTATTAGAAAAGGAAGAAACAGGACACAAACATCATGAGAGACTGTTGCTGGGCAAGCATGGACCTAACAACTTGTGCAGAACCAACATCCATAACTAGTGCTTAAACTCCATTTATATTCGATTAACCGCGTTTTCAGAAGAAACGTTTAGTGTCAACGACCTATTTCTACGTACACTGGTTAGTTATTGTGAGAGAGGACGGGTATTTGTAACTCAACCCGCAATCGTGGAGGTGGTAACACCTGGCGATAACAATGGCCCTACATACCCGGCCCAATTGTAATATCTTTAAGCCTCATGGGTAGCTGAAGTCTATACATATCCATTGTCTCTGATATTGGGAAAATTGGAAATTGAAGTTGACATTTTATATATTTAACCGAAAATGTGCCAGTTTTATGTGACGGACCGACAGTTATGTGATAGTAAATTTATTATGAATTTACACTTGGGTTCCCTTACCACCCAGATTTGTTATACAGTTGGTTTAGTTGGTCACCGTCATATGGTCTATTTCTTTTGGAGTAGCATTAGTATGCAATTAGGGTCTCTTCAAGAAGGCAGTTATATTAATGGACTTTTATTTGCCCTCCCGATCATCCAAGCATGCGATGAACAAAAGCAGGCCGGTTCACCTGAAAATTCAGCTATTTCTGCAGGTGATTACTTTGTTATTGTCGGCATCTGTTCTGGAGGAAGGTATGGGTAAATTAACTATGACTCCCTGCTGAAATGCATAATAGGCAGACATGCCGAGCGGCAAGAGACCACACATTGCGGAATACAATACATGCACCTGTGATTGAATTCCACAAAAGTTCTAAGTGTACAGGGGTCTTTTATACTTCCGATATTTCCACGGTGGGAGAAGAAGGATTTCGTTGAAATGGATAAGCGTGACATTATATTGCATATTGTCTGTAACCCATTGGACATTATTACTCCATGATACTGCCAAGTGAATACTGAAGACATTTGTGACGCAAAATTTGGTTATTATTACTTGGCTGCATTCTAATTATGTCTTGCAATGGAACGCCTGATATACTTTCTGAGGAATTTACCTAGTTTTCGAGTCGCGTCGACAAATTTTTTTATTTCTTTCAAAAATTGACATAATGAAAAAGAGCCATTACTGCAAGCATTTCCCACGAGTTTGAAAACAATGTGGACTGTTTACATCTGTAAAGTAGTAAAAACAGGAAGAGTTCCGGGCGGGGGGTGGTAATTTCTGGAACAGAAAAGCAAGGTGTTCACATCCCTGACAGAATTTACAGTGTATCTAGCATGTTTTGTGACACAATTCAAAAGCATTCAGACCGGGATTCAGGCATTGTACTCTAGGCTTGTAGTAAGATATTGATCTGGCAAGTGAAAGATGAATTAGCTGGGATTAGCACATATACAATAGCAATGGTCTGTGAGCTGATGACAACAAGTTTGGTAAATGCTGGCAGTAATGTCAGCATCCTTGTTCCAGAAATTGCCACAAACTGCCACCTCCCCCCGGAACTCTTCCTGTTTTACTGTTTTTACAGAATGTAAACATCAATTTTTTTCAAACTCGTGGAAGTGATTTCAGTAAGGGTCCTTTTCATTATGTCATTTTTTCCATGCCATTTTATCCCTTTAACCGTTTCCCAACACAGATGTCCGGAGCTGAGGAAGGCATTCTAATCTCCGGAAAGAGTAGTTGTATAGATCTTCGACAATGTAATTATTGTCTTTGTACTTGTTGTCGAAAATACTGATGCTGCTATAGTGCAAAAAGTAGTTTTTTAACCTAAAAATGCGACAAAAACAATTTTGTGTTATCATACATCTAAATTGTCAGAAAATAATGTGTCAAAACTCTAGTAAAATCAACAAAGGGGAACATGTAAAAACAGGGTTCAGATGTAAAACAGGTCAAATTGTTTTGAAACCTATAACAACTTACTAGTATTCATCTGGTCGTGAGGATTAACAAAAGGTATAGTTTGCCATATCTACGGTCATTAATTTCAGGATTATAAGCTCATAACAGTTCAAGGTCATGCTGGAGTAATTCTTCAGGGTGCTCCGATTTGACAAAACCAGTTTCACATTGTTTGAATGGTCATATCCTATGACAGAAAATGTATATTTTCTCTGCATTTGACATTATAGTATGTAAATTAGGATATGTAGACATTGTTACATTTTATCTCTAATTACATGAAAAAATGGAGAAATGAGTGTAAGTATTATATTTCATCATCCTTTGAGACTATATGAAGAATTTGGGACCATTTTCAAAACAATCGGAGCATTCTGAAAATGTTACCCCAGGTTGACCTTGAACATTTATTGCCCTATAACTATTAAAATATAACCCACAGATAAGGCAAACTATACTTTTTAATCCTTAGGACATGGCCAAAATGTTGGTATAGATTTCAGTACAATTATACCTACTATATATTTCCCCCTGCAAAAACCTTGCCTTTTGCAATTATTTTGAAGTCAAACCATTGTTTAATTTAAATTTCTTGTACTACTACCGCCGCTGCTGCTGCCGATGATGCAACTAATTCCCGTATTGAAAGAGTTTCATTTTAAAAATTGTCTTAAATTGATAATATAGTTTCATTTAAGAAAATAATTAAAAAACGAAAATAGTGACGGATTGTTTCTGGCAAATAATAATCGACAGGCTCTTATTTTGACTAGAAACGGAGCCCGTTTCCCATACATAACATGCTATGTTTGAGGATGTTTGAGGGTGTTGAGGAGAATTTTAATTATGTATTTCTTCACCTATCAGAATTTACGTATACATAATAAGCCTATATGCTAAAACTAGCCTTATACCAAAAAATTAGCAAATAACATGGAGTAAATTTTATCTTATGCGTTAATCGTTTCATTCACATTTACCTATTTTCACCGCACTTAAAATGCTCTCGTTGGACACCCATCATTTAAAATTCATCTGAAGTTTTTAATACGCCCATAGGTTAGAGTTTGTGTAAATAGCATTATGTTTTTAACAAAATGAATTTGCAGAGCCCTGTGTGCTCATCTTACACCAAATCGGACCGGTTTCTTTGTATATTGCTAAACGTGGAACAGAACCTCTTCGAAATACCAGACATGTTGTGAGAAATAAAATGCCCCGTTGTATCACAGCAGTACGCGTGCTATCTCTTTTTCTACGTTGAACGGAAATCCCTCGGGTGCAGTACTTACTATTGAACTTTTAAAATGCCATACTGTTCATAATCGGATTTGAACATTACAACGCACGAAAATTAGACCCTGATAGTCCGTAGGGAAAACCAAACGGGCTCGAATGGGAGATGTAACGCAGAATCGAATGTTCGCGGAAAATAAGATGCGTGAAATGACATGTTATGATCAAAACCTTTAAAAATTATGCCATTTGCCTATGGTGAATATGACACTTAAACCATAATTGAAGCAAATACTTTTAAAAAGTGTTGGATTAAGTTAAAAAAGAGACGAGAGCAAAACCTGCCGGGAAGTAAAACGGTTACAAGCAACATTCATCAGTGCAGGTAATGTTATGGTTCTGGTTGTCAGTTTCGAGGGAAATAGATGTGAAATACCAGATACCAATCATGTCACCTATTCGTACCTGGACAACATTTTCAGCATTGCAAACACATTTACCATGTTTACCTAATTATTGTGGCACCTCGTGGGATATCACGGAAAAGTGCTTCTCTCTCAAACCTTGAGGGCATTCTGATTCGACGTATGGATGTTGACCTTCTGTGCCCCTACATCGTTAACTAAGCATTTTAGCATCCTTAATCTTATGAACTCCACCAATAATTTCCACCATTTTTATCTAAATCGGAGCAACTTTAAAATTTGACCCCTGTACAACTGAAATTGACCCCTTTTATTGATTTGTTGCTGTTTCTAGCCTATAACTCTGAAACTTGAGGTTGAATATAGTATACTATACACCTTTTCTGAATCCTTGAGGTTAGACAAAATAACATGGTATACTTTTCAACATGATTGGATCAATTTAAAAATTTGACCCCTGTACAAACTTTGTCTTGGCCCCCTCTCTCCTTAAGGCACCATTTGCGGCACTTAAGAATCACTTTTCAAGGGTCCCTCTCATTCTATCCAATATATTAATCACTCAAACCTTTGTACTTGAGATGTGTTACAAATGTCTGCTAGCTCCCGGGTTATATTGTTCACCATTGTAGTCGGACTGTGAGCCCGGAGGACTATATCTCCTGCCACACCGGAATAGAGCCTCTACGTTTGCGTTGGTTAATGACTCTCCCGTGTTCTGAACCCCTCTGTATTGGTAGTAGTGGTTTGCTTTGCCAAGGGTTCCTTCGGGTAACCATTGTTATTTGGAGCATTTTATTGCGGTCATTTAGGAGATCTTATCAAAAAGAGTCAATGATCTGTGTAGAGCAGTAAGTTAATTGTAGTACTTTTGGTCAACATGGTAACTGGATGGGTAATTGAGAAATTGATCAGTGTGAATAGATTTCTTATATCCCTAACGTCCCTAGATGAAAATCTGACGATCACCGCCAAAAAGGGAGGTAGCGTCATTTTTTCTTGTTAGATCTAAGGCCAATTTCCCTCTTAAACAAGGCAGGGATCGGCTCAGTGCTTTTTTTTCAAAAGTGCATTTAAATGGAATTAAAGACACTATCAGTGATTTATCTGGAAGAGTCAATATATTGTGAAATTTACAAGCCTAGCTGAAAGGAAGAATAAAGAAAACGACAAGTGTTCAAAGATACGAATCTCCATTCAGTTACGTGTTGAAGCAAGTGTTCGTACGGAAAGTAATGACTGAAATTTGTATGTAGCTTCTGGTCCTATTATTTGCAGGGTATGTTAGAATACATGTACTTGATACAAAATGCAAAAATCTGATTTTTGATGATTTTTTCGATATTTTGGGACGTTATTGATATCCAGAAATCCAGACAATGCCCCCCCCCCGTCTTGACATCCAAAAAGGGCATAAAATAGTTATCTTCCTTTTCCACGGTGAAGTAAATGTAACTTTGTTGACTATTCAGCTGACTCGGGAATCTCCCTATTTCCTCTTGACATGTTTACCATGTAATCAACCAAATGATTAGCCAAAGAAATGCTTCGAGACTGGTACGCTCGTATGTTGCAGTGCTTGGACTTACCCAGTAAGAAACTGGAAGCAATAAATGAAAAGGTGTTCGTCCCCTGCTATAGAGTAACCGTGCCACTTGAAGTAGAGAAAAAATCTCTCAAATCTATTTAGAAAGTGGGTTGCAAGTAGAAGCTTTACTATGGTTGTGTACTTTTGTAGTTCATGGCATTTTAGTTTTGTCCGGATTTCAGTCTTTGTGCTTTAATAAAATCTTGTCGGCATTTCGTGCTAACCGTTGGAAAACACCTTTGGGGGCCATAATCCTGGCAATATGCTCTTGTATGTCGGAACTGGTTTTATTACAAACCTTATTTTATTTTAAACCTTGGTTTTGTCTAAGCCTTCCTTCTTGTATTTTGTTAACCCAACTTGAATGTGACATTTGTTTGGAATCCAGTGTCTTCAAAGTATTGTAAAACAGTTTTTTTTTTGTGAGCGCTGGAGACTTCGGCAGCCTCAACGGAATAAACTGCATGTGATGCTGTACTTTATTCCGTTAAGGCTGCTGAATTCACTAGCGCTTTCGCTTTCACTCTCGCTTTCGCGTTTTACACTAAGCCACAACAGTCATCATTTATGAAGTCCAGACAAGTCTATTGTGATGATAGTGAGGAACATTGAACTCAGGGCACGGAACACTAGTCCGTTCTCAGCCCATGTAGCGGCGACGCCAGCAAAAGTCAATACGTACCATTATTTTGTTTGTGCCGCACTTTAATCCAGGCTATAAAGTTAACGTGTACAAACATAAGTTAATGCAAGTGCTAACGTGTACAAACATAAGTTAATGCGAGTGTTAATTGTAGAGTCTTGTCACTTCTGTTATCCATACAAGTCAATGGACTTTAAGGATAACGATTGCATGACGTAAGAAAGCAACGAGAAACCGGAAAATAACTTATTTCCATTTGTTTTCCTTTATGGGTGGGATAAAGGCGTTGCTGGCAAGTTCATAAAAGTAGAGTAAATATTTTTAAGATATGACCCCAGAAATCAAGTAACCTGTAGGACCCATTTAACCAAATTAACTACAAATACGGCGCTGTACGTTTTGCGCCCAGAACCACCATTTCCCCCTTTTTTAAAAGACAGGTGCTGCAACAAATATTAACATATGAATGTTTCCATTGGTAATAACAGCTAAAAACATGCATTGTAACACACTTAAAAGATCGAATTAGGAATGTATGATCAACAAACTCTTCGTATTGTCAAAATAAGACTGCACTGGATTATAGCCTAATGATTCATCATCATTTTGTGACGGCACACACAGAGTTATCTTAACCCAAAATTTAATGACAGAATGAATATACTGATATTGTTATTGAGTTTGTGTTGAAAACATAGGTTTTACTTTCATAAAGTTGAGAATGTAACATTATTTTCAGTAACAAGCAAGTTGCAGCCCAATGCATTTATCATTTTATGTAATGTGGAGTTTGTCTATGACTTAGTCATAGTTTTATATCTTCTTGAAACATATTTTATCACCAATAAATTAATGTTTTATTATTATCAGTTAAATAATAATTATGCAATGTAGTCATTTGACCCAGTAGAAGTTGTTCTGCAAGAAATTTGAGCAAGTAAATGTTGATTGCAATCAATATTGTATTTGCCATTCTTTTCTTCATGTGGCCAGTCTTGTGGTTAACCAGCTCCTCAGTCCTCATTATTGTAAAATGGGTTCTGCGGGTTACTTGATTGTTGGGATCATATCTTAAAAACTATTGACTCTAACTTTATGAACTTTTCAGGAATATTAGCTAATAGTCCCATCTTACCTTACAACAAAGAATAAGTAGTCACGTGCTTTTGTTCAAAACTTATGGCGCCTGCCACCAAGTGTTGCGTTTTTTGGGGACACACGGTATTACTCTTTCACGGAAGGTAAATTATACTGAATGGACTTTTGTTTGTTTGGCCTTAAGATTATCCAGGCATGCGAGGAATACAATACATGCACCTGGTTCACCTGAAAATTTCAGATATTTCTGCAGGTGATTCTTTTGTATGATCTGCATGCTTGGGTTGTTCTGGAGGACAAGTCTGGCCAAGTTAACCTTTTGACCTTCCGTGAAAGCGACGGCCCATGGTGGTCGAACCATGCTTTATTGTTTAGAACAATAGAAATCGGTTGCAACTGAAAAAACCCAGTGGAGCCCGCCAGCAACCGATGGTTAAATTTAAAGTCGCCCCTTATTGACCTTAGTAGCAAGTCTACATTATTTCAAAGAACTTTTTATGAGAAAAATTGTGTTGTAAGCCCAAGTATATGACAACATTTTGCATTCTTGCTTTACCACCTCACCTCATACAAGTTTGGAATCAGGTGTGAACGCAGATATACTCCGCCGGGAGCCACAGTCTGGGCTCCATGGATGATAGCGGAATAAAGCGTGAAACTAGTGTTGCGTGAAGAGTCGAATGCCCTATTCTTTACCGTTGTAGCCGGACTATGCGTACGGCGGATTATAATTACTTCTACACCGGCCCTGATACTATACTCTTTGCATTATTTGTCATAAGATCTACAGACAAAAACACGGGAAACACGCATCTGCTGCATATATCTTATGTGAAGTGCCCACTTCCCACGATATATAAATCGTATATTATGAGTTCGCAAAGCCAGACAAACAAATTTGAAAAGAATTCAGGTTGTCGAAATCACAGACACCACGATCTATCTTAGTACAGACGCGCCGATGAAGATGTCCGAATTACTTTCTTTCAACGCTTATTTCTTTTGAGATCGAATTACTGGCCTTTTTTCACACACACGCATTTGACTTGTGATAAATACACGATACAGTAGGTCTAAGTGATAAAAAAATATGGATTGGAAAATTTTACAAAAAATATCGACAAATTATAGCTGGTGTGTTGTTATTGTTCTTTGCACAATACAATATATAACGAGCAGTGTTTATCAAAAGCAAGTCAGGCGCGACTTAACAACAAGATACTTAACTCAAGATGGCGGAGCTTGTGGAACCTTAACCAGAAGACCAGAAGGGCTGTCCTGATTTATATCTATTCTCTTTAAAACAGAATCTGGATTCTTCTTTTCGTAGTTTTACCAATCATTATATTTCATTAATGTGTAATCTTAGAATTACACCGAGAAAGGTTTGACCTACACATGTTGGATTATATCTAAATATTTAATGATCATACGTGTCTGTCATTCATCTCCGTGTCTTAAAGAAAAGTTTAAGACTCAACAGGAAGACTGTCATGAGTTCAGCAAAACCTCTATTCATGTCCTTTACCATGTACTCCGTTTTCAATAACTAGCGGCATGTGGTATACCTGTTCTCTTGACATCGAAATGCAGTCGTTATGAAGCACAGTGTGGATTCGGACAGGTCGTGAGCACTTCATTAATCGGATGCACGAGACAGAGTTAAGTGCAATCAAGTTGTACTACGCAAGATCGATTACCGATGCGCGTCGTATGCTGATGAACTTGCCGAACTCGATGTTTGTACGAAGTCCATTGAGTTATATAAGGGAAGAAACACGAGTTTTACGCATCTCTTGGGCTTTCACAAAAGAGACTCAGGTGTAGAATTCATTCAATAACTCTTACTACAATACCACAGGGCTAATTACAAAATGGTGGCGCAATGTTACCGTTACATACCATACATTTCTTTTTTTTTTTTTTTTTTTTTTTTATTGGTTTAGGCAAGTCAAGTTAGAGGTTATCTTCTCGAGGTGGCACTATTTCATCATGGACGGACATAAACGTAGCATTTCCAGCTCTGCCGTTAAGTTCAATCTGGGATCCCAATTCTAATTACAAAATCGCTTATTTTATGATTCTCGTTCGCATGTATAGTTTCTTAGACAATTACCAACGTAACTGTGCCAAAATATTAACTTTTGAAAATTGGGGGCGCTCTTCAAAAATGTGCCATTATTGCTTTAAGTGCAATCAAGTTGTACTACGCAAGATCGATTACCGATGCGCGTCGTATGCTGATGAACTTGCCGAACTCGATGTTTGTACGAAGTCCATTGAGTTATATAAGGGAAGAAACACGAGTTTTACGCATCTCTTGGGCTTTCACAAAAGAGACTCAGGTGTAGAATTCATTCAATAACTCTTACTACAATACCACAGGGCTAATTACAAAATGGTGGCGCAATGTTACCGTTACATACCATACATTTCTTTTTTTTTTTTTTTTTTTTTTTTATTGGTTTAGGCAAGTCAAGTTAGAGGTTATCTTCTCGAGGTGGCACTATTTCATCATGGACGGACATAAACGTAGCATTTCCAGCTCTGCCGTTAAGTTCAATCTGGGATCCCAATTCTAATTACAAAATCGCTTATTTTATGATTCTCGTTCGCATGTATAGTTTCTTAGACAATTACCAACGTAACTGTGCCAAAATATTAACTTTTGAAAATTGGGGGCGCTCTTCAAAAATGTGCCATTATTGCTTTAAGTGCAATCAAGTTGTACTACGCAAGATCGATTACCGATGCGCGTCGTATGCTGATGAACTTGCCGAACTCGATGTTTGTACGAAGTCCATTGAGTTATATAAGGGAAGAAACACGAGTTTTACGCATCTCTTGGGCTTTCACAAAAGAGACTCAGGTGTAGAATTCATTCAATAACTCTTACTACAATACCACAGGGCTAATTACAAAATGGTGGCGCAATGTTACCGTTACATACCATACATTTCTGCTCCTTCAACAGTTGAAGTGCCACTAAGCTCCAAAGCTCCACTACATAATTCATGAACCATTTCGACTGTCATCAACTTGCTTGGCAGGGTTTGCGGTGCTCCCATCTTCTAATGGCATTATTCCATTTCCGGTCCATACAACCACTCCAATTTTCGCGCTAAACATTTACAGTGTACCCGTAAACCCGTAAAATTCATTCAGCGACTATTTTGCAGCAAAATTTACGTTCTGTGCCAGTATTCCTCCTGGAGTACAATCGGCAAGTTATCATTAGTATGCTCCTTTAACCCGCCATATTTAGGGAATTGACATTCAAGGGTTTTCGCACCATTTGATTTTGGGAAACAGCATCTGTTTGAAAATCATAACTTTGATAAGAATTAAGTAATGTGTAGTCAAGAACTCCTGGTACAATTACAAAATAATTTTTTTAATATATTAAAAAATATTTTTTAATTGACGTATATTAATTTAAATTTAAACAAAATCGATCACAATGCCATTTACTTGGTCGTTGTCCGTTCCTATAGTTTCCTATACTTTCCAAAATGGGAGGTCACCAATAGACGGATGATCATTATAAATACTGAAATTCAACCCAATGTGAAAGAAAAACATTGTCCAGAAAGATACCAAGGCTGTGCGATCAACATACTTACAGAGGGAAGATATTTCGACTCACGTTCACCCCATTTCCTCCCCATCAATCCTAAAGTGATCGTCTCAACATACGGAGCTTCCACGTTTCAAAATGCCAAATAAAATACATCGGGTGGGTTTAAAGGCATGCGAAGAGTAGAAAATTACATTTGAAGTGAAGGACTCGTGATAGACACGTATATGGATGGTAACAAGTTCAGTTAAAAGGTTACTAGTTATTGAAAACAATAATACCGCGAGTACACTTGTAGGTATGCAATCCGTCTGGAATTTAAAATATTATTTTGGCAAACACATAAATTTCAAGTAAATATGAAATTTATTCACAAAACAAAATAAAAAGCTAGTATTAAAACAGACACACAAACGTCATTAATATGCATAATTTGTATTGATGAGAACGCCAGTTTTCATATACAGACGATAAAATTATTTTGTTCAGCAGCGCTGTAATATTTGAGGGACTGTATGTTAAAGAAAAAAATATTCAAACATATTGAATTAACCTTGATTAAATTCACTCCAAACTATTAGAACATTATTTGGTTGTTTTTGTTGAGTGAAACTTGCAGGAGTTTCTGACATCTGCATCTTCTTACCTGCACTGTTAAAAATGATCTTAAAATAACGGCGTTTTGACTGTTAGCCGGGACTCATAACGTGCAAATAACTGTAAAAAGGGACTCGAAACATGCAAATGACTGTAAAAAACGTGATTTTAACTGCTGTGAGTCCCAGCTGCCAGTCAAAACCCTGTTATTTTAATGAACATTTTTAACAGTGTGTCAGCACAGGTCATTGACATCATTGGCAGCATTCATTGTGCATCTGGCATGCTTTTTGAAAATCATACAGGTGTCCTCTAGTAAACAATTGCTTTTGTATGTGTTGATCCTCCTACCACCTGTCAGATCAATATCTTGTAGTAGGTCTAAACAAAAAAAATACCTACATGAATTTCAAATATACTAAAAAGTATGTCGGATGCACCTAGTGGTGTGGGCAGATAGGCATGTAATGGACGATACTTTTCATCCATGGTCAATCTAAGTTGGTGAAGATAATATCAGTAACTCCTGCAAAACATTCTTTATATTTAGATCCCTAGATTTTAATCTAAAGACCTGTTTCCAGAAAGAATTAACATGTATCAACAGCACAAATCAATTGATCATAAAAAAGCACAGCATCATAGAAGGTTGCGATATCGTGATGAGCATACTAAAGACGAACCATATAGCGACTCACGCTCATCCGATTTTCCCTTTCGACTTGAATCGTTCAATGCCATCCATTCTTAAGTGGTCGTCTCAATATACTGGGATTTGCGTCTCAAAACGCCGAATAAAAGTCATCGGGTGACTTTAACGGCAAACAAAAAGTACAAATGACATTTACAATGAAGTACTCGTAAGACAGATGTACGTACTTGAGAAAGTCTTGTTGTTAATGACTATGTGCCAGTTATAAATGTGTGATCTGTTCGAAATTGTAGGATTGTCCAATATTATTGTGTAGAAAGCATGCAATACTAATTCATTTACATTTAGATTTACTCAAGATAGAAGAACATAAAGAAGATAATAAATTAATTTAGGCATATTCTCACCTCACCCTAAGCCATTTGAATAATATTATATAAAGAGCATAATAAGTGAATTTAGGTATAACCCCACCCACACGTGACTTATACATTAGCATAGATAACTAATAAAGCATGACGTTTAGGGTAATTCCTTCAACTTCAAATTGAGAGTTAACTTGCAGTGCATTGTGTTTGGATTGCAGTTGATATTAAAGACCTCTTAAAGAGACACTAACACATTTGAAAAATAGTGCGCCCTCAAGATTGTTCAAAATTGATATTTTTGCATGGTTGTAAAGCTTTTACATACATTAGCCCTCACCTGAAATGATTACGACCAAATCAGCGTCTTTATGGGTAAACAGAACGATTTTATAATTAATGTCGCCGGCGACATTAATTCAGCAGACGACGGAAATGGCGTTTAACACAAATAAACGCACGCCGTATGCATATTTCCCACGGCATGCACCCTGTTTGACCGGCCTGTGACCTTTGTGGTGTTAATATCAATGAGTACAAGTCTATGATATTCATGTAATATACACATTTGTTGACTAAAGTTATTGAAACTTAAAAGTTAGCCTACAAATTATCTGGTTATCTTTAACCTCTTATTAACGCCCCTATCTGTTTTGAGTATGTTATTTTTATGTGTAAAATGTATCTATATTCTTCCAATGGCCTAGACAATCATTTGAGAGCAAATTGAAGAAATTTTGTGAAAATGTGCTAGTGCCGCTTTAATTTAGTGCGATTAGAATAACTTAACCTTTAATCTTTTAACCCTGGACAAAGTCCATTTGTCTGTCGTCTGCTGCAAGAAAAACGGTATAGAATTACTGCCCCGAACTTTATATGGGGTTTACACAAATTGACTCTTAATTACCCTTACAAGACCTTTGACCCCACATTGTAAAACATAATTATGTGTGTATGTGGCAGAATTGTTAACCCTGCACTTATTCGACTCATTATACTCATACGTTTGTACCCATTAATCAGTTCACCTCATAGTCGGTCAAAAGAATAACTGGACCAAAATTCATGTTTTGTACACAGATTGACTACTGATGACCCCATGTGACCTTTGACCCCATTCTCAAACCGCGATATTAGACGACACTAGCGTTCCGGGGAACGCTGTATTTTTGGGATCAAATTGTAAAGAATTAAACATATGAATTGCCATTACATATGAAACCGATATGAAACCTGTATTGACATGGGTCTAAACATGCCCAGTTTTGGGTCAGTGGTTCTTGGTGATATCTGCTATAATGTGCTCATCTACCTAGGACAAAGTTCAGAGATCGGCATTTAATTTACAAGGTGTCCAAGAGAAAATCTGTTACAGTTATTAACAAATGGAGTAAAAGATCGTGCTGGATACTTGAATTTGTTAGGTGCTAGTTTCAGTTATAACTTTTTTTCAGTATACCTCACGTCAACACGGCTTTTATGTACTCGATCAAAATAGTAGAAACGGGAGTGCAGTATTTACGGACTTCTATATATTGTATTTTGTAATATACAAATATTACATGGTTAGAGGGAAATAGGGCACACTTTTTTCCCGTAGCCAGTACCAAGGGAAAATAGTGTGTCCTATTTCCCGATATAAACTATGTAGTATTTGTTTTATTACACCTCACTGTGACTCTGGGGACGAGGTTGTAGGGAAATAGTCTAATCTATTTCCCTTGGGAAGTAGCACGCGTAATAGGAATCAGCTAATGAAATAGCATGGCTTTGTTAATGAATATTCATGAGGTGTAATAATACGAAATAACCTTTGTTTCTCCCTAGTATATATGACATTCTCTTCCCCGAGAGCGAAGCAATTATATTTTGAGGATGTTTTGCTAAATTTAGCCTTACTACTTGGCTATGGATTTCCGTCTTGAAAGAATTTCCCATTACTTATAATTTTACATTATATGCATACGAATTTAAGCTTGACATTGACGTACTGTTTGCTGTAACGACTATTGCCATAATTATGTGCTATTTTCATCGACAGACGAATATAACTCCTTCCGTGACAACGGCTTTCTTTTATTATTCAAGAACTTAAAGTATGAAAGTTTGCGCAATCCATGCATCTTCCATACATTTTATTTAAACACCTCTCATTTAACTAATTCACCTTCGTCTTCAAAGAATGTTTCACAGCATATAGTTATTAAAGCCATGTATGAATGTGTTAAGCTATTCCATTTGTTTTACTACCATTTTTCCATTCTGCAACCATTTCGATCCCGTTATCTCAGATTGTTTGGTAAAATATGGGATATAATTTGCATTAACCCTGTTATGTTAAAATTCCATGCACCTTTATGCATTTCATTCAAAGTGTTACAGGCACAATTCACCTCTATATTTCTCTTTCACGGAAGGTAAATTATACTGAATAGGCTTTTGTTTGTTTGCCCTAAAGATTATCCAGGCATGCGAGGAATACAATACTTGCACCTGGTTCACCTGAAAATTTCAGATATTTCTGCGGGTGATTCTTTTGTATTCTCTTAATGCTTGAGTTGTTCTGGAGGACAAGCCTGGCCAAGTTAACCTTTTGACCTTCCGTGAAAGCGCGTGTGTAGTGTATGCCACATTTAACCAATATCAACCGTCAGCACCTCGACGGTCAATGGTGGCTGAACCATACTTTATTGTTTAGAACAATAGAAACCTGTTCCAACTAAAAATACTCGGCGAAACCCGCCTACAACCGATGGTTAAATTTGAAGTTACCCCTTATTAACTAAGTCTACATTGTTTCAAATAACTTTGTATGAGAAAACTTGTCTTGTAAGCCCAAGGATACGGCAAGATTTCGCAGTCGTGCTTCACCCCATACCAAGGTTGGATCCGGTGTAAAAGGATATATGGTCCATAGAATAAACCGTGCAACTAATGTTGCGTGAATAGTCAACTGAATAGAGGACCATATCTTCTGCCACACCGGCCCTGATACCATACTCTTTGCATTATCACGATCTACAGACAAAAAAACACGGGAAAGAGCGCATTTGCTGCATATTTTATGTGAAGTGCCCACTTCCCACGATATATAAATCGTATATTATGAGTTCGCAGTGCCAGACAAACAAATTTGAAAAGAATTCAGGTTGTCGAAATCACAGACACCACGATCTATCTTAGTACAGACGCGCTGATGAAGATGTCCGAGTTACTTTCTTTCAACGCTTATTGCTTTTGCGATCGAATTACTGGCCTTTTTTCACGCACACGCATTTTGACTTGTGATAAATACACAATACAGTAGGCCTAAGTGATAAAGAAACATGGATTGGAAATTTGTACCAAAAAAAATCGACAAATTACAACTGGTGTGTTGTTATTGTTGTTTGCACAATACAATATACAACGAGCAGTGTTTATCACAGGGCCGTACGCAGGTTTTTTTTTTGGGGGGGGGGGGTGCGGGACTTCGAAAAAGTGGACCTCTTCAAGTAGATCAAACCCCTATTAAATGTTCCTTTTTTGGACTTTTTGAACATTTTATCATCAAAAAGTGGACTTTCTTCTCAATTTTTTCTTCTCAATTTTGGACCTTTTTATCATAAAATTCAGCGAAAAGTGGACCTTTTGCACCTTTTGTGGAATTTGAGGGGGGAGGTGCGACCGCGTACGGGCCTGAGTTTATCATCACCAAGTCAGGTGCGACTCGTCAGGTAGTCTCAGTTCAAGATGCCGGACTAATTGCCGGAATAATTGACTATTTTTCACATAACAGTTTGAGACCAGAAGGCCTACCCTGTTTTATATCTATATGCCCAAAGTGTTCTCTATAAAACAGAGCCACAATCTGGATTCGTAGTTTTACCAATCATTATATTTCATTAATGTGTAATCTTAGAATTACACCGAGAAAGGTTTGACCTACATGTTGGGTTATATCTGAATATTTAATGATCATACGTGTCTGTCATTCATCGCCGTCCCAGGAAATGCAAGTAGAATTGACGTGGTTTGTGTCAGGTCTACAAGGAGAGAACAGAAACCATTCAATATTTGGGTTGGTGATGACATCATTTGTGGTATTATTAATTTTTCAAAGAGTAATAGAAAATTCCAGGTGACTGTTGTGAATCTATTCATGACACTGACTGAAAATCAATAGTTTCACTAATGATGTCACTGGTAGTGTATTCTTCTTTCTGGCCCTATTTATTTGGAATGGAGTGTCCCATAAAGATTTGGAGAAGGTTTATCATCTCGTTTCCTGAGACCTTTAAAGAAAAGCTTAAGACTCAACACGAAGACTGTGTCACGAGTTGAACAAAATCTCTATTCATGTCCTTTACCATGTACTCCGTTTTCAATAACTAGCGGTATGTGGTACACCTGTTTTCTTCACACCGAAATTCAGTCGCTATAAAGCACAGTGTGGATTCGGACAGGTCGTGAGCACTTCGTTAATCGGATGCACGATAGTTAAGTGCAATCAAGTTGTAATACGCAAGATCGATTACCGATGCACGTCGTATGCTGATGAACTTGCCGAACTCGATGTTTGTACGAAGCCCATTGAGTTATATAAGGGGAGAAAGCTATGTTGATAAACTAGCACGAGTTTTACGCATCTCTTGGGCTTTCAATGGCCACAAAAGAGACTCAGGTGTAGAATTCGTTCAGTAGCTCTTAGTACCACACCACAGGGCTAATTACAAAATGGTGGCGCAATGTTACCCTTACATACCATACATTTCTGCTCCTTCAACAGTTGAAGTGCCACTAAGCTCCAAAGCTCCACTACATAATTCATGAACCATTTCGACTGTCATCAACTTGCTTGGGAGGGTTTGCGGTGCTCCCATCTTCTAATGGCATTATTCCATTTCCGGTCCATACAACCACTCCAATTTTCGCGCTAAACATTTACAGTAGACCCTGACAAACCCGTAAAAATCATTCAGCGACTATTTTGCAGCAAAATTTACGTTCTGTGCCAGTATTCCCTCTGGAGTACAATCGGCAAGTTATCATTAGTATGCCCCTTTAACCCGCCATATTTAGGGAACTGACATTCAAGGGTTTTCGCACCATTTGATTTTGGGAAACAGCATCTGTTTGAAAATCATAACTTTGATAATAATTAAGTAATGTGTAGTCAAGAACTCCTGGTACAATTACAAAATATTTTTTTAATATATTAAATTTTTTTTTAATTGACGTATATTAATTTAAATTTAAACAAAACTCAATCATAATGCCATTTACTTGGTCGTTGTCCGTTCATATAGTTTCCTATAGTTTCCAAAATGGGAGATCACCAATAGACGGATGATCATTATTAATACTGAAATTCAACCCAATCTGAAAAAAAAACATTGTCTAGAAAGATGCCAAGGCTGTGCGATCAACATACATGTACTTACAGAGGGAAGATATTTCGACTCACGTTCACCCCATTTCCTCCTTCGATTTGAATCCGTTCTCCCCATCAATTCTAAAGTGGTCGTCTCAACATACGGAGCTTCCATGTTTCAAAATGCCAAATAAAATACATCGGGTGGGTTTAAAGGCATGCGAAGAGTAAAAAAATACATTTGAAGTGAAGGATTCGTGAAAGACACGTATATGGATGCTAACAAGTTCAGTTAAAAAGGTTACTAGTTATTGAAAACAATAATACTGTTAGCACGCCTGCAGGTATGCAATTCGTCTGGAATTTAAAACACTATTAAGGCAAACACACAAATTTCAAGTAAATATGAAATTTATTCACAAAACAAAATAAAAAGCTAGTATTAAAACAAACTTCATTGATATGCATAATTTGTATTGATGAAAACGCCAGTTTTCATATACAGACGATAAAATTATTTTGTTTAGCAGCGCTGTAATATTTGAGGGACTGTATGTTAAAGAAAAAGTATTCAAAACATATTGAATTAACCTTGATTAAATTCACTCCAAACTATTAGAACATTATTTGGTTGTTTTTGTTGAGTGAAACTTGCAGGAGTTTCTGACATCTGCATCTTAAGCACAGGTCATTGACATCATTGCCAACCAGCATTCATTGTTCATCTGGCATGCTTTTTGAAAAGCATACAGGTGTCATCTAATAAACAATTGCTTTTGTATGTGTTAACCCTCCTACCACCTGTCAGATCAATATCTTGTAGTAGGTCTAAACAATAAGATATCTACATGATTTCCAAATATGCTAAATGCATGTCGGGTGCACCAAAGGCCACAATGCTCTGGCGGGATAGGTAAGTCAAGCCATTGGCGAACTTTACATCCATGGTCAATCTAAGTTGATGAAGATAATATCGGTTACTCCTGCAAGACATTCATTTCAATTCAGATACCTAGATTTTAAACTAGACTTGTTTCCAGAAAGAATTAACATGTATCAAAATCACAAATCAATTGATCATAAAAAGCACAGCATCATAGAAGGTTGCGATATCGTGATGAGCATACTAAAGACGAACCATATAGCGACTCACGCTCATCCGATTTTCCCTTTCGACTTGAATCGTTCAATGCCATCCATTCGTAATGTCGTCTCATATACTGGGATTTGCGTCTCAAAACGCCGAAAAAGGCATCGGTGACTTTAAACGAAAACGGCAAACAAAAATTACCATGAACATTTACAATGAAGTATCTCGTAGACAGATGTACGGTACTTGAGAAGTCTGATGTTAAAAGACTCTGTGCCAGTTATAATGCGTGATCTGTACGGATTGTCGGATCGTCCAATATTATTGTGTAGAACATGCAATACTAATCATTACATTTTAGATTTACTCAAGATCTAGGACATTTTAAGAGAATAATAAATAATTAAGGCATACTCTCACCTCAATATATAAATTGCCTAGTAAAGTGAATTTGGTATAACCCACCACACGTGACTTAACATACATTACCATAGAAACGTCATTGTTGTTGTCATCTGCTGCAAGAAAAACGGTATAGCAGCACTGGCCCGAACTTTATATGGGGGTTCACACAAATTGACTCCCATTACCCTTAAAATTAACCTTTGACCCCAGATTGTAAAACATAATGTGTGTATTTTTGTGTGCGAATTTTAACCCTGAACCTATTGGGGTCATACTTTTGTACCCTTAATCAGTTCACCTCATATTCGGGTTCAAAAGATAAATTAGATTTAACCAAATTTCCATGTTTTGTACACCATTGACAACCTGAGTAACCCCATGTGCCATTTACCCCATTCTCAAACCGCGATGTCAGATAACGCTAGCGTTCCGGGGAACGCTGTTTTTTGGATAAAATTGTAAAGAATTAACATCTGAAATTGCCATACCATATATGAACCCGATATGAAACCTGCATTGACATGAGTTTAAACATGACCATTTTGGGTCAGTGGTTCTTGGTGATATCTGCTATAATGTGCTCATCTACCCAGGATCTACCTAAGTTCAGAATTTACAAGATGTCCCGAGAAAATGTGTAACAGTTATTACAAATTACAGTAAAAGAATCGTGCTGTATACTTGCATATAATATGGTAGGTGTATACTTTCAATTACACCTTTTAGGCTGCCTTCGCCAACGTGCGGCGCTTATTACCTTATCAAAATATAGTAAGAAAAGAGTGCAGTATTTACGGCTTTTATATATTGTATTTTTGTAATACGAAATAACCTTTGTTTCTCATCCCCTAAGTACATAAGAATTAGTTTATATATGGTATTTAATTATATGACAGCAAAAATATTTGGGGTGAGGTAACTATTATGTCAGTCTCCCCTTTCAATTGTATAGGACAGGACTAGAGACTGTTTTTCAATTTCAAAACCGATTTCCAAGAATATGGTGAAAGCGTAATTTCAATTCCAATAAGAAAAAAGATAGACTAACAAAATAAGTGAAAAGTCAGGTTAATATCCCTACTACCACAAAATGGGCCGTGGGATTTTATATCATATTGAATCCGCTATATTAAAACGAATGTTATCTTTCCTTCTAACCTTCTAAGAACTATTCTCCAAAAACCAACTTATAAGGAAAAATTTTAAACTTACCATGGAACCTGAAAACAGTTTCATACTGTGTATGATGGTATCAGTACACTCTTCTCACCTCCATATCCCCGCCGTTAATAATGTTCTCGCTCACTACTTTAATATTTCTATTTCAACAGGCACTGCTCCATCTAAGCTAAAATTCGCCAAAGTATACCTATTATAAAGCCGATGATTGCCATACTTTCTCTAATTAAAGTCCATACCCATTCTCCCAGCAATTCAAAAATCCTCGAAACAATCATCTACAATAGAATTTTTAACTTATTTCTCCTCCACCATATCCTGATCCCCAACCATTCGGCTATTCCCGTCCCAAAATGTCACTTACATGGCAATCAATGAATTTTATTGAAAGTCACTGAAGAACTGGACACTAAACATCATGTAGCTGGTTATTTTTGTAGACTTGAGTAAAGCCTTTGATACCCTAAATCATGTATGTATTCTACTAAAGAACTTAATGAATATTGTCCGCGGCTTAGCTAACACATGGATTTAAAATTAACTTAGGGCGACAGGAAACAATATGTTGTGTATAACGAAAATCGGCCTCGTTTTCTGGTATAACCTGTGGTGTACCGCAAGGATCCATTCTAGGTCCACTACTCTTCCTATTATAATAAATGACTCCCCTTATGCTCACAAACGTCTCATTCTTATTTTTGCCGATGATACCAACATACTCTTTTCCCATGAAAATGCATTATGTCTTGAATCTACAATTAACTCTGAATTAGCAACTATATCTAATTGGTTTAAACTAAATAACTCTCTTTATATTAAAAAAACTAGATTAACATGATTTTCATCCAGAAACAAATACAGTAAAAAAATAATACACAAATAAAGTCAAAATTGATAATAAAGAATTAAACCTCGCCCACTACTAAGTTTTTAGGCATATTATTGATGATGCATCTTAGCTGGAACTCCCATACTACCCATGTCCCTGTAAAATGAATCGCTAAATACAATGGTATCATTCGTAAAATCCGCCCTTATATCCCACAAAACTCACTCCGCACCCTTTATAATACATTTGTTCTTCCTATCTCAGCTATTGTGCCATAATATGGGCAGACCAAAAACAACACTCACCTAGATACGCTGTTTCTTATGCACAAACGCGTGTTATAAGAACTTGTACCAACTCCCTGTGGTTAGCTCATACCGACCCTCATTTATTCCCTTACACCCTTAAAATTCACGATATTTACAAGATCATTTTTTAATCTTTATGTTTAAATATATTCACGGTTTGTTACCCAAAGATGTTTATGACAATTACTTCTTGTGAACAAAACATACATTCACATATACTTCGACACTCTAATGCCTTTATGTCAGCCTACAGATACTCTACTTGACAGAAACACTGTTCAATCACAAGGTGCCTTTCTCTGGAACTCCGAAACCTTCCCGAAAAATATGTTCTTCTATATTCAAGTTCAAACCGCCTGAAGCTCATATTATAATCATTATCATTAAATATTTCCCTCCCACTTTTCATATTTTACATCACGCAGGCTTTTTACAAATCAACTTTTTCTCAACCACTTTGTCCATTTGCTTCTTCCAAATGCATTTTCGTCTTTTGTTCCTATCGCGTATATGGATATGTAATACTAGATGTTGTTAATGTCATCCGTTTGTATGTCTTTTATTGTGTAGGGGGAATGGGTGGGTTTATAGTGATTTGGTTTCAGGGAGGGGTTTCACGTCTGGGATGGCTATGTATATTTGTATTATGTTCTGACTTTGGTTTTCTCTTGAAACCTTTTTTTTTGGTTTACCACCAACTAATCACGCTCTGCGTTTTTGTGGTATCCACATCTCCTTCACATCCTTATTTTTCTATTGGAATAGATTTTGTACCTACTTATATTTTACAATGTATAATTGATTTGGAGAGGAAATAACTTGATTGATGATGATTGATTGACTATTTTATTTAAGATGATTGGGATGAGTAAAGGAATTAGTTCTCTATTCTATACCGTTATAATGATTTTTGATCACTTATTTTGATTCAAAGGGACATGACGAACTATTCGGGGTAATGCATATACTTTATGTAAAAAAAATATATACATAAATAATGATTTGATGACATGATAAAAGAGCAAATTGGGTTGATGAGATAATTACTGATCTTCACTGCACTTATATCAACAAAAACATAAATACCCGATCACCTTTATATAGGCGCAGGTCATATTGCTGTTATCAGATCAATTGTGAATTGGTGGGTAAATTCAAATGTCAATAGGGATTCAGAGTCCAAAACAATTTAAATGACAGAAACAAAATGTCCCCTGAAAAGATTAATATCATAACAGGTAATCACATGTCATATTGAAGTCAATTGTCCCCACATGGAATCGTTATGTAATCCTGTACTCATCAGTTATTCCTTTCACCGGATAACTCAAATGTCAAGAAGAAACTCATATGTTCCATTTGACAGTGAAACACCTCAAACATGCTTAATCAGAGAATGTCAGATGCCGACAAGCAGCGGCTCTATGACGCATTTAACCGGGATTTTCCGTAACCTGCCCCTCTGACACCCTAATTTTTTCTGACACACATGAAATTCGGAAACCTTAACTGAATAAACCTGTGAAAACAGTGTGTCATATGAGTCAGGTTAGCGGAAACTCCCCATTTCTCCATCAGGGGGAGACTACTTCGAGGTAGCCGGCTTCTGGGCATAAAGACAAACACAACATTTAAGATCAAGGAACAGTGTGCTTTCATTAAAATGATGGAAAAATGTTGTCTGAAAAACAAATTAACTGAACTGAACATGCAGAATTTATTTAAGGTTGTAATATCTCAAAGAAACAAAACACATAGCCGGACAGACAGATCTCAATTTTTAAAGTAGTGTAGATAATTTAATCACGTCAAGCAAATGGAAGAGAGTAAAGCATTTAAAAAATAATGATTGAAAACACTTATATAATTCTTTTTAAAAGCTTATATTGATACTGTATATTTTAAGTTACTTTATTTGTATCCGTATGGAGTGGGAAAAGATACTGCACGACCATAAATTTCCATCAGTATGATCAGTTACTAGTATTCATTTAAATGTTTGCATAAACAAAGAAAAGAAACAAACGAAAAGAATGTTATTCAATGCTTTAATGTTCAGAAACGTGTACCTTATAACGGGTGTAATAGTTTGTTGCTGTATGGAAAACGTTTTCATAATATTTATGAAATCATAATGGCAACCAACCGCTTGTTCCTGACAATCATAAAGTTTATTAAAATATTGGTTTGGTTGGTGCAAGTAGGGAACCTGTTTTTAACTGTGATAATTGAAATCACTAGTAAACATTTGATTTCACTAATGAGAAATTAAGTGAGCTAATTGGATATTTTGTTAGCTATAATGGACATTTGAACTGTATTAAATTTTATTTGGTATGTGCTAATAAAACATATATTTCACAATAGGACATTTGAACTGCCTTTGAAGACAATTGGTTTGGAAAACCTATATGCCCTTACTCGTCAGTTTGTTCCACAGCAAGAGTACTCTTGCTCCAAAGCAAGAATACTATTACTCCACAGCAAGAGTACTATTGCTCCAAAGCAAAAGTACTATTGCTCCAAAGCAAGAGTACTATTGCTCCACAGCAAGAGTACTCTTGCTCCACAGCAAGTGTACTATTGCTCCACAGCAAGAGTACAATTGCTCCACAGCAAGAATACTATTGCTCCACAATAAGAGTACTCTTGCTCCACAGCAAGAGTACTCTTGCTCCAAAGCAAGAGTACTCTTGCTCCAAAGCAAGAGTACTATTGCTCCAAAGCAAGAGTACTATTGCTCCAAAGCAAGAGTACTATTGCTCCAAAGCAAGAGTACTCTTGCTCCACAGCAAGAGTACTCTTGCTCCACAGCAAGAGTACTATTGCTCCAAAGCAAGAGTACTATTGCTCCACAGCAAGAGTACTATTGCTCCACAGCAAGAGTACTATTGCTCCAAAGCAAGAATACTATTGCTCCACAGCAAGAGTACTATTGCTCCACAGCAAGAGTACTCTTGCTCCACAGCAAGTGTACTATTGCTCCACAGCAAGAGTACAATTGCTCCACAGCAAGAATACTATTGCTCCACAGCAAGAGTACTATTGCTCCACAGCAAGAGTACTATTGCTCCACAATAAGAGTACTTTTGCTCCACAGCAAGAGTACTATTGCTCCAAAGCAAGTGTACTATTGCGACAAAGCAAGTGTACTATTGCTCCAAAGCAAGTGTACTATTGCTCCAAAGCAAGTGTACTGTTGCTCCACAGCAAGAGTGACTGTCGAAGTAAAGTTACCCCCATTTGGTGCACGCAAAATTCTAACACAGGCAGTAATAAGACCATCATACTACGAAAATAGGTAATAGGTCCTCGGAAATATATGCCATACAAATACAGACACACACAACATGTTACAAAAAATGGACACATCAAGTTTTGCTCATGCATTCTTGTGGACAAGAATTTGCTTCTAAAATGCATACGTTATTATGTATAGGACAAGTAATGGTACCAAATATATTAACCCGTTGTTGGTTTAAAGAGTCCTTATTAATGACATCAGTAATTTGTTCATTAATATTTATACAGCTATAAATGCAAGCCATTAGATGGTAAGGAAAATATACGTTTCAGCAATTAAGGTACCCAAGTGTTCAAAATGGATATAATATGGCAGTTACCGAACTCCACTGAAAGACCTGTTTTAGCGCATACGAACAGTATCTGAAGCAATTTATAATTTTACCCGCAAGATGTTATTAGCTCAGTTCAATTTATTTCACCATTAAAGCAATAATAGCACATTTTTTGAAGAGTGCCCACAATTTTCTAAAACAGTTGAGATTTTTACACGGTTGTATTGGTAACTGGCTAGTAGACTATACCTGTGAATGGTTAAGCTCGAAAATGTATTTGTAATGCATACGAAGGCATTTTGTAATTACAATAATTAATATCGGAGATCTCCGATAATAATTCAACGGCTGTTGGAAATGGCCTTCCAATATGAAATAGCCGGGAAATAGCGCCATGTACGTGTCTTCGCTCATCCATTAGTTGTTTTGTTGGTTCAGGCAAGTCAGGTTAGAGGTCATGTTCTTTAGGTGGCACTATTTCATCATGGACGGACATAAACTTAGCATTTCCAGCTCTGCCGTTAAGTACAATCTGGGATCCCAATTTTATTTACAAAATCGCTTATTTTATGACAAATACGCATTCTTGAGCATTATCGTTCGCAGGTATAGTTTCCAAGACAATTACCAACGTAACTGTGCAAAATTATAAAATTTTGAAAATTGGGTGCGCTCTTCAAAAATGTGCAGTTATTGCTTTAGTAATCAGAAAATACCGAAATTACAGGTAAATTCATTCATATCTTAAAATGCTCAAGGATGCAAAAGTTGCATCATCGGGATTTGGAATCAGCAGGACTACATGAATATACCGACTTTTATGGAGTTTAAAAGTTAACGCTATTGCTTCATCTATTGTCGTCTGTACCAGTGGCATTGTTTTATTTATATCAATATTACGCATTATTCCTTTGTGGAATATAGCGAGGACTATTATGTGTCTGGAAGAGAAGCAAGCTGGAGTGTAGTCGTGCTGGAATTTTAAAGCCACAATCAGTATTTTTTTTCCAAGTTCAAAATGCCCAGTTTGTCTCTAAATTCTTAGTGTTAGGTCATATCAATACCTAATATTACGATTATTTGTGAAAGATCTTGAAGATGCCATTTGCGACTGTTTTTAGACCTTAAAAGTCGGATCTTGACTTTTATTACTAAACAAAGTATAAAAATCATCGTTCATTGATAAATAAGGCGTGTTACGCTTAGCCACTTACAGGAGTCTTTACTAAACAATTTCCAATACAACAGTGAAAAAATGGACTTTGATGAAAAATAGGGGGCGCGATTTGTCTACGTTTTGAAGAAATTGGTGATAGTGCCTTTAATACAAATTATACTGGTCGCGTGAGTCGTGCGATATTTAAATAAGGAATATTGTTTTAAGGTAATTTTTTAACTTAAACTTGTTCTCAGTAAAGCCTAGACAATGTGTTATTTGTATTGTTGGTTTGAACCCTATCCTTAGTGGCGCCGCAACAAAGAAAAAAATAGTGCTCTATTTTTCTGGAATCGAGAGAAAGTGCAACGTAGCTCACTGATCATGGTTGAGGGGACATTTCAACACCATTCATCAGCACATCAGTATCTTACAATTACTAGCCTATTTACCAGCCCGGGTAATTGTAAGGTAAAATGTAAAAGCGCGGGAATGGAAATATAATACCACTCACGGATGCTAAGAGAGCATGGCGCATAATAACCATTTTTACCCCAATATTTATATTATTATTGCAAATAAAAGTCGTATTATGAAAGACAACACACTTGGTAATTGAACAAGAAATGTCTTTATTGCACAGCCGTACTGTTGTTGGAAAAGCTAAAAATCAATAGCCACTTCCAATATGGCAATTTGACATTTTATTATAAATGTGAATGTTATCATGAAATGGTTCGAGAAATATACTTGCAGCGAAAGAGAAAACCTTCATTTTAATTTCTAGATTTCGAAGTGTCAGGATTCCTCAAAGACAGCAGTATCGGCAATATGACATATAATACGACAAACGCAACTGGCACAATTGCCGGAACTGTCAATGTTCACTTCGCCATTATTATAGCGTTAATCTGCCTGTTGATTTTAATCTCTAACAGTTTGATCATTTTCGCCTTCATAAGAATACCAGGTCTGCGTGATCGACCCAGCGAGCTCCTTGTACTTAATCTTTCCTGCATTGATTTCTTCACTGGTTTAACACTTGCGGGCAATTCCTCCACATTGATACTACCGAACAAGTGGCCACTGGGTGAATCTGGATGTAGAGTGACATCTGGATCACTTTACCTGGCCGTTCATACTAGTCTTGCGACATTACTTGCAATAAGTTTGGATAGATTCATGCTTGTGTTCAAGGAATATCCGAAATATCTGAAGCTTCAGTCTCGACCTCGTGTGTATATGACGGCGGCAGCTTGTTGGGGTGTAGGAATACTATCTACCCTATTAGAGCAAAGTTTGTGGAATGTTGCAAAGGAGATTGACGAAACTGCTAACAGTATCGACTTTGAGAGAGACTGTTTAATTCCGCCACGAAGGATCTACTCTTACTCTTTGGTCATGTTTCTCTCTCTGTACTTGATTCCTATTGTTACAGTAATTGGCTTAAGTTTGGCGTTCATATCTTTGCTTCGCCGGCGTTTGCTAAACACTAATCGCGTGGAATCCGGTTCGAATTCCTCGGAGAGTTCATCCATCGGTACTGGCGTAGAAAGACATAGCGTATCTCGAAGCCGATACGTCAAGCCTGCTGTCAGTCTGTGTGTTTTGGTAGCAGCCATGAGTCTGTGCATGTTGCCTTACTGTTTTTATGTCGTTACTGTTAGTTTTTGTTCCACGTGTGGAAATACAAATGTATTGTACGGCGTCATATTGTTGCAATATCTAAATGCTGGCCTGGATCCCGTTCTGTATGGATTAACTCATAAGAAAATTAGACAGTATTATTGTTCTTGTTTTGTTAAAACACAAAGAGCAATTTAATAGTTAGCATTTGAAGCCACGTTCCACAAATTATGGTTTACTGTGCGTGTACACAAAATCCCAGATGTGTCCAGATGACACTTTAATCAATATGGTGTAGTACAAATCAAGGAATTACGCCCGTCAACTGTGTTTATTCTTATTTAATATTGTAATTGTATTTTAAGAAAGCTTCAACTTAATTAGAGCGATATATTTACCGTCATGTTTAAATTCTAGTCTAGTGGGTATACTTTTCTAGACATTATAATAGGGTCTCTCGTTAGCTAAATATAATATTCGTCCAGAGAGGAAAAACTTACAACAAGATTTAATATAAACTAATTGTAAAAAACAGAGTGCTAAAAAAGGACGGAGACAGTCTGATCAGTATACAAAATGGTGGAAGGCATTTCAATTCACGTACACTCCATTTCCCTCGTTCGAATTGAATCGGTTATTGCCATCAATTCCAAAGTGGATGTCTCCAAACACCGGGATCCACGTTTCAATATGCTATTAAAATACATTCGGTGTGTTGAAAGGCACGCGTAAGAGCAAAAACGACATTTGAAGTAAAGTACTTGTGAAAGAGACGTCCGTAGAACTATATAAGTACAGTTTTAAATGTTATCAGGGTAACATTTAATGTATTGTTAATATTTTCATAGTATACATTGGGTTCAGAGTTCTTTTAAAGTAGCATACAGACCATTTAAATGCGTCTCTGTTTGAGGCTTATCCCCAAAAGTCCACATACTGTGAACGAATCAACGAACCTGCTTTGCAGTTTTTTCAACAAGACGGATTATTCACTGTCGTTTTTCAGAAGCTTTTGTTAACATACGATCTCTAAAAACGGAGAATATTTTGGACACGAGGGTAATTAATTATATCGGCACCCTTATGATTATAGTTTTTCAAAATCCAATATTTATACATAAATACATTCGTTTAAAGTGCGTCATTAATCGCCTATTTTTTAGAGTAGTGCTGAGAATAACAGGCATTCATACATTAGCCAGAACTTCATTTCTCCTAATCACTTTTATTGTGCATCCTCTCATTTTAAAAGCATTAATTGCGACACTTTTTTAAATAGGCATTTTTGTAAATTAATCCATAATTAATAATGTTTACTACTGGCTAAATGAAGAGCAAAGGTTGACAATTTTAATTCTTTTACTACTCGCTAAATACAAAAAGTGAATTTCGCTCTTTAAGAGTGACTGCAGTGCTCATTCCAAACAAAAATGATTTTTTTAAGTCAAATTTACTCTTGATAATTAAAAAATGATAACACTTATCATTTTGTAAATTATCAATCGAAAATTTGATCCAAAAATGTTCTTTGAAAGTTGTGAAATTTCACTCTTTTCGGAGTTGGCCCTGTAGTCACTCGAAATGTGTGAAATTGACTCTTTTGCAAGAGTGTAAGGAGGTAAGGATATTAATTGGTAACGTGCTTGACACATTGAATCCAATCTAGATTTTTAACAAGGAAGCCGTTTAATGTCAAACTCCATTGGATTTAATGTACATCATTGTATGCCTGTTAGGAAGAAATGATTTTTCGGCCTACTTATTGCGATGTTGATCTACACGGAGCAGGACATCAAGTATGTTTAGAAGATGCGACAATAAATGAACCTGTTTACGAAACGTAGCATTACTTTGTTCGATCGATTTGCGAATGAAAGAATTCAATGGTCTATGCAAAGTTCATGTCGAGTACTAAGGGGTTCCCAAAAAATAAGTTCCTCTCTTCAAAACTTTTTACAATTTTCCAATCATCCAGTTCTAAGTGAAGTTATGCAGCAAAATGTCCTTGAATTTTAGGGGGGCTTATCTTTTGGGAACCCTGTACTACACTATGGGACATGTCCTTCTATGCTCTTGTTTTGTTGTCCCCATGGGGGGGGGGGAACCAAGTTAAATTCATAATAAATTATTAAAATCAAATAACCGTCTGATCCCGCGAATAAAACTTGCACATTTTCTTGAAAATGAATAAAATTTCACCTCAATTTTCTTTCCCTAATATCAGTGACCAATGGATAGGCATAAACTGCAGCAAACAATGGAGGTATTGGAAATCCATCGCCGTCAGAAGTTACTACAGCATTGCATATTGACTTACTTTAGCTTGTCTGAAATTTTCAACGCAAACGTGCCAAAGTGGTGTTCATAATTAGCTATTTCCCGACTGTAAAGCTTCTAAGAGATTTTGGCCCGAAATTATGCTCCAGGAGCAGCTGCTCCAGGACCATATGCTCCTGGAGCATATGGTCCTGGAGCAGCTGGTCCTGGAGCATAAATAATCTGGAAAAATATTCTAAGTCAAATATGCTCCAGGAGCATATTTGAATACGCAAATGGTCCAGGAGCATATGGCAAATATGCTCCTGGAGCAGTATTTGACTTAGAATATTTCTCCACTGCTTACTTTGCATAGTTGCCAATGGTGTTTAAAATGAGATAAAGTGCCATGCTGGCGGTAGTATAGCGCAAGTTTGGAAATAAAAGGAAATTTATCTGGAAAATCAACATATCACAGCCACGTGTATTGTTACCAAAATTGAACTCCATTGTCATGGGCTTTGAATGCTACATAACTCCCATTCACATTTGTTCAATAACCGGTCTTGTTAATTTTCATATCGACCGACCCGTTAAAAGTAATTCCAGTATATCCTCAGCATTCAATTCAACTGATGCAATATTATTATAGTGCCCGTTTTTGTGGGGCTTAATTATAAAATGCTAGTTCGTGCCTGTCAGTGGCTAGCCAGGTAAACCTTAGTGTCTAGAATAAAGATTAGGGTTACATCAGACCTTTGTCATATTCCAAGTAGTAACCTTATTTTGAATTCGTAATAGTGGACCTTTTAAAAATGGTGGGGTGCACGTTATCCTTCATTCAGAATAGTAAATCGTATTACTTCATTCGGAATAGGATCCCATATGATATTCAAAATAGGAAATTTTGTTCCTCTCTTTCGAAATAACCGACCTCGGAATTACGGACCTGTACAACGGCTGTAATTCTTTTACCCCTATTGTACGGTGCTGACGTCACACGCGTATCTGTAAATGTTAACACTAACGTTTTAAATGTTGAGGCAAGGTAACGATACATCAACAAAGTGAGTTCGTCGCCACTACTTCAAATGTTAGATGAGATGTTCCAATAAGTTTTGAGTCTTTTGAGTATCTGGATTGACGTGATCTGATTAAAGTAATGGAAAATATGAAGCCAAAATCAGTACCACAGAGCAGAAATTCTAAGTCATAAGTCAATCTAATGAGCTTGTTCTCGACTCTCTGGGGAGACCTGTTTCTTCATAGTGCCTGTTTTTACGAGGTGTGCTCATCATGTTACCACATTAGCGCAAGAGTGTTTCCGCTAGTGATGACACCACGCCTTAATGTTCAGACCTCTCTTAAATCAAATAGCTCTTATCGTCCATGCCATTTGGTTGCTGAAGTTATTAGACCATGTTGATATCATAACTTTTTTTTTTTTTTTTTTTTACGACTAAGTACCAAAAAATTTCTAAGTCAGGGTAGGGGGCGCCCTACTCGAAATCTCAATCGTCAGGTTCCATCAACGTGGATATTTTCCAAATATGGAGTTAGGTACGTAAGGGATATATATCTGGAAAATCAACATATCACAGCCACGTGTATTGTTACCAAAATTGACCATTGTCCCTGGCTTTGAATGCTACATAACTCCACATTCACATTTGTTTCAATAAAACCGGTCTTGTTAATCAGTCAAAACGACCGCACACGTTAAAGTAATTCGACCCGTTAAAAATAATCCATTATATCCTCAGGCAATTCAATTCAACTGATCCATATTATTATAGTGCCCGTTTTTGGGGGCTTATTATAAAATGCTCGTGTCTTTCCTTCAGTGGATAGCCGGTAACCTTAGGGTGTCCTAGAATAAAAATTAGGGTTACATCAGACTTTGGGGCATATCCAAGTAGTACCCTTTATTTGTGAATTCGTAATAGTGGCACCTTTTTAAAAATGGTGGGGGTTTTTTTTTAATTTTCGGTTTTTTTGTTTTTTAAATCTTATTACGTCATTCGGATAGGATCCCTATGATATTCGAATATGGATTTGTTTTCTTCTCTTTCGGAATAACCGACCTCGGAATTACGGACCTGTAACAACGGCTGTAATTCTTATCAATAACCCCTATTGTACGGTGCTGACATCACACGCGTATCTGTACTGTTAACACTAACGTTTAAATTTTGAGGCAAGGTAACGAACATCAACAAAGTGAGTTCGTCTCACACTACTTCAAATGTTAGATTAGATGTTCCAATAATTTGTGAGTCTTTTTGAGTATCTGGATTGGATTTGATCTGATTAAAGAGTAATGGAAACTCGAGCAAAATCAGTACGCGACAGAGCAGGAAATTCTAAGTCTAATCAATCTAATGAGTCTTGTTCTCGACTCTCTGGGGAGACCTGCTTCTTCAAAGCGCCTTGTTTTTAATGTACGAGGCGTGATCATCATGTTACCACATTAGCGCAAGAGTGTTTCCGCTAGTGATGACACCACGCCTTAATGTTCAGACCTCTCTTAATCAAAATTGCTCTTATCGTCTACGCATTTGGTTTGCGGAAGTTATTAGACCATGTTGATATCATGAGCAGAGCTAAGTAACTGACGAATATACATGGTCGACAGATTATAAATCAATTAAATTCCGTTCTGTAGTAACTACTCCTAATCATACGATGAAACTTTATTAAGAGAAAACAACGCTTTTAAAGGAACTTAAAGTATCTGCATACGTAAGCGAAAATTTAGAACATTTTGAAAAAGGGTGATGAGAGGGACGAATGAACTCTTAGCCAAGTCCTTCCCTTCCAGGCAAAACATGTGCGAAACGTGGTTGAGGTCCCATTTTCACATTGAGCTCAATCTTTACTGTCAAACAACCCGCACCCTCCATTCCAATAATGAGGGTCTCTCTGCAAGAACTTAAGTTTTACCTGTTATATATGTGCATATCGAGACATTGTAGCAACATTCCGTGCGGTCCATATAAGAATATGATAAATACATTTTTTAATATAGCTCTTAATTCCCGTCAACCGGCTCAAGCGAGTTCCATTATCAAAAAGTCAACGATCATGTCGCTTAATCTAGTGCTGCTTCAAAATTGATGCCTTCACAAATGCTACAGCCTACATCACTAAGATTGAATATAACACTCCCAATTTCGCTTGGTCGACAGACTTTTGAGATTAAGTATCTTGTCCTTCATTGGGGGACACAGACCGTGACCATATTGGTGCTCAAACTCACATTTAACGGTCCTAAGACAAGAGTCCTTCGCTTTCCACTGACCACACTGCTCCTACCGCGCTATTGGATGTAATACATCAAGATATATTGGATGAAACTCCGGCAATAAGAGATACACCAGCCATTTTATTCAAGAAAATATGCGGTTTGAGGTCATTATCATAGACATTTGACATTGTGAAATGAGAGTGATACTCCTGTCAGGTATACCAAGTGATAACGATAAATGGTTACGGTCACGATTTCCAAAGCCGGCGTTTGTAGCACCCCAAAGTGTAGCAACATCTTTCCCTAAACCCTTGAAGAAACTTCACACTGAAAATGCTGCTTCTCCTAGAGCTCTCCTCGCTTTGAAAAGTGGTTTTTTGATCTTCGGTCAAACCTGCTCCTCCATTCCACCAATGCGGGGAACACTGCAATAACCTTTGTTTTGATTGTGATATCAAAATGTAGCAGCTTAATACCTTTTGGCTACCACCCTTATCAATATAATCCATCAAGAAAATAAAATCAACAAGAAGTAACAAAACAATATTATGGGGGGGGGGGATGGCTTCGGCCAACCTGCTCCTCATTCCAACAAGGAAGGCGTATTACAGGAACCCTGTCTTGTAACCATTGAACGCATGTCATACAAAGGAAAAGCACAGATACATAACGCTTGTTCTATCGAAAGCATATTGTTTATTGGCTGTGTGTTTGTTGTTTTATGTCTCTCTGTGTGTGGATGTCTGTTTGTGTGTGGAGCTTTGTGTGTGGTGTAGTAAGTGCGTGCGTATTAAATATCGATGGGCATTCATGCAGGGTGTTGTTGGTAGAGTTTGATGTCTAATGTAAATCATGTTCTGTGATGAGTGTGTATATGTGTGTACCTACATTTTACTCTACAAAAAATCTGTCTTTCTATCTACGAAAAAATCGATATGAATTCAGACGTTACATACATTTACCATCAATTTGGTCAATTTTGAGTGTAAGGTAATATTAGAACAAGAGACATGATCGACTCTAGAACCCATACTATTCGACGTCTTCCTAATTATTTGCACATAACGAGCCCGTCAATCTATGCAGTGGCTCGTAAAGGCTAGCCGCAAGAGCGCATAGGCGGACGGATTGAAAAGTTTTCCTCAAATTCAACCAAAATGCTTCCGCTTTACCTTGTGTCCACTAGAGGCCATCAACAAGGTCCCCTTAATTGTGCATCTGACTTGTAGTCATTCGCCCATTAAGCCATCTGCTACCGCTTCAATTCGCCGCTAAGTGTACAGTGATAAAACGCCATTGTTCCTTCGCATCGTGCGTTTCGGTAGGGTCGGGTAATGTGTGCAACTACAGTTCATCCCAGAAAGACAAATAACGTAAGCATTAGTACGGTAAAGAAAGGACAACTGCTGTTCAAGTCGTTGGTTTTGCCGTTTAAGTGAATAACCATCCCAATCGGCATGTCTCCGGCGTTTTCCTGTTTGTCAAAGAGTCACAGTTATAAGTAAAGGTTTCAGATATTAAGACCGTTACCATGACATGTCCTTACAGCGTGTTCCTTAAATTAAATCCATCAAAGTTTAAGGATTAAAGAAACCCATATGTCACTTAATACCATCCAAAACATGTATTTTACTGTTCCAATTCGCACAATACCAAAGAGTTTTGTGGTAGTTTCACGTTTTTATGACTTGTTAACTTCTGATCTTCTGAAGAGCGTTGGAGTACTAACCTGCTTAAAACCCAAGTGATGCGTCGCGAACACGACTATGATGGCAATTATTTGAAGTATCTGAACTTAGGTTTTACAGATTTGCTAAAACTTGAAAGTAGCCAATTGTTATACAAGGTGTGTACCTACTCGAATTGAACTCCGTTGTCACGAATCTATGTCGTACCTCTGGACACCCATGCCACAAAAAGTATCTCTGCCTGTTTTTCGATCAGAGTATTGTTCCAGTCAGACCATTTGAAAGTTTTCGAAATATACATTGTGTTTCCTAGGTCCCTTGCCTCTGTCATTTAACACCTCGCCTTTAAAAAAGCGTGCAAAAAGGGCTGAGATAGAGCGCCCGAAAGATGTAAACCCCCAAACCAAAAGCTTTTTGGATTTCCAATAGTCCTGTGTGGTACAACTGTAATAACTGAGTATTGATTTTACACAAGAGGTTTTTCCGACTGAATAGTCCACTCAATCTATGAAAAATACTAGTGTCCCACCCCGGAACAACACAAAATTGCTACAAGGTTGTCTTGCTGCAACGGCAGTATCAAGAATCTACCGAACAACATATCAAGAAGGTAGAAAAAGGGAAGCCTGCGACATTGTAATTTGCACTTATCTACGTGACCGTATACGCCCATATTTCCGACAGGTAATAATTCATGTTTAGGGATATTTTCCATTTTTCTGTTTTAGTATTTGAACATTTTTGCATGGTTATGCCTGCAAGGTGTGTAGCACTTGAAATTGATTTAGTAAAATTGGAAAGTGATGGTCATTATCCAAGAAATCCACAATTTGCCCGCCAAAATACTTTTGCTTTCAAGATGATTTGTCAGACTGCAATCGGTATGGGGAGATATTTATTTACAAATTAATTATCACGAGTCTTTAATCAAACACTTGTTCAACTGTCCTGGGTCACTCCCTATGTGAAATGATGGGCATATGTGCCTCGGCCAGGTGAAAATATAGGGTCCTTTCCCGGATTTTACAATTTGGGTCATCCATACACAGTTGAGAGGGGACCGGTGATGTTAAAACCTGAAGTTTAAAATAGGGAGTGCCTCTTTCCAGAGTTGAAATTGCCATGAATTATAAAAATTTAAGTGCTGCAAGAATTAGAAATTGTTAACAATGTGCACGTAGGCTGCCGAAACTTTGAATTTGGGTTGTTCAAATGCTTTTAAAAAGTGGATAATTTCATGCAACTGTGATAAAAAAGTGGATATCAGGAAAGAAGCAAATGGGGGTCAGTTGATATTTGAAAAATTTAAAAGGAGTTCATTGTAGTAGCGTGGTTAATAGGTGGACAGCAGTATAAAAGGCGTCAAGCATTCGAAGACGTCACCAAGTCAGAATCTCACGACTTGACACGCATCTCTAACAGGTGATTGTTATATGTCTGCCATATCTACTACAAAGCATCATTTGAGACTGCTTGCAGCTAAGTCAGCCAACATCTTAATGCTAACGAGACGGAATGGAATACTTACCGGCCATGAGGAAGAGAATCATCAACCTATCTGCCCTACCGTACCCAACAAAAACGGTAGACTTCAAAGTACCTCGTGTCCTATGTTGAACATCAAGAAGACTCAGAGTTAAATGGCCCGTGGCCTTATTGCCTAATGGCATCCTCCCATACTCCAGTATTTTACCGGAAGTGGTCAACATTTTTGTATTTGAAGAAAGCTAATTATTTTTCTTATTTTACCTGTGGAAATCTATAAGCGAAAATGATACCCCTTTTGTTCGACCGAATTATTTTACCATATATGGCTAAAGAAATCATGTTTTTAGCTCTCACTTAAAACCGGGTTGAAATATCAGCGCAAACGCTACATATGGGGTTTAGGGGGTGCCAAGACATTCTATCAAATGAAAACTTTATTTACTTAAATCCGGTCGTCCTCTTCAATATATTAAATAATAACCAAATTATTTTAATTTTGTTATCATTTTTTGGTTTTATGCAAATTAAGCATGTCCTTGCCATGCTTCCTTTTTTTCTACCTTTCTGATATGTTGTTCGGGCGGGTTTGTACAACACGTTACAGCAAGAAAATCTTCTTAGCAATTTTGTCTAAAGGTCTACCGTATATTGAGTGGACTAATGAGAGAGAAAGCCTACTTGCAATTTGATTGTGGTAACACTTGTTTCGTGTCACCAGTACCCCCCACCACCAACCCATGGGGGGCCCTTCTCAATGAAGGGTGTAAATCATCCGTGTCCAAGCAATCACAAAAAGCACCCCAAAGACGTTATTTTCGAAGCTTAAATTTTTCAATCCCTAAACAACGTATCAATAGCGCAATTAGGTACCCTAACAAGTACTTGATGGATTTTGGCACAACCCCTAAACAAGTTCAGTAGCGCAATTTTTTGCCTACCCTAAACAAGTGGTAGTTGTCTTGTTTTTTTCCATACCCTAAGGAAGTAATTGATGCATTATTACCACCCCTTTATACGTAAAAACCAAAACCATTTCTTTCAGTGGTATTTTTTACACACCAATGTGGCTTTTGTCTGATCTTGGTGTAATTCAGAAAATATCTGATGGGGAAAGTTAATTTTTCTCCAGCAGGATATATCCGAGGAAAAGCTAGGAAAGGTTAAAGGGGAAATTCATTTTGAGCCCGGGGCGTATCCAACAATTCTCAGACCGGCCGGCACACTTGTCGATTAAAGTCGACGATATGGCTGCGAGCGGCCATTGCGCTACATGCAGAGCGGCAAGGGGGGGTCATTGCCAATCTTGATATAGACCATTTTGGTATAGCGACTAATCAGGCAAACACAAAGGAGTCGTCATTTCTCATCTCAAACCCCTGTAACTAAAATACCTGTATGGTTTTCTTTACCGCGCGTAGCGCGGAAAATTTAGGGATTTGAAAACACAGATTTGAAGGGAAGTACAAACTTCCGGAACACTTTTTAATTTTTTTTTTAATGCCGAAATTAATATGAAACCCTCAATGCGTAAGTCCTCATTTAGAAATATACCTTTTTCTTGATTTTTGGGTTATTTTTTAGACCCTTTTCACGTACGTAACGTACGTGCCTATCTGAAAAAACTACCCTTTTTACGTTGAATTCTTGACACGAATGATACCCCCTTTCTATTAAGACTGATCCCCCCGGGGCCAGTACACTGCAATGCCCTTGAAAAATCCAAAAACTGCAACTTGTGTTTTGGGGGTTTTTGAGTCTTCGGGCGTTCTATCTAAGCCTTTCGCACGCTTTTTAAAGCCCGGTATTAGATGAAAGAGCAAGACCTAGGCAACAAAGGTAAATGGTCTGACTTTGCAGCAATGCTGATCGGAAAACATGCCGAATACTTTTTGTGCCAAGTGGTCATGTTTAAAAAAAACCGATTGCTCAACTTGAAGTAGAAAAGGACATCGTCCGGATAAGGAATGAGGACACCCTCTATGTTTTTTCATGAGAACGGCTGAACTTGAAACGTTTTGCTAAGAAGCCACATCCTCAAAGTTTACCTTTTGCTGGTTTTTTTTTTTTTTTTTTTTTTAAATTCCCAAAAAGTCGTTTTATGTAAAGTTACAATACATAGCTCAATGGGTATTGGCATTTCATAGTTTGCACCTTTCCACCCGATAACCACAATCCTCGTTGCAAGGGTGTACGCGATTATTATTTAGCAACATATATGCTGAGTGCGTTCTGGTTCCTGGGGGTGGAAAGACCTCAATTTTTTTTGCATTTTGATTTTCTGGGGGGCCGGAACACTAAATGGAATTGCAAAAACAGCAACGAACTTTACATACAAACCATAACACATCACTATGTGGTAATGCATGCTAATCTACCAAGGGCTCTTTTCCTAGCCCTTGGATGACCACATGTTAACAACAGCGGACCATGCATGTCCTGGGTATCATACTAAAATACGGGCAATGTATTTGCTCAATCCAATGGTGAGTGAAGTTATGTCTGGCGCCATGGGAATTGTAATTTTTTAAAATTTGTAGTGTTAATGTAGTTAACTTGCTCATGATATAAATAGCGCGGTCCTGGGCAATTGTGTTTGTATTCCAGAATCCGCTTGGTGTGAAGACTGTTATATAATCCAAATCTTAGCAGCATAACTCATAGGTATTTGCGTATTGTTATAAAGGGCTGCCCATGTAGGCCCTTTTTAGCTTAATGAAGGGCAAAAAGGCGATCAATAGGCGTCACTGTACAGCTCCATTGCAAGGGAAGCTATGCAACTTCTTCCTGTTTCTTCATATAATTAATAAATGGTCACGTTGAAATGGAGAAAACATGCTCTAAGCTTGCTTTTTCCAGAGACATGCCATGAAATTATCTCAGACTTTTCTCATTGTTTTCTTGATAACAAGTGTTTTTGGGGATCAAAAACACCTTACGTACATGATAAAATATTGCAACACCAACTCAAAATTGATGGTGAAAATATACTATTATGATTATAGAGGAGGGCCTCCTTCTCTCCTTATCCTGCGATGCCCTTTGTTTGTGCAAGTGTGTGGACCAATCGAATTGGAAATCCGTCTCCAACTGAGTTGGTGTTTTCAGTCACGTTTCAAAGCATGAATGCATTAATTTCGCACCATAAACCCGAGAGTTCAAAGAGTAACAAAAATAAAAACATTGGTCTTTGCATCCGGACGTAACTTGCCTCAGGTCGCTCTGCAGTTTACATTAGTTGTAAATTAAGAGGATCCGATTTTCATAAATGTTGTTGTAAGATGAACAAATGATATTAACTTTGCCCAAACTACGTTGAAAGATTTGAAATGGGAAGGTAAAACCCATAAGTATTGACGTATCCTTAAATGTTTTTTAAGGTAATGTATTCTGCTGCACGCTTCCCCAAACATTGTTAATAACATTTGCTGTAGTTAAACGGAGAGTAACTCTTGGAAATACATTGGATGCCTGTTGCGATGAAGTGAGAAGTCTAAAAAGGGAAAATCGGTTTGTCTCAGAAGACCAGGGCATAGCTTTCAAAACTCGCTTGTAAGCTGCCACGTGCGTTCGTTTTGCGGCCCGAGTTTGTCTCGTTTTTCATTCAATTTTTACAGACAATTATTGTAACAAAAATCTGCTAAACCTTCGCTTTGAATTTTACCGTTTGAAGGGTTATGGAATTAAAACACTGAAAACGGTTAAGTCTCTGTAAACAGAAGTAAGTTTCACAAGTTTTCCTCGGTTCAAAAAAATAAAATAAAAAAACATTTGGGCATAAATAATTTGTTATATCATTCTAATTTACCTTAAAAGTTTGTACGGCAATATAATATTTATATGTAAGTTTTGAGAAGAACCCAATGAGGTTTTTAGGAAAAGCCCCCAAAAGAGAACTCTCCAATTTTTGTTTTACTTGTACATAAAGAACCACGATTCCCGGTTGTAATATATAAAATTAAGAGCATTATTGTGCAGTAGGCTCCCTCTCTTTTGTCGTTTTGGGTTATTTCTGGCCTGGGATGCTCAGCGAAAAGATATTATGTTCGTCTGCCACAGCGTTCACGAAAATGGAGCATAATTTGTGTCCTTAAACCTTCCCACGCTGCAAAAACAGTGTTTAGAAACGTAGTGTTAATTAGTGTTTAGGAATTAAATATGTCAAATCTCTAAACACTTGCCGTCAAATGTCTAAACACGTAATGTCAAATTCCTAAACATGTTTAAATTTTAAACATGTTTAGATATAAGGTGTTTAGATATTAAACAGATATTTCAAAATGTTTGGAAACGTGGTGGTTATATATTACAATGGTTTCAAACACTTGTCATAACTTCAACAATACTGCAAATTGGAACTTTCACATCCCCCTGGCATTTGCGTGACCAAGTATGAACGCAAAACTGGGGTCAAGAGTCATTAAGGTCATTAGAAGTCAATTTGAACACATCACATATGAGCCTTGATCAAGTGGTTCTTGTAAGTATGAGGGTACTAGAGCAATACATGCAAGAATGACAGCAGTAAGCAGCTAACCTTACCAAAAGGAACATGGAAATACGGACATGAGAGCAGTAAGCAGCCGACTTAACCAAAAGGAACACGGACACACGGACATGAGAGCAGTAAGCAGCCAACCTCACCAAAAGGAACACGGACACACGGACATGAGAGCAGTAAGCAGCCAACCTAACCAAAAGGAACACGGATATACGGACGTGAGAGCAATTAGCAGCCGACTTAACCAAAAGAAACACAGACATCCAGGCACGAGAGCAGTAAGCAGCCAAACTAACCAAAAGGAGCACGGACATATGGACATGGCAGCAGTAAGCAGCCAACCTAACCAAAAGGGAACAAGGACATGCGGACATGAGAGCCGACTTAGCAATTAGCAGCCGACTTAGGGGGGTCTGCGTTTTTTGCCCAATTTTCAATTGCAATTTTCTTGACTTTACCAATATGTTACATATGCATGTTGTATATCATATTGTAGCCCATGTTGAAAAGTTTTGAAAAATGGTCATTATTTTGATCTTGTTGCCATGGTAACTGAACAGGGACTCTGAATGGCTAAACACTTGAACAAACGTAACTGCTTACCAGTAACTTGCACTTACACCATACTTGGGTAGAAGGTGCATGGGTACAATACGCAGAAAACCATGGAGCCGGATTTTTTAAATGGTTGCCATGGCAACCAGGAGCTGACCAATTAGGGAACTTTATGCCATAATTCAAAATTTAAGCCCTAATTCAAAAATCCGGCTCCATGGTTTCACAGCCCTGTGGATGCTTAATATCTGTGCCAAATTTCATGTTGATACGACCTTTCGTTTTTGAGTTACGTTCGTTCCCGTTTCATAAAAACCCGATTTTCACCATTTGAGATATTGAGCGAAACGTAATCGAAAATATTAAAAGTTGCAAAAAATATTAATTTGGTCCACAATATGGAAATAATTGTTCATTTATTTTAAAATATAAATTATTCATTTTTAGTGTAAATAAACAAAACAAACAATTTTGGTGCAATTGGGTATATCTATGGTTAAATTAATTTAAAAAAATAATCTTAAATATCACTGGGTGAGAGATAATAAAGAAATAGATAAGAAATGCTGTCGAGATGAAAATTTCGAGTTGGTTTGATGCATAATTAATTTATTTAATGTTTTAATAAATAAATTAATTTTGAAAAAGCGTGTAATATGTGGTCATAATAATAAAAAAATATATTTGCTTAAAAATCACAGGGTGAGCACTTTTTACATACAAATGTATACAAAATTGCATCGAACGTGCGAGACTTGCTTACTTAAATCGAGCATAAAATTTCGAACGGAATGTCCTATTTACCTCAAACAAAAAGCAAATGAAAGCTGAATGTTTACACTTTCCTATCATGCTATAATCTCAGTTGTGCTGGTAGACTCATTTTCTTCAATTTGAAAACATAGACCCCCCCTCTTAACCAAAAGGAACACAGACATACAGACACGAGAGCAGTAAGCTTCCAAACTAACCAAAAGGGAACACGCGCATATGGACATGGCAGCAGTGAGCAGCCAACCTAACCAAAAGGAACACGGACACACGGACATGAGAGCAATAAGCAGCTAACCTAACCAAAAGGAACACGGACATACGGACATAAGCAGCCAACCTAACCAAAAGGAACACGGATATACGGACGTGAGAGCAATTAGCAGCCGACTTAACCAAAAGGAACACAGACATACAGACATGAGAGCAGTAAGCAGCCAACCTAACCAAAAGGAACACGGACATACGGACATGAGAACAGTAAGTAGCTAAACTAACCAAAAGGAACTCGGACATGACAACAGTGAGCAGCCAACCTAACCAAAAGGAACACGAAAATAAGGACATGAGAGCAGTAAGCAGCCAACCTAACCAAGAGGAACACGACCATATGGACATGAGAGCAGTAAGCAGGCAATCTAACCAAAAGGAACACGGACATACGGACATGAGAGCAGTAAGTAGCCAACCTAACCAAAAGGAACACGGACATACAGACATGAGAACAGTAAGTAGCTAAACTAACCAAAAGGAACACGGACTGACAGCAGTAAGCAGCCAACCTAACCAAAAGGAACACGGACATACGGACATGAGAGCAGTAAGCAGCCAACCTAACCAAAAGGAACATGGACATACGGACATGAGAGAAGTAAGCAGCCAACCTAACCAAAAGGAACACGTACATGCGGACATGAGAACAGTAAGAGCTTAATAACCAAAAGGAATATGGACATGACAGCAGTTAAGCAGCCACCTATCAAAAGGAACACGAAATAATGACCTGAGAGCATTAAACAGCTAATAAGGACACGGACATACGACATGAGAGCAGTATGCAGCCAAAATAACCAAAAGGAACACGGACATACGAATATGAGAGTAGTAAGCAGCCAAACTAACGAAAAATAACATGGACATAAGGATATACACATATAAGGAATCTGCTATAACCAAATCCCCCATGGCTTTTTAAGCAAGGGGGATAAAAAAATAGAAAAACGTCCTTGGATATTTGTCTTAGGATAATGACAATTAAAGCAATATTGGCAAATTTTTTTGAAGAGCGCCCCCAATTTTAAAAGTTGATATTTTGGCACAGTTACGTTGGTAATTGTCAAGGAAACTATACCTGCGAACGAGAATGCTAAGAAATGCGTATTTATCATAAAATAAGCGATTTTGTAATTAGAATTGGGATCCCAGATTGGACTTAACGGCAGAGCTGGAAATGCTACGTTTATGTCCGTCCATGATGAAATAGTGCCACCTCGAGAAGATAACCTCTAACTTGACTTGCCTGAACCAATAAAACAACTAATGGATGAGCGTAGACACGTACATGGCGCTATTTCCCGGCTATTTCACATTGGAAGGCCGTTAAAATTTCAAACCACTCATTTTGGAGTGGTTTAAAAGAGTTTCACTCTTTTGGGGAGTGAAATTTTCACTCGTTTACATTTAGAGAGTACTAATCGCCTTAATTAAAGGGGCATTTCGTGATCCACAACCTCGTCCCGCCAACTTACTTAGAAAAGTTGAGATTTTAATATCATCAGAACCGTTAGCCTTAGTAATACACGTGTACCAAATCTTACGTGAAAATTCGTTCGTATCTGTAAGAAATTCGCAATTTTGTATTTTTTTGTCCATAAACGGACAGAAATTACAGCACAGTGACCTATGGGACTGTGAGAAACAAGCAATTGCACATAACACAAAACAGCATCATCGAGATCGACTCAAATTTTGTGAATAAGCTTTTCTCAAGGATATTTAGTGAACCACTAAACGAATAAAACAGGAGGTGCCGAAATCACGAAATGCACCTTTAATATGAATCTCTCTCTCTCTCTCTCAAAATCTAAAACAATTTAAAAAGCCATTTCTATGTTGTTGTCAGGATTCCAAAAATACGAGTCAAGAAAGGTACCTTCAGGAAATTCAGCGATCTTGGAAATACACGAGATCCCGCTCAGCGTAAATACCGGGGGAGTCGTGAAAATACTTAAAGATCTTTCATAGTTAATGCCTAGGTGGAATTGAGAGTCATTCTGCATTTCCGTACGTGTGTCCCGTGTCACTGTATGTGCGGAAGCTTTGAATGTTGTTATAATTCTTGTGAGTTTTAAGTGTCGAGAGCCATTACGCATTTCTAGTTCAAACTGAATAAAATGATGCCAGAAGGGCCTGACAAGCCTTTTAAAATCAAAATCCTTGTACTAAATAAAGGCAACACACAGCGTACGAGAAAATAGCTTATTTGAGGTTTTGGAAATGAACAAATGTCGTTCAGGTAATGCGTTTGTGGAAAGGTGCTTTACTTCTGTCCGCCAACAACCGCCTTGATTTCTTGGACAAAATTGCTTTCATACACTAAAATAAAAATAGTTCTACTCCAGATTTTCGAAAAATACGGCACTATTTCTTTTGAAATAAAAGAAGTATTAAAGAAATACAATGTGGGAATAGTAATGGATCCTAATCCTATTGTGAGCCCTTTTCGGGGATGTCACTAAATTTTTTGAGTGAAGTCAACTTTGTTAAAATAGTTGAAATATGACCAAAACGTAGGAATTTTCAGTGTTTTACGCCATTGAAATAAAACGTGGTATTTTCTGTTTATAATCTTTTGTATCTGATAAAAACGGTTAGACTTTTATGCAGTCTGACAGATTCGTAAATGCCCTCACAACATACGGATGAAATTGTCCACTTCTTAGCTGTATTAGTAGACTTCACTAAGATTTCAAAAAGATTTAGTTGTATCTCAAGGTAGAACTCATAGAAGGGTAAGGATCCAATTCTATTAGCACCTTGTACATTCTTTTTATTCCCAAAAATTGGAGCCGTGTTTTTTCTGGAATCACGAGTAATTCAGTGTATAATTTTAAATGGGCACATCTTTGTATTGAATTCGATCTCTTTTACCTCTGTCACTATTACCAATCATTATCATTGACATTGTTTAAGAAGAATATAGACACGATATTTATATGAACAAGCAAAAAATTATTCCTTATCATATTGCTCCAACCTGCAGTAAGGCCTTTTATCAGAAAAAATCTCAACTTTTAATAAATTACCATTTGAACCATGTTGTAGAAGAAGGAGTCTTTTCAGCAGAAGATTTTGCATACGCTTGTAGTAAAGAACGTTCAATCATAGCCAAAGACAACCTCATAAATAACTTCTCCAATTCACTCTGCACGACGAATTTTAATATAGGAAATGCGAAAGAGTATCTTTTATTGACCATATTGGTTATATTCAAGCGGATGACTTGAAAAGTCACTCAAATCATGATGACGTTACTACACTTTCAATGGCCTTTAAAGAGTTAGCGTGTCACATCATGTAGCAAAGGCTCCGATATTCTACTCCAAGTAAATATGGAGTGTAATTTGCTATGGTCAAAGTGGGTCAGGTAGTGATTAGAAAAGGTCCCGTGTCCTAAAACCACCGTGTTTTTCTCACGTAAATGTAATGCACAGCGTTTGTCATAGCGAACCAAATGCCATCCCTAGGATTTGGCATTTAAAGGTTATAGGATGAGAGAGATTGAGAGAGAGAATCGCATACGACTTAAATGCTTTGATACACGCTGGGGGTGAACACTCTAATATTGAGGTACAAATACAGTCTTATTGGGTTTTGCCTAGTAAGAATATACTCCATACACCGATCACCGAATGCTTTAAAGTAATGTATCCTATTCAGCTGCGTCTTTCAAGAATGTAGAATGCTCTTACTGATCGGTACACGTTTTACACTCCATTGATTTCTAAATAACCGGAACTGAATGTTATACACTGGAGGCCGGTTAGGATAAACTGGGCTAGAACTTTACTTAAAGCGGATAGAGGCTCCCTTTCTTCAATAAAATAAGCACTTCTATAAAATATCTAACTACATACAACGCGACATTAAACACAAGGGGGGGGAAAAACAACGCATGCATGCATGCACACATACATAGATACATACTATAATACATACATAGCTGCATACATAGATACATATACATAGATACCTACATAAATACGCACACATACACATTACTACTCCATAATTAATATCAACACACATACATACATTTCCCCCTACATCAGTTGTGTACTGACCGGGGGTGGGGAGGGGTTAATTTGCCCCCTCTGACTCGAAAAAGCGAGCGGATTAGGGGTTGGTACATTTTGTGACCCACACTTTTCCTGACCCGACCCAGAATTCAACAGCCTTTAACGGAATAAAGTTGCTGAATTCTGAGTCGGGTCAGGCAAAAGAGGTCACAAAATGTACTAACCCGATGATAAGGACCAAATATGCATTTTCATCCCTCTTCTTGGTGAATTTCAACCAATTTCAGCCTAAATTTGGGAAAAACTCATAAAATGCATCATTAATTGCATTCATAATGCATCATCAAGCAAGTTTGATTAAGTTATAATGGCGGGGTGTATACAAGTGACTCTTATTTTCCTCCAGGTGTAACATAGATGTTTAACACGGAAAGTCAAAATAGGGCTGCCAAAATGTCACATGTCGCAGAAAAGTAAAGTTTCGGCTCACCAGATATAGTGTAAAGTGTTTGACATTTTGAATGAAATGGCCCTAAGGATTTTTCAACATACAGAGGTGTAATGTTAACGAAAGAGGGTATCACATACGAACTGCAGGCAACACATCAGTTCGCACATAATCAATTTAAAGTGGTACCCATCTTCTATCACTAAGTACTAATGTGGTTGTCATCGTCTTGTCTCATCGCATCGCAATGACATAGTAATCGAATCGGGTCTTTGTGTTTGCTTCTGCGAGGAACTTCTGAAAAGTGCTTCTACCGGATCTTTTATGATACTTTGCAGTAACTTACAGGGTAGCAATACAATTAATGTAAAATTGCATGTCAGAAATTTTCATGAGATTTTTGAGCTGAATCTTCTTTCTTCATCAAAACTTAACATATCCGTTGTACGCACAAATTATGTCATACTGATCTTTAGTTTGAAGTTAAAAGCTATATTATACATTGGTTTGTTTATATCAAGCAAGCTAAGCTGTAAATCATTCGTTTCAATATATTTGTTCCAACCTTGACAATATGTTACAATTAAGATAGTTGGCCTTTAAAAATAAAAAAATTAAAATGTAAGCTAGCTATGTTTATTGGTTGGACTTTCTACAACTAGGGTTCTTTCTGATTCTTTTGAATATAAACTTACGTTAAAAGAGAACAATTACCTCGCTTGGGTTTGTGGTTAGGCCAAAAATAGTTTGTCTCGGCTTCTTTTGGCGAAAAAGTTATGTGCTGTGCCTTTTTTACAAATATTAACGATTTGTTAAAGAAATACACAACATGTGCCACTGCAATGGTACCGTTCTTCAATGTTCAAGATATAAAACAAACTTCACAAAATGAAAAAAAAACCACAATATAAAGTCGATATAGTTTTAATTTTTTATTTAATTAATTTTTTACCTGTATGAACATCTTGAACTGTGAATTCATTTCAATGGTACTGCAACCATATCTGACATTGTCATCTCGCATTTTGCTCGCACTGGTCGGCAATGAAGATATAATGGATCGATGGCAGGAAGGAAAAAGTGTTGTCACTAGATCCGTCCATCAAAATCTTGCAGCAAAACATTCTCCACACACCTGTGCAGTGCTCAGCACAATGCTACCTCGCTGGTGACCCTCACGTGCATAATCAAATATTTGTATCGCTAATGTCACTCCACAAAAAAACATTCATAAAAATGTAGTATCAACTTTAACAGCTTGTCGTCGTGCTGCTCTAGTCACAGGCTTTCTACTTACGCACAATACACAGTACATGAAATACGAACTCCTGTGTGGAAGAAACAATACTATCGCGATTAAACGCAATAACATTGCAAAAAAACGTAATAATATTGCGAATAAATGCAATAATTATTGTTTTCAAAAATTTAAAAATAGTGGTACAGGACTCCATAACTCCTAAGCCGTGTTTTCATGTCTAGTACTCCACCTTACAAAATCCTTCAGTGGGAAGGCTCGTCAGACAACCTTACATGTCCCTTTATACATATTGTAGAAAGGAAATTATCCTGTGAAGCCAAACACAATGGCAAAATTGATCAAATTCATGATTTTCGCTGTAATTAAATATTATACTAAAGCCAAATTAAAGGGTGTAGGTGAATTTTGAACCACTGAAGACAAAAAGGTCATTTAAAAGTTAGATTTTTTATAATGATTCATGTACCACACGCCACTTTAAGGGGAGCCGTAGTGGTTCTTTCCTCGTCCCTACACCGCTGATGCATCAAGTTCGATAACCGGGTCGGGTCAGCGGCTTTACGTGTGATTGGTTTTCAGTCCAAGCTGCTTTCCCAGGTTCTCTCATCAGGGTACTTCGGTTTCTGCCTGATTTAAAACTGGTTTTCCTTTCCTGATTGTAGGCTAATTATGATGAAAAATAATGAAAATGTTTCTTACCTGCATGACTAAATATAACACGGTATTATAGTGTCGGTGTGTCGCTAATCCTCTACCTTACCTCAACTTACCTCACCTCACCTTTTATCGTCACCATATTTAGCTCTCCCAGATGAATTAATTTACACAAAGAATATTTGCATCAGGACTGAATTGCTGAGCATAGAACATGTAACCCTTGGATGGCATGAAATATATAATTCATCAATACCGGTGTAGAAGTAACCATTGTCCAGCGTACTCATAGTCCGGGAACAATGGTGAACAATAGGGCAATCGAATCAGTTGACTCTTTACGCAACGTTAGTTTCACGCTTTATTCCGTTATCGTCTATGGAGCCCCGGACTATGGCTCCCACCGGACTATATCTGCTTTCACACCGGTTTATACGGTAAAGCGAACATAGAGGACGATATGCAGGGTGAGTAAAAAAAATACCCTGATTGTGTCCACCATTTTGAATATTTAAATAACACATATTTAACACATCGGAAAGCATATTTCATTATCTTTAATTTGCTGCAAAGATAATTCCAATCGGTTAAGTATAGGCCGAGCAACAGTCTTTTAAATCAAGTAGTCAACTTTCCACCCTTTCCACGGATTCCCATTTGAATGGACGGCGACCAACTAAGCAATTGACTCCCCAAATAATAAGAAGGGTATGTTTATGTCAAATAAAGGGTTATCTTAATCTTAAAGGTGTAAATGCCCGTGATAATGGTAAGTTTTATTTGAAACACTTTTTTCAAGATGTGATATATTTTGGTCTACAAATGTAGAAAATACTTTAAACCTCAAAAGGTTGTCACCGATGTCTGTTCCTTCATATGGTATGTTTCTTTCAACTCCACCGGAAACTGATACATGTATCAAGTTAATTTATTTTTCAAATGATTCGTATGAGTGATAAAGACGTAGGAATGTTCAGAGGGCATCGATGGTAAATTGTGACTGAATTGTGTGGGTTTAAATAGCGTCACATTTATTCTGCAGTCAATAAATACCCTGATTTTCTTCTGGATACTGCGTTCCTTCGCTGAATGCCGTTCATTTTAATGTGAATCCGTGGACAGAGCGCAAAACCTACTACTTGATTCAAACGACTGTAGCTCGCTCTATACCTAATCGATCTTTGCAGGAAATTAAAGATAATGAACTGAGCTTTTAGATGATACCACATATGTTAGATATTTATTACGTAGAAATTAAAAATGGCGGACACATTCAGGGTCAAGTTTTTTTACTCTGTATCAATATCCTAAAGGTCCTCAAATGTCCTAAAGAGGTGTTCTCATGGGCCATGTTAGGAGCGTCCGTATCATGGATACACGTGGCCCAGGATCAGCACACACAGTTGAATAAATCCTGATACCTTCACAAGCCATTACCAATGACTTGTGGATACGCTAAAAAGAAGATGTTCAATCGTTTCTACACAGAAAACACTTGTCAAGTTTAAGTGTTATGATAGTATAGCATAGTTTAGTGGATGAATAGACACTGCAAATGTCTTCGTTTTCTGCAGTGTAGAGAAAAAAATTATTAGTAAGATATTAAACTAGTTGCTGAGGAGAGTGAACGAGGCAATGCGTTCCCCTGAAAAGAGATAAATTCAGAGCAAAAGTCAGTTTCCCCATATTTTCCATGACCAATATACTCTGCCATATATACAGGCAAACACATAACGTACAATCACTCGTCAGATTATCACCATCCTGTCTGAGAGAGGCACAAATATCATTTATAACGAAAGTTATTGTTAGTTTGCAAGTAATAGATCATTTAAAATCTATTTAAGAGAACCTTTCAGCACAATTGCCAGATTAATGTTTCAAATTGACTTTGTAGGAGGTCAACCTACTAAACTCTGTTCAGGATTAAGTTAGAGGGCGACGTCACTGCGTTTTACTTGGTCCGCGGCATTGAAGTGCATTGAAGAATCTTCTGATTCGCAGCATTATACACACCAAAATAAAGGCGGTGCCATCGAGTGCAGTTCAAAATACAATTACCAAAGATAATGCTGGATCCTGCAGGGCTGCAATCATGAAAAAAAGTTGGAACATTCACCACTATTTGTTACATTGCTCAGCCGGGCAAGAGTTAAACCTACAAGACGGACAATATGGCATATTTTTCAACATGTTTTGAGTAGTTTAAAAACTTGACCCCGTGTAACATTAAATTGGCTCCTATTGAAAGGTGACACCACAATTCGAGACCACTAACTACCTTGCAAAGGTATCAAACCTTAGATGTAGGCAGGCATGAACGAACTCTTTAAATAACATGAATAAGGACCCTATGATATTCTGCTCCTGCTCTATAATACACTGTTGCTCATAAAGTTGGAATATTTTTTTTTTTTTTTTTTTTTTTTTTTTCTGGACATGATTTATGAAACTCGGCACATAGAGTTCAAACTGGATAGGCAGCGCTGTAAACTCGACATATAGCGGGGTAAACTCGATATACAGCGCATGAAACTCGACATGCGAGGGAAAACTCGTCATGATTTGATACGTGGAGCGTGCCATATCCGTATCATGGATACACGCGGCCCAGGATCAGCACACACAGTTGAATAAATCCTGATACCTCCTGAAGCCATTACCAATGACTTGCTGGTACGCTAAGAAGATGTTCAATCGTTTCTACACAGAAAACGCAATATGTCAAGTTGAAGTGTTATGATAGTATAGCATAGTTTAGTGGATGAATAGACACTGCAAATGTCTCGATTTTTGCAGTGTAGAGAAAAAGATTATTAGCGAGATATTAAACTAGTTGCTGCGGAGAGTGAGCATATTGAACGAGGCAATGCGTTCCCCTGAAAAGAGATAAATTCAGAGCAAAAGCCAGTTTCCCCATATTTTCCATGACCAAGCACTTTTCTACATACTCTGCCAACTATAGAGGCAAACACATAACGTACAATCACTCGTCAGATTATCACCATCCTGTCTGGGAGAGGCACAGATATCATTTATAACGAAAGTTATTGTTAGTTTGCAAGATAATATATCATTTGAAATCTATTTTAAGAGAACCTTTCAGCATTATTGCCAGATTAATGTTTCAAATTGACTTTGTAGGAGGTCAACCTCCTAAACTCTATTCAGGATTAAGTTAGAGGGCGACGTTTTACTTGGTCCGCGGCATTGAAGTGCATTGAAGAATCTTCTGATTCGCAGCATTATACACACCAAAATAAAAGCGGTGCCATCGAGTGCAGTTCAAAATACAATTACCAAAGATAATGCTGGATCCTGCAGGGCTGCAATCATGGAAAAAAGTTGGAACATTCACCACTATTTGTTACATTGCTCAGCCGGGCAAGAGTTAAAACCTACAAGACGGACAATATGGCATATTTTTCAACATGTTTTGAGTAGTTTAAAAACTTGACCCCGTGTAACATTAAATTGGCTCCTATTGAAAGGTGACACCACAATTCGAGACCACTAACTACCTTGCAAAGGTATCAAACCTTAGATGTAGGCAGGCATGAACGAACTCTTTAAATAACATGAATAAGGACCCTATGATATTCTGCTCCTGCTCTATAATACACTGTTGCTCATAAAGTTGGAATATTTTTTTCAGACCCAATCTTAAAACGTATTTATATTTGAACGCCTCACTAATCATTTTAGAGAAGGTGAATGATTACGTTATGAGTCCCCACTACCCAGGTTGTTAAAGTGAATCAATGCATAATTTTTAATTACGTAACAATGCCTTTTGTTGGGAGCTATGAAAGGCCAGACGTCTGTTGTTTGTTCCTTTTCCCCGTTCCAAGCATGTGTGAAACGAGCCCACGTTCAGAGTTGGTTGTTCCGTTACAACAAAAACTGACACAGAGGTCCCCTAGGCTATGCCTCGTCCAACGGCATTGGCAATACGCCGAAGAGTGCTTGCATTCCGACGGGAAGGGTACAAACAAGCCAACGTCGCTGATTTCCTCGGGATATCGCTGTGTACGGTCTGTAAAATCCTCAGACATCATCGAGAGGTGGGTCATTTGAGGCCACGAAAATCTCCAGGACGACCACGATTGACCATTGGACGAGATGATCGCCGACTGCTTAATCTATGCCATAGAGCCTGGAAAATGCCAACCAGCCGTCTTTGTCGTTTGTGGAGAAGACATTATGGAATGAACGTTTCCCGCCAAACTGTAAATCGGAGATTGCTTCAAGATGGTTACTGAGCAAGACGAATGACCAAATGTCCACGTCTACCCGTTTACCACAAAGTTGCTCGGCTTCGGTGGGCTAGGGAGCGCAGAAGATTACAGCTCGGACACTGGCGACATGTGGTCTTTATGGACGAGAGCCTCGACATCCTTGACCGCCAAGATGGAAGACAAAAGGTTCGTCAATTACGCCGATTGTGCCACGCCGCACAGGGTCGCTGTAGTGAGACAATTTCTTGAGGCAGAGAGGGTGGAGCAGATATTATAGCCGCTTGCTTCCCTGATATGAATCCTATTGAGCATGCCTTAGGCCGAGCCATCAATGACAGGGGCAATGTTCCACAAACTCCACAGGAGTTAGCTCAGGCTCTGACAGATGAGTGGGACGCTCTGCCCATTGCCATCATTAACAACCTTGTGGAAAGTGTGCCGCGACGTCTTGACGCACTGATTCATGCCAGGAGTGGCCATACACAATATTAGTGACTGATTGACATTTAAAATAGTACATTTCGATGCATGAAATCACCCATAATTGTCATAAAATCCTTAATCTGCTGTTCAAATACCCCTTTTTGGCTAAGGACACAGTTCATAAGTGGTTCATTGCGGACTAAGTTCGTGGTGATATGTTCGGAAGAGACTGATCAATCACGTAGTGTGGCGATATACACCCTAGATATCATAAATAACTTACACTATAAGAATCATTCCATAAAAAGTGGTAACAATATTCAAGTTTATTCCAAGTTTATGAGCAACAGTGTATAAGCCACATCCCCGAATCTTGCCTTGACCTCTTATATGAACACGTAGAATCGTCTTTCAGAGTATTATCTTATTAACTCTTTTTTCAGACATTACTTAGGAAAGGAAAAAAGACTACGTGCGTTATATTTTGTTTCTATTTATCACTATCGTACTTTGATATAATAGGTGCACCTACATTATGTTGAAGTCTATCAGTCCACATATACATGATATTGAGCAAAGGCGCCAAACTTAGTTTGGTGAATTTCAGTATTACGAAGGGCTTAATTTCCAAAGATTTGTCAAAATTGATTGATTATATAGCATGTACGCCCAAGATCAGAGTGAATTCACCTGACATATCTGTCCCTCAGGATTTTATGCGTGCCAATAGGGTGACATGCTGCGCGAAACAAGCGTCACACCTCAATATCAGCGCATTATCTGATTACAATAATAAGACAAGTTAATATGGTCCAGGTGAAAATTGCGCCAACTATAAGATATAGATTTGTTGTTCCCATCACTTGTGATGTAGGACGCAAAATTAGATCATTAATGGTATTTCACGTAAACTTCACAACAGCCTGACAGCAGCGACACAAGTAGGCGTATCATTACGCCAACTAGCACAAACTGAACCTCGTGATTTTTACCTGACCCACTTTCTTAAGGTATGTGGCGGAGTTGATGTAGTAATTTGCAGGGTGATTTCTACGCTGTCTGTTATTTAAAGGGACACTATTCTTTCCTTGTCTGTGTAAAGATTGTGCTCTGAATACAATACCTTACATAAGAGTCATTGATATGGTATTATTAATCATAATCATAATAATATAAAAATAAACTTTCAAACGAATTCTGCAAATAAGCATAAAATATTCGTTCCCAAGAGGGTTAGCCCTTCAATACGGATGCCGTACCTAGCCCTCCAATACGGATGTCTTTAGGATATGATGATTTTCTGCTCGTGTGCTAATATCCTGATTGTAAGAATTCGTTCTGATGTGGATTATCTTTTGTTTTTCAAAGTTACTACAATCACTGAAAGCATTGCAAACAATCCATTGAATTAATATTTGACTAATCTTTCCCTGGAGATGGCCAGGACACACAAGTGTTGAATAAACATGTGCGCCTGCCCTGTGTGGCAGGAGATATAGTCCTCCGGCCTCACAGTCTGGGAACAATGGTGAACAATAGGGCAATCGATTCAGTTGACTCTTCACGCAACATTAGTTTCACGCTTTATTCCGTTGTCGTCTATGGAACCCGGACTATGATACCTGTCGGACTATGATTACTTTCACACCGGAATCAAAACGGCAACCTCTGTACTTATTGCACGGCGCTCTTACTAATCAAAGGCACTATCAGTGATTTGCTAAATCATAAAATCAAAAAAAAAAATCATCAAATTTCAGATTTTTACATATCTGTAACAAGTACGGGTACCCTAACATACCCTGCAAATGATAAGACCAGAAGCAAACTAATAAGCACAAAATCGGATATTTTAGTCGTTATGTTCGAACGGACACGTAATTGAATGGGGAGTCATATCTTTGAAGACCGCCGTTTTCTCCCTTTCTGGCAATTCTTCACTTAGAAAAAGTATCTTATGAGAATTATACAGACTTATCCTTCAATTTTATGCATTTCCTGTAAATTTCAAATATTTTGACTCTTTCGGGTAAATCACTGATAGTGTCTTAACAAACAAGGATTGGCGGAGGAGCGATAGACACCATCTGTAGGTGTTAAGTCCGAAAGGTGTCCATCGCTTTTCTAGTGGATGACATCACAACGGTATATTTACACACACGATATTTTATATTTGTTTGAAATTTGATGGTCATTGAGACATTCCGTTTAAGACAGCCCGTCACCTTCATTTTGACACTAATAAGCAAAAAAAGAGACTTTTGATTTTGTTAATGAATGTGGCATCCGAAATTGTATTCGTTACATCCCCGATTATAGCATTTATTTTTTAATTATATTAATACATTTGGCATTTCTTTGTGCTATAAAACAAAGAAAAAAATACTGAAAAATATGTTAGCAAGCCCAAAACCTGTCAAGATCTTTCCCGCCATTTTTAGTTGTCACTGTCAGACAATCGATTTTCCCTTTAAGATTCTTATTTTGTTGTTTACCATAATGGTGCCATTCCAGGTGTCACGACAGTGACTGCAATCTATATACATGATCAATGCGTAAGTCATGAAACCCAGGTGGGATAGCCTTTATACTTTGCATTTCAACCAGGAGTGCAATGGTTTTGGGGTGTATAATAATTATAATAGGGCTGTTTTGATATTAGAGTGTATCGGTGCGCATGGCTACAGAGCGCATAGCTCTGTAGCCATGGCGCGTATGTTCAATTTTTTTTTTTTTTTTTTTTACAACGGTATATTTACACACACGATATTTTATATTTGTTTGAAATTTGATGGTCATTGAGACATTCCGTTTAAGACAGCCCGTCACCTTCATTTTGACACTAATAAGCAAAAAAAAGAGACTTTTGATTTTGTTAATGAATGTGGCATCCGAAATTGTATTCGTTACATCCCCGATTATAGCATTTATTTTTTAATTATATTAATACATTCGGCATTTCTTTGTGTGTATATAACAAAGAAAAAAATACTGAAAAATATGTTAGCAAGCCCAAAACCTGTCAAGATCTTTCCCGCCATTTTTAGTTGTCACTGTCAGACAATCGATTTTCCCTTTAAGATTCTTATTTTGTTGTTTACCATAATGGTGCCATTCCAGGTGTCACGACAGTTACTGCAATCTATATACATGATCAATGCGTAAGTCATGAAACCCAGGTGGGATAGCCTTTATACTTTGCATTTCAACAAGAGACTACTAGGATGCCATTACACTCATTCGGTGATCGACCTTTGTTATTTCAGAGTTTACGAATACAAGCTTTGTTGTAGATAACCAATTGCGATAAATGATAAAAGGGGAAAACGATATTTCAATCTCGAAACTTTTTTCTAAATGTACCCAGATAACAGACCAAAGGTGGTCCCAATAACGGCAGGGTGTTTACATTTTTGTAAAAAGAGAGGAGTACTAATATTATTTTCCTTGTAAGCTTCATTCTCTGCCACAGACAGCCAATGATGCTGACATTACTGCCAGCATTTTAGGTACTGAAAATGGGTGAAGAGGACTCCTTTTTACTGCCTGTCAAAGAAAGGATTCTTTTTTTATGGGGGTTTCGAAACAAAATTTGTACCATGATCCACATTCCCACTAAGATTCACAGAATTCTATTTTTTCAAAATTTTTGCTATTTTAAACTATTTACTTTTTCACAATATTTGTATTTCAGCATTGTTAGGGCCCCTACTTCCTAATCTCACTGAACCCCCGAATATAGAGGATCCTCATCGAAAACCCCTTTTTGGGTGTCACACTAAAAAGGGTGCCCGTGTCATTGTTGGAATCCTCTGCAAATGTAATGACCAAAACATGTGATCAAGTCCTGCTTAATGAACGAATGTGTTTTTATATCTAATTACAAAAAAAATAACGCACGCACACTTTTGAGCATTACCGTCATACAGCATAATAAGGAAAACTAACAAATCCAAAGTTAACAAAATTTTAAACATCAGGAAAAAAGTATGTTTTCAGGAGCCGTTTAAAGACACTGGCGGAAGGTGCCTCTCTAATATTAACTGGAAGCTTGTTCCACAGCCTAGAACCAATTACGTTAAATGATCTGTCGCCAAATCTACGCTTGGTACGAGGAATTACAAGCCGTGTAACATCAGAAGAAGACCGTAGCCTTCGTTTCATCAGAATATCTATCCAATACATTATACAAATTTAGACCATCAGTTAGGAGAAGAGAAGAAGAGACTTATACACATAAAGAAGGGTTTTGTATCTGAACAGGCAACCAATGAAGAGTGATCAAGCTCGCAGCTTTATTTGCGCGCGTTGGAGCCTTTTCAGATCTATTTAAAGAGACACTGGCACATTTGAAAAATAGTGCGCCCTCAAGATTTTTCAAAATCGATATTTTTGCATGGTTGTAAGGCTTTTATATACAAAAGCCCTCACCCGAAATGATTAAGACCATATCAGCTTCCTTATGGGTAAACAGAACGATTTTATAATTTAACGTCGCCGGCGACGTTAAATTCAGCAGACGACGAAAATGGCGTTTAAACACAAGAACACGCACGCCGTATGCATGTTTCCCACGCTATGCACACTGTTTGATCGGTCTATAACCTTTGTGGTTTTAATATCAGTGAGTACGAGTCAAAAATATTCACGTAATGTCTTTATCCTCATATCAATGTCCCTATCTGTTTTGGGGTATGTTATTTTTATGTGTAAAATATATCCCTGTTCTTCCAATGGCCTAGACTATAATTTGAGAGCAAATTGAAGAAATGTAATATTTTGTGAAAATGTGGCAGTGCCGCTTTAATTGTCAATACGGGACAAGACCAAAAATCGTACGGCATGGTTGCAAGCATCAAAAGTGATAAACCTACGAATGCGCCATAATAAATTACGAATATGCTAATTTACACTCTTACAGATAGATCCAATAGGCGATACTTATAGGTACATTTCGTGATTCCAGCACCTTCTGTTTTATGCATAATTCACTAGATATCCTTGAGAAAAGCTTATTCTCGAAATTTGAGTTGATCCCGATCTTGCGGTTTTGTGTTATGAGCAATTGCTTGTTTCCCACGGTCCCACAGGCCACTGTGCTGTAATTTCTGTCCGTTTACGGACAGAAAATACAAAATTGTGAATTTCTTAAAGATATGACCGAATTTACACGTAAGATTAGGTACACGTGGATTACTAAGGCTAACGGTTCAGATGATATAAGAATCTTAACTTTTTTGAGGTAAGTCGTCGTGACGAGGCTGTGGATCACGAAATGCCCTTTGACACCGTTCCTGTAAAAAAATCGTAACTTAAAAAAAAAAAGAAACAGTCAAGATAAATTTTAAATAGATATTGAAATATGATTTTAAAAATAAATACTGAACCTAATTGCATAATAATTAAATATAGCGTTTCTAGGTTTTAACGGTAATACCGTTGTTTTCTTTGAATACGACAAGAACTATAACCCCCAAAATTTTGATATGATCTTCTTTTGTCAATGGAAACTGGCGTAGGCCTAAGAAAATGGAGAATTTGTCATAGCAAAATCTGTGGTCGTCGGCGTCTGTTCGCCTGTCTCCACCTGTAAAAGTCAGATCCGAGCGAGGTGACACTTGCACCACAGGATCTTAGTATCTACCGCTACTTGTAGGCCAAAGGTAATACTTTGGCCTACGAAGTCCATAAGTCTCTTCAACGCTCCTTTTCCCCTGAAAATATGTGCTAACTCCCCTGTACAAGTTTTCCGCTCTTATTCCCAAGGAATACTGTGCAAAGTCTTTTTTTAACATTCTCACCGCTTTTCAAAGGCGAACTTCTACAAGACCCCAAAATCAGAATTTAAAGGGATAAGCAGCAATGTGCTAATCCGAAACATCGAAAAAATCATCAAAATTCATATTTTTATATTTTGGTTATTGGCATGGATATGCGAACATATCCTGCAAGTGGTTGGCTTTAAATCCGTGTATTAAAGACAAGGCAGTACTTTTTATCTGATTCTGTAATTTCTATACGTGCGTATCAAAATTCCGACTTGAGATCAAAGAAGCCTTTCCCGGTGAATATCCCAGATTTTAAGCGTGATATTGTGCACCATGATCAATACAGTTTGGCCTCAAACACAAACATTATTGATCTTTGTTTATTCTGTACTGGTGTAAACCACAATCAATTGTTTAGTGTAGATTTTGAGACGCCGTCGCTGAAGTATATGTGTCGCTGTGTATTTGCGGGAGACGGTATGACAAAATGTCCTCAAATACTTCATTTTCTCACTATTTGGTGGATTGTTTCTACATTAAAACAGTTATATGTACTTGTACACACTTATCCCCGATTTATAAGTTAAAAAACGCATTTCCACATTCCTTTAACAAAACTTGGTGTTTGAGTAGTGATGAGCGCAAGTAATACCCATGTATTGTTTCTTCATTATTTGTGAATATTTATGAGCTCATTTGCATATTTGTCAGGTCCCGATGTCCAGATTTGATGCAACTTGATATGTGGCTAGTGGTGCATACGTGCATGCGAGTAATATCCATGCACTGCGTCATCATTATTTGTGCATATTGATGAGCTTATTTGCATATTTGCTCTGATTGGCTCATTACTACAAAGGTGAACTTCCACCAGATCCCAATGTCTATATTTGACGAGACTTGGTATGTGGGTAGTGGTGCTTTAAAGTAATGTACCATGCACTGTGTCATCATTATTTGTGCATACCATTGAGCTCATTACCATAATTGCTCCCGTTAAGGGGGTCTTGGGATAAAGTTTTAACTTGCAGCATTTTTTTAAATTTTGCTCCCGGATTTTAAAAATATGAATCAGAAATATGATTTTTTTTTACATTTTTGATTTAAAAAAATGCCCATTTTCAGGATCCTATTCCAAATTTCAGCACTTTACACCCCAATATTCAAGGCTCTGTTACGCCATTTTATAGGTGTCATAGATTTAAATATATTTTCGTTTAGGTATTGTAAAACACCGTAACCAAAATGGTCGCCATTAATTATGCAAATGAGATGACCTTTGACCATAGGGTTTTTTCATTCAACTTACTTCGTCACATAAAAAAATATTAAAAATGCAAATTTCGGTCTATATAAAATGGCAATTTTAATTTCCAAGGTAGCCCATTACCTTAAGCAATATTGATTCAAACCTTCAGTTGCTCACTTGTACACAGTAGGATGATTTAGACGCCATGCGCGAGGCGAGGGGTTGTTTGGAATGTAGAATTCTTTTGTTCATAGATGGATCGAACAAAAAGAAGTTCGCGTTTCACGTTCACGCACTCGCATCGCGTATGGAATATAAACGTGCCTTATGGCGAGTAACCCCACTGAAAAAAGTCCGGTCAGGACCATAGCAAGTCTCCGCTTGGCAAGTCTAATTGTTGAAGAGAAAAAAAAATGCGTTTCACACAAAATCTTAATCAACCTAACAGACTTCGTTTCGACTAAACAGATCTGACAATTCTAATTAGTGCAAACGATCGTAATTTGACTTTCTAATTATCTATGAGGACAAGAACTAATTGAACACAACATCCGTCTAGAATTTCAGGTTTGTGAGTTCAATCGATTCAGACATAGAGTCGCAAAGACTTGATTGAACGGAAAAAACAAGATAGGGAGCTTAAAATAGACGATGAAAACAGTGTTCAAAAGCAGAATTATGTAAAGTGTTTAGATTCTAGAAAACACTAAAAAGCACAATTTTCATTCTGCAGAAGTCGGTTATTTCCGTATTATAATGTGAATATATCGGATGGAAAAAATATATAAAACTGTTCATGTATAATTTTCCGTTTGAGAGGAAATCTAAAGGCTACTAGGCTACTATTTCTTTCTTTGTTAAAGGTCCCAGGAAATGCGATGATAAACCTACTCCAAATCTTTGTGGGACATCCCATTGCATTAAACAGGGCCAGAAAAAAAGAATACACTACCAGTGACATCATTTGTGAAACTATTGATTATCAGTCAGTGTTATGAATAGATTCACACCAGTCATCTGGAATTTTCTATTACTCTCTGATAAATCAATAGTACCACAAATTATGTCATCACCAACCCAAATTTGAATGCTTTCTGGTCCCTCCTTGTTGACTTGACACAAACCACATCAATTCTATTCGCATTTCCTGGGACCTATAAGTAATTATCTAAATATTTGAGAAATTGTCCAATAGAGGGTGCTCAAGATTAGCAGCCGCCATCTTTGAGGTGGGGTTGATCTATGGACTATGCATCCACTAATTGCTTTGCACATGGACCGCATTCTAGATCTTCAGGAGGATGTATTGTTTCACCCTCAAAGATGGCTTTCTATAATAGATTTCGAATTAAGTGAGACCTCATTAAAAGTTTTAGCTCTGTCCATTCACCGTGAGAGGTAAGAGGAATTATTTTAATGGCCACAGAGTTTATGATATTCATACAATGTATAGTCATGTAGCTAGTAAATAATTGTTGACCTAAAATGCATTATTTGACATCCAAGATAGCTTGGGTGTTTCAATTGAAGTATCAGGATGAAAACACAGGCAATTATTTCATTAAATGTTGTTATTTGAACACAACTTACCTTTGACACTGCAAACTATTATTCCTTATCACAGCATAGGGCAAATTTTGCATTATTATATAAATGCACACAAAACATAACTAAGTTTGTATTTGGCCATCCAAATTTGAAATCTACTATATTCGATTCCTACTTCGACCTTGTTACAGTTCTCGCTCTATTGAAATAAACGTGTTCACACGAATCGAGATGGACTATGGTGGCAGATCAAAATTAAACCTAATTAATATCAACATTTTACGGGAGATTTCAGCGATCGTGTCATCTCATTAAAGGTTTTGAAACATTTGTTGAGTGTAGCTGCTATTCACATACTTAAAAAATCAATGACCACGGTAAAAACCGTATAAGGGCATATTCTTATACTCACCTGGTAGCTGCACATTTTGTGTATAAATGTGAGATTTCATCTATAGTATTTCACGTACCTTCAATTCATCTGTTACCGCAAAAAGATGGACCAACCCAAGTTAAAGGCCGACTCAGAGATTTCCTGAGGAGGGCGCCCTCAATTTCCAAAAAATCGTGTTTTTTGCATGTACATAATGCTTGTCCATATACTAATCACTGTGTGAAATTGCTAAGCTTAAATCGAATTCCTTCATATAGAAAATCGCAACTTTGTTATAAAATTCTGGATCCGGATTTTTTGTTATACACAGTATCCTATGGGACGTAATACTACACATAACTGTTTTACTGCATCAAAACGAAAAAATCCGATTCATCTCAAATTTCGGAATTGTGCATTTTAGGTTACGATCTTTAGTTCTAGGTGACTATTTTTCATTATGACACAAAAAATAATATTTCGAAATCTTCGGAGTCGAATTTAACTTTCACAAAGCATGTGAGCAACGAATGGGCCCTGGTGTACTTTTTGCTTAATTATCAAGCATTAACAAGGTTTTATTAAAGACGGTAGAGAACAATTTTTAACCCGACAGTCTCTAATCAGCCTCTGTTAAAGGCACACAAGAGATTTCCTGAGGAGGGCGCCTCAATTTCCAAAAAATCGTCTTGTTTTTTGCATGTTACATAATGAGTGTCCTATACTAATCACTGTGTGAAATTGCTAAGCTTAAATCGAATTCTCATGATAGAAAATCGCAATTGTTATAAAAAAAAAAAAATTCTGGATCCGGATATTGTGTTATAAACCGTATCCTATGGGACGTAAATTCTACAAAACTGTTTTACTGCATCAAAACGACAACTTCGCATCATCTCGAATTTCGGAATGGTGCAGTATATTTTAGGTTACTATCTTTAGTTTAGTTGACTATTTTCCTTATTACACCAAAACAATAACTATTTCGAAATCTCGTGAGTCAGACTTTAATCTTAGCTAGTGTGCCATCACCATAAACAAAGAAAGATTGAAAAGTCAATTTTTTAGATGAAATTCAATCTTGGAATTAAGATCAAAATCTAAAATATGACTTTTCAATCTTTCCATTGTTGTGGTGATGAATACGCCACCCCGATGCACAATCGATAAGAATTGACCCTTTTATCTAAGGAATTAAGAGGCTACCCTCGATAATATACATAAGTAACAAATTCGATGACTGTAAAACACATTTCGTATATATAGCGCGGCGAAGTTCCAGAACAGATTGGCTCAAGAAAGATCCCGATAACGTTATGCGGTATATTCTAAAAAAGCAATGAATCACAAAATGACAATAATTAAAGATATCGACTCATCCCTGTCATACGTTAACCTGTTTTTACTCGAGTAGAGCTGATCGGATATATGTGTGACCATCCAATTAACAAACTGTCGGTAATACAGATATAAAATGCGGTATGGTGCACAGTCTGTCCCTTACTCATTTGAAGATTAAATGATTAGGCTTAAACCTATTTTTGCATATGCATGGGGCAAACGAGAGTCAGCTGAGAAGTACCAGTACACAGGCCATGATACGTTTGCGATTTCCGTGCTACAGAAAACTGCGAGATAACTTATCTCATTTAAATGAAAAAAAAAAATATTATGTTAACAGGAAAAGGCCTATCCCCATATGAAAAGGAGTGCTTTTATTTAGAAAATTGATAAAATACACCTCAATTTATTTTCAGAATGTCCGTGACCAATATGTACATGTAAACTCAAGCGAACAACGGAGCTTATGATATTCAACTATCACCAAACACACTTCGGATCTTTTTTCTCATGCAGGTCCATGTTACTGCCCACACAGTTGAAATATTTCAGGTGTTACACCTCCCTAATATCTGTTCATGAAACATACTTAAAACAAGGTAAAGTGAATAGAAATAGGTGTTAAAGACAATAAATTGTGGATTTAAGTTCTGCACAAATTTAGGGGGCAACCCTGCCAAGAACTTTCTTTATGGACCTTTTTGTCCCTGTATTTAAAAAAAAATTAAAATAGGTCAAAATGTATGAATGAACACACAATAGAATCTCGAGATTTCTTTTTTTCGCGAAGGAGTAAAGTATTCCGTGCTTTATGTTATGACAAAATAACTCCCCGCCAATCGGTGGGTCATAACATTAGAAATCTGTTCACACTGCACCCACAATACCCCGGGCACAATGACAATGGCCCAGATTATAAAGAATAATGAAGTGTGTTCCGAGCCGATTATTTAATATCATTAGCTCCATTGTCCGATTGAGATTTGAGGTTATGAATACCCCTGTTAGAGATATATCAAGGTCAGAAAAACAACCTCCCGTGGTTCATAAAAACAAAATTCACACTGACTATTTTGTAAGAAGATTGACTTGACCAAGATGTAAATTTCAAAAAACATGATTTAATATATTAACATAAAGAATTTCTGATCAATCATTACAATTAACATATGCACAAAAATTATCGATATTTTCCCTATTAAAATCAAATTTAAAACACACAACCTAACATAAATTCTACAACCAGTTCTTATTGGGGTGGGGGGGGCGCCCCAGCTCTTGTAGAATCAGGTCAACATAAATCTTTGGCGACACAATTCTTGCTGGTACAGTTCAACTAGTTTCGCGAAATCGCAAAAGTCCTCTTGGTCTAGACCGGTCGATTAATTTATAAACTTGTAGACTTGGAGAAACACTGGAAGTATAACTGCAGCTTGATGGTATAACATTTGTCCATACAGGTACTCAGTGCATTAAAGGTGAATGTCACTGGTACAGAAGCAATGTCCTGCTGGAAGTTTAATGTTAACCTTTGTTTTTCCAAAGGTACCAAATTTTGAGCAGTTCTGACAATTTTAGCAACTTCCTAGAATTGTATGAAATAACATAAGATAAATCAAACGTTATGAAAGTTCTCCACCTTCTGTTTGAGAGGTCTACACTCGCTGAATTCTTTTGACAACTGGCAAAGAAGAATGACTTGCCGCAGAATTTGTCCTTAGCAAAATTTCCCATGATGCAACACAAAACAAGCGAAGACAAGTCGAAATTTCACAATCTTCTCAGTTCGCTGAAACATGTTTAAAGGAAGTCCACAATCTTCCACATCCTGCGCTCGAAGTGTTGTGACATAGCAATTACACAAAGTCTATTGTTCATCAACAGGTGTGCAATCTTGCTTCCTATAGGGAAACAAAGAATCTCTATGCACTTCTTAGAATGAAGAAGATAAGACATTGTGATCTTATTGTCCACCTATTGCGAACGTCTTCTGACATGTTTGTCTCAGGATGTTCTCATACACTAGTCCATTTAGAACTAGGTCAATCAGATAAGTCATGCTTATTGCACAACACATTGCAAGTTTCATATTTCCAGTTCTCCTCACTCATAATTTATATGATTAAATTTAACATGATTTAATACAATACAGAAAATAATATAATATTTGGGGGTCTGTCACACCATTGGTCACTGAGTTGACATTTTATTATTTTGTTCTATGTGCACTCTTTCCATGTGGGTACACATCTTTCCTGGTTAAAATAATATGTTCCTGGAGCAGCTGGTCCTGGAGCATAATTCGGGCCAAAATCTTCTTAGAAGCGAACCCTATTGCAAATCTGGGTTTTAAATCGGACTCACCTTTCGATACCTGAAAAAAAACGAAAACCTAACCACACTGGAACACACACATACATACATACAACACGAAAACCTAACCAAACTGGAACGTTACAATAGCAGACATGCGCGCACTCGCAAAACCCACCTTCTGCTTTTCAAGCCAGGGGGATAAAAAAAAGAAACTGTCACAAAAATGAAGTCACAGAACACAAATATTTTTTTAAGGATACGAAAAACTGAACAACTTCATGGAAAATGGTAATAATGCTCCTGCCGTATACGGCAGAAAGTTTGTTTTCGTAAAAAGAACACGCTTTTTGAAGTCTATAACCAGACGTGTAACTAATAACATAATGCATTCATTCATAAATTGATGATCAGGAGAATTCTTCACTTAACCCCTAAAGGAATGACTCACAATGGAATAACATACAACCACAGCATATGCAATTTTTGTCGGTGTTATTTCTGCACCACTGCAACATGCACACAATTATGTAACAAGGCATAATTGGAAATCTCAGACTTACACTACTCCAGAGAATTTGGGAAACCTTACACTACTTACAATTAATAGGCCAGCCTATTAAAAGAACCCGGATCATGACAGTTTCGGCTAGGAAAACTCGTAAAAAACTCGCATGAGAAAAATGTAGAGAAACCTAGCATTGCCCCAGGATTGCTATTTCGTGCCAACCGATGCCCAGGATTTTCCTCCACTAAACAAGTTAAACTAACCCCCACTCCGAGAGTAACCAAGCCATACGAAAATATGAAAAAACACTAAATCCTTACAAAAAATATAGGTGTGAACAGTGGTGCAAACCGACGTGAAGTGACACAGTCACGCACAACATGCATTACCAGACCCATTTGCATAAGACGCACAGGAAGAATTAAATTTATTCTATTGCCGAGGGCGCTCAACGCATAAATTTATAATCTTCCTTAACCCCTAACTGAAAGACTCACATGCCAATACATACAAACCACAAGAAATATGCAATTTTTGTCGGTGTTATTTCTGCAAACACTGCAACATGCATCCATGTGATCTGAAGTTAAAGTCAGGGAATTCACAATCCCAAATGATTGGGATACAGATAAAAGCTTCGGAAAGCTATCCTTAACATATCCGTCCTTGCTGACTCGGACTTCCAACGGACCCGTGACGCTTGAATAAACCATCTTCTATACCAGAGCTTTGGCAGCCTCTGAGGCCCCACCAGATCGCAAACTATGGATTTACAGAATTTTGAAGTGATCGCCCACTATGGGCCTTAAGGCCTCAAGCATAACCTCACGAACACCGTGTGTAGGACATAGGCTGGTTACTCTCCCTCAAACTTAAACCACCTGGATTGGATGATAGATACGAAAAATAATTCATAAGAACAATCACTATGGACCTGACACTAAAGAGAGAGACCTCTCTAACATATGACTGGGCTGCATTAGAATTTAAACGGGCAATGAGAACAGATGAACCCTCCCTATAAATATCCGTTTTACTTGATGAAAGAAAAATAGTGCATGATAATATAAAAGGCATGTCTCCTCTTGATGGCCACGAGTTCGTCAAAGCGTAGAAAACCTGCGAAAGATACCAAACACATGGTCACTGTCCTAATCGCCATCAGATTTTTGATGAGAAAAGTCAGGAACAATGTATGGAGCCAACCATTTTGCAAAGTATATCAGCAGTAATAGGTTCCTTTTTTTATTCTTGGGAAGAGAGTCTACGTTTCAAACCCTCAACTGCGTTCTGGACATAGGCGACAAACATGGATCAGCCAAAACCAGCAAGCTTATGAGCCCCGAGAAAAGCAGCTAACAGTTTTTGTAATGGGAGAGGCGTGTAGCTGAGGACTTATAGGAATGCAAATATAGGGAATAAAGTAAGGATCGGCAGGCAACTTAGTTTTACCATCTTGCACGCCATTGGCACAACTGTTGAAAGCGCCTCCATATTGATTCGAAGTTGAAACTGCTCTGGAGTCCAAAATGCACCCTGGTTAACTCTGTAGCTATGTAGAGAGATTCCGCATGACGATCGCAATCCGAGTTAGCCACACTCCACTCTTGAAAATAACCTGCAAAACATATATGTGATGAGACGCTAAACATGACAAAAGTGTCAAAGATCAACGCCACCCTACTAGAAAAAACTAATGATACAATGATAGTATGGAAACAACCATTTCGCTTGAAACCGACACAGCAAGAGATACAAAATATAATTAACCCTAGTGCGTTGATATGGTTGTTAAACACCAGCAAATGGATATAATATTAACTGCAACAAGTTATTGAGCCCCAAAATAATAAAAATTGGACTGTAAATTATAAAACAATTTAAACGTTCAAAATTCAGACTTCATAAACCTCCAAACGAATAGGCGTAGTCTTTGTTGTTTTTTTTCAAGGGGACAATGCCTGACGGTCAATCATTACTTGTAAATACTCACGAAAATTGCCAATCCGTTCGCAAAAATACCACTACCAGCTATGTTGGGCCAAACTTCAGTTGCCATTCTTACCTTGTTTCAAACATACACCAAAACTCCAACTGTAGGAGTAGTCCATATAGGACAAACTTGACAGCCAAAAAAATTATGTAAATTGCACTATCATGACACATTGCATCTGATTGCAAGAATAACACTTCTAGCTATTTGTTTGACAAACTCCTTGTTGTCAACCCCTACCGGTACAAAACAAGGCCGGGAAAATACTAACTTATCATACATATCAACAATCCAAGCTTGTTGGAGTCGCCATCAGGGAATAACATGGCCAAAAAGGTGCTGACTACCACTGTGGACAGATAAGGGTACCTGAAGACCCGTCTGCATCAATGATGCAAAATAAACACGGGGATGGATGAATGGGAGGCACTAAACAATTATTTTCGCCTGCCCAGATACAGAAAAGGCATCGATACACTCACAACCTGGATTCCAAAATCTTGAATTGGAATCTCATTTTAAATTTTTGCATTATAGAAACTAGCGAACCTGTCGACCGTGTGGGGCCCCCAAAGGCTATCAAAAAAAGTAAAGTGTCATCACAGGACGGACCAATATCAGCAGTTACAATACGAACTGCTATAATCTGCCCTTCTCATCTCGGACCTAGCCACCCTTCAAGCTCAAGAGATATATTCTTACTGATACAAATTCCACATATCGAAAGGGCAATCTCTTGTTAAACAAACTCTGGCTTCATACTGCCCTTTTTTTTTTATGCGTAGCAATCTTAGCTACGGGCATGGTATCGGTTAAAACCATTTAACGCGGTGATTAGCAAGCGAATCAACAAAGGATGCCATAAACTAGCTGTAACAGCCCTTGAGCTCCCCCTCCACGAAGAAACTTTTGTGGATTCCCAAAATATTCCATTGGCCATGAGCAATAGCACAGAGATATCTACCATATAGCCACAAAACCATATTGCTAGCATTCAGAATAAAATTTGTGAAGCGCAGTGGGGTTTTGAGCCTATAGAAGAAAAGTTGATTCTATTCACATTGTCTAACCAAAAATGCAACTTCGTCGATAGCACGATCTGACAGCTTAACAAAAGAATCCCAATTAAATTAATTCTTATGGCAAAACATGCAAAAGCATTGGTATGAGCCTAGCCATATTGCCCAACAACTAACTAGTACTGACTATCTTACCTGATACACTCGCCAACTGTCGCGCTCTGACGTATATAGAGCTAGAACTATCTTTGTTCTTAATTATGTCGGTTATACCTTGGTAACAACTACCACGAATTCTCCTGTCCGGTACCTTAAATGAAGCAGACTGCAAATCGATGTCATAATCAAGCCACTCTATGCAGTTTGTAGGAGTCCAAACACACTTCTGAACGTTAGGAACAAATCCAGAAGCGATTAGATCAGCCCTTATATTATTACTGGATGCTTCGCTTCAGTAACGTCCCCCCAAAAAACAAGCCCATCATCTAAAAACACGACAATAGCCTACCTTCACTTCTCCACTTTTAACCCCAACGCCTTACCACCTTCATAAAGATGAAAGGGCGGGAACGTACCAAATGGCAAACAGGAAAAGGTGAAAATGTGGGCTTACCATTCCAAAAACCACACTGAAAACCCAAAAAAGATCTTATGATTAGGGTGATATCAACTGATGATAACCGGATTTTAAATTAGAATTTGAACATGAACCCACTTTCTCAGGAAAACAGAGCAGTCCGCATGTCCTCGACTTCACTGATTTTTTCTGAATAAATTATATTGACTAATCTGAGATCAAGAATAAGCCTCTTTTTTCAATTAGGTTGCACGGAAACTGTGAGGGGATTTACGACATGGGGAGCGAATACAAATAGCAAAACTGAACCTAGCTAACCAGCTCAGAAATTGCCTCTGAGTTAAAGGATTATTGTTAGGCCTGCCAAAGCGACTGATTGTTTTTGGAAACCTGAAGAGGAGGTTAAATCATAAAATGGAAGACATACCCAAATTACAAAAAATTGTGTCTCCACGAATAAACTTTAAGGGGCAACAATTCGCGCCAAAACGCCGAATGATATGGTAAGCTGCCCTGAAACTTTTAATAGGACCACAATCACCAGTGTGCTGATATACTCAGCATAATCAAAAACAACCATCGGGATACATAATTCAGATCACGGATCATACTCCCCACCCTTTAGCTTATGCCTACTTTACCTCAAACTACTCCTTGCTCCACCATCCCACACCGTCCTCCCACATACGATCAACCACTCCACTCCTCCTCCCTCATACAACCTAACTTGATTAGAGCTAATTACATTAGTGGCTGCTAGCAAGCCTGGTTGAAACTCTGGAACTGCCCCGTCTGGTCGGACAGGATTCCTTCCAATGGCCGAATTTCCCACAAAAGAAACAGGCACCTCTTTGCCGCTTTAAACGAGAAACTCCCAAGAAAAGGACGATTAGCAGAAGATTGAGGGTCCCCCGGTAGTATTTGGCTCCTTTCTGAATCTCTTTGCAGCTGCCTTGCTGGCTTGCTTTTGGCTTGATTTTTCTTCCCCGCACGGTATTCTGCCCGCTAACATCTTCTCGTCATTTTCGTCATCCAGCAGCTCTTGGTCTCATACTCAGAAACTGTCGCCCAACCATGCTCGCTTTGGTCTGCCAATTGATTAAACTTCGTCTGAAAGCCAGGAAACTTGCCAGCCTTGGTCATCAGCTCCACAGATCCTCGGATTAGACTGAACTTGATCTATCAAATCTGCTACCGATTGATTGAACTTCAAATTGTCGTTTATTTCCTTCACGCTTCCACTTCGATTCAGTGGCCACTGACGCCAATTTCTTCTGAACAGCGTCCAAAGTCTTCCGATGCTCCGCCGCAAAATTCTTCCTTAGTAGACTGCAATGATTGTGAAAAAGTTAATTTCATCTACTCGGCATGCACTTTGCTTTAAAATTTTCAAGGCAAAAAAACAGCAATGTTCTTTCCTTCGTAGCTGCCCAACATTTCCAAGGAAACAGGAAAACTTAGTCGCAGGACAGGCACAAACAATATTAGGTGTGAACAGTGGTGCAACTCGACGTGAAGTGACCAGTAACGCTACACATGCATACCAGACCCATTCATAAAGGACGCACCGGGAAGAATTTAAATTGGTATTATAATTCGCCGAGGGCGCTCAACGCATAAATTAGAACATACACTACTACAAAGTATAGGCCGCCTATAAAAGAACCCGATCATGGACAGTAGCCGGCTAGGAAAACTCGTAAAAAACTCGCATGAGAAAAATGTTAGAGAAAACCTGATGGCCCCCAGCTTGCTATCTCGTGCCATCCGAGACCGGAATCTTTCCTCCCCATCAACAAGTTAAAACTAAACCCACCCGAGAGTACCCAGCGATACGGAAAATATGAAAAAAACACTACATCCCTTACAAAAATAGAGTGTGAACAGTGGTGCAAACCGACGTGGGAAGGACACAGCACGACAACATGCATACCAGACCCATTCATAAAGGACGCACCATGAAGAATGTTAATTTAAATTCTAATTTGCCGAGGGCGCTCAACCGCCTAAATTATAATTTTGAGAGACAACACTGTATGGCATACGAATCGTTTTTTGAATCTTAGTTTCGCCGTTCCTATTTAACAATCATTCGTCTGTACTGTCTTAAAGAGACCACGACCGTTAAAGGTTATATAATCTTCGTTATGGTAATCCTACTGATTGTTGTATACATAATGTCGATTTTAAGATGAAGAGTTACAATTGATTGAGTAAATCAATAACGATTGAATAAAATGTTCTGTCAATATACCTCCATATAATACTGATGACTGGCGGAAGCTTATGTTAGTACCATAATTACTTGTCTCGCTGACAGATATGGGATAAAAAAGATCGCCTTCGAGAAAATAGGTCATTACAAAAAAAAAGGAGGAATGTTTATCTCTCTCGTTCACATTCATACCCACGCATATTGTTCTAAATGTCACATAACAATATTGATTGGACCTTGAAAATACAATATTTTTAAGGAACGCATTGGTGTATACTTAACTACGAAGAGCTCATGCAAAAGGCTGGACATTGTATGTGTCGTGCATAAATGTATATCTTGATCAGTATGCAGACGCACGCAGAGAAAAATCCTGATATTAGTTATCTATATACCGGTGGTCTGTCAGTTTGTCTGTCTATCTGACCGCGTCTATTTTCTCGGAGACCGAGGGTCGCACGATCCTGAAACTTGGTGGGTTGGTGCCCCTTGACCTTCCGTAGACCGAGTTTGTATTGATTAGTGGATCAAAGGTCATCAAGGGTCAATCAAGATCAAAGGATGTCAAACTGGGTAAACGCTAGTGTATGGACATGAAAATTGGTGGGATCGAAGGGTCGCACATTCCTGAAAGTTGGTGGGCGGGTGCCCCTTGACCGTCTGGAGACCGAGTTTGTATTGGTTAGTGGATCAAAGGTCATCAGGGGTCATTCAAGATCAAGGGAGGTCAAACGGGGTTAACATTGGTGTATATGGACATGAAACTTGGAGGGTGGGGTCGATTGTTGATGCCGAAAATTTTAAGGTCACAACAAGGTCATCAGGGGTCATTCAAGCCAGGTGATCGCTAAACCTAGGTGATCGCGAAACTCGGGGACCGCCTAGTTATTTAATAATACACATAATTATCACATATAGTTCTTATAAACACACCTACAAAAGTAATTCCCACCCCTGGAATTTGTCAAGTTCAAACGATAGATTGCATTATACAATATAGGGTATAATTGGAAACGGTGTTTATTGACACCTCAATTGTGACGATCGACTGAGTGTTCTTTTGGAAGATTTTATCTACAATAACAGAACAAATACACGAAAGTATCTGCTCCAGCTTTTTAAATTTCAGTATCAAAATATGTTTTCCAAATAAAACCATACCATCGACAATATTAATCAAGTGAGAGTGTGACACAAATAAAAAGATTAAAGATAATTTCTTATTCTTATTGTGTTATCATCTTATTCTTGTCTATACAGGTTGTCCCAAAATAAAGAGTACCCAACGATCGTTTTATTTTTTCACCATAAAATCAAAGACATTGAGATAGTTGGCATAATGGCCAACTTTGGCATATTGTAAGCTATCATAAGAAATTGGATCATGAAAGTCAAACTAATCAAACTGAGAATACACTCAATTGTGTTAGAAATCTTCATTTTTCATCGTTTGGGTTAAGGGTGTAATGACTACATAATCTCACAGGGGCGGATCCAGGAATTCTCAATGGGGGGGGGGGGCGCCCGTCACTATTCGCTTTTAAAATTTTTTTTTTCACTCGGTTCTAAATTTGAAAAAGAGCGGGGGGGGGGGGGGGGGGGGGGAGGAGTGGCTAACGCCTATAATTTATTGTTTTAAAGCACACGAGACCAAACAAAACAAAACAAAGAAGAGTACCCCCCTGCTATTCAGAACATTTCAAACAGAGTGAAACAACTTGTGTCTACCCGGCGAGCGCAGCGAGCCGGAAAATTTTAGAAATTGTGTCGGCAAGGGCGCCCACAAAAGGTCATTTTCCTAGATATACAGGGCGCCGGCGCCCTGTGCGGCAAAAGGCATTTTTCTACATCTAAAATTGCACATGGTTCTTCTTAATTTTTAAGTGAAAAAAATATGTTATTGAAACTGTTTTTAAACAAAACAAAATACACGCATTTACACAGTCAGTCAGTCATAATTTCAAGAATTATCGACAGTGGTTTGACACGTAGATATATTTTACTGTAATGATTATTGCATTTATTCAGGTAGATAAAAGAAATACGAATGTCTATCACAAGCGTGATTATTAGAATTTACCCAGGCAATTGCGTCACATATCAAGGTGTGTTATTAAAAAGTAATGACATTAGTAAATGATTCACGCATGCAATCCAAACAAACCAGGCACTACTAGTCGCAATTTAAAAAAAAACCCAAATCACTAAAATCATTCTACCTATGCGAAATTGTTTTCGAACAATATTTAAAAGATAAAAAAATCAATGCGTATATGCGTAATAATTCTTGTAATAGCAAGTGTTTGTGTAATAGTTGACTAACATCATTAATCCTGTTTTTTATCTGTAAGAAATTACAGGTTATTAAAGTAGGCTTTGACAATTCGTCAATATACGATTCGTGCATATCCCGAATAACATGTTCGCAAATCCTAGGGGACGGAATAAATGTCTCCCTACTTTTCAGGGAGGACAATATCCAACACTTTGGGTTTTTTTACCCTACATCAGTAAAGACATTTACAGCAGTAGAAACTCAGAATTGTCCCATAAAAAGGTTAACACTCGGAACAAAAACATTTGGTAAAAAAAATAAATTACTCATGGTTCTTTGTTTGATATCCTCTTAAAGCCAAATGCCGTTTATTTCATTTCAAATTGATATGTATAACAGAAGATATGCTTCGTCATAAAAAGAGTTCGGAGTGGTCTGATTTACATTGGTTACATTGCGGGAAATATGATTTTGTAACATACTAAAAATTGAGTTATTGATAGAGTTATTCATTGGTTATTGAACCTACAATCCCTTTTGAACTTTTTAGCGTCAATTAAATGTGAACATTGTCTTTATAATTAGCAATACTTTGTGTTTATCAAAAATTGATCAGTCCGCTCACTTTCATTAGCAGACTTAGCCTTATCAAATCGCTCAAAATTACACAGAATGCTAGATCCAAACCAAATCAAACCAAACCAAACAAACGTCCTTTCCCGGAGAATCCGCTCGTCTATCTCATCTAAGCCACTCACTGTCTCCGCCGTTGTAAGCTTCCTATCTGGAGAAGGGTGACATTTAGCGTGGACACTTTCTACCCCATTGTCTAGGAGGAGCTTAATTCCTTCGTATAAAAACAAAGGCAGCTATTACCTGTTTGCAAAATCGACAGGATATCGGAAAAAACTCACATTTTGCGAAATTCTTATTGTTTCATTGATTTTGAACGAAACAGCAATGAAGTATTCCTCATCTTACATGTATCTTAAAATCTATTATATAACACGCTATTGTCTTTGAAATACGTCACAACCCAAACAGGTCCGTTTTCTTGAAAGCCAAATCTGTCTCACAAACTCGTAAAGTTTTAAATATCATATTTGAAATCACACCAATGATGATGAACTCAAATGCAGACACATATTAAATAATGTTCTTATATTTGATGCAAGATATACATTCCGACGAAATGTGATCCTCTTGCAAATTATTTCTGTGAATTGATCCATATCCAGCCATTCTTTCTATTTTCAACCGAAAAAGCTCCTGGCCAACGTACCCTGAGAGATTCAGTCAAAGATACGTTTGCATAGGGTATATTTGAGAAAAGGTCAACGTCCAAATTGGATGAATAAATTGCAATCCTATTTCTTAGATCAGTGTCAAGTTAATGGCTGGCAATTATTAAAAGGTCAGTGACATACGTGACACTTAGAGTCTACTTAGGTTAAGCTTTTTATAGCAATTAGTTAATAATACCCCGGGTGATCCAGCAAGTGAATCAACGGGGGTACCCAGCATGCCAATGAATGGTAGATGGTATTCTTTGGAAAAGGTCTTGTTGTATAAGGTGCGATAACTGTGCCATATATTTAAAGGGCACAACAATAAAAACAATAAAATAAAAGCCCCAACACACAGACAACAACAACAATGACAATACCAAAATGAAATTTCCTACCTTTTTTTCATGAAAGCATAATGTCCAACACATACAAATCAAAATATTGCTGGAATGGCATCCACTTAAAGGCACAAATTAGTCATTCGAGATTGGATATGTCTTATTTTGTTCGTATTGGGGGTGTTGAATCATATCAACAAATTCTCAATGTACATTCCTTGTGAAAATAGGAATTAAACACATGTCAAATCTGTCATTTCAATTGTAAACAGCGTATGACTAGATAAAGTTGTTAAGGATACGCTTAGGGAAAAAAGGACTGTGTACTACAGATGAATGTTTACTATATCAATACCTTAATATTGTTGTAATAAGATATACGGGGCAATGTGCTAATTTAAATCAAATTACGTCAAAAAGTAAAACAACCAATAACTATTCTTTATTTTCAGTAAACGTTTCCTTGAAAGATCCTTTGTTAAGCATAAAGTAAAAATGGAAATACACCCGCTGGATAGAAGAATCGAAATGGAATGAAGTGTTATATCGACTGAATGCTGGAATCGCGCGCTCAGATATGAAATGATGTTTTTAGTCTTGAAAGAAAACAACAACAGCAAAACCAGCTAAAACGGAATAGCAATTACTACACTGTACCCTTTATAAACTTAGCTTTCTGCCTGCTCACTTTACAAAATTCATGTAGAAAGACTGATGTGCTCTTTGCACATCAGTCTTGAGATAAGAATACGTGTGGTCCAGCGGAAAAGCGCAGAACACGTGTGGTCCAGTGGAAAAGCGCAGGACTCGTGATCATTAGACCGTTAAAATCTTGAGTTCGAGCCCCACTGCGGGCAACGTGTCTGTGTCCCTGGGCAAGATACTTAATCTCAATTGCCTCTTCCACCCAAGCGAAATCGGGGGAGCTGTTATGTTTATGGGGAATACTAGTATATTCTTAAGTGCTGAGGGCTAAGGTATGCGCGCTTCAGATCACAGGTCGAGTGCGCTATCCACTGGCCCATAGCACACATATATTCATATTAAAGGTGCAACAAGAGATTTTACATAACAGGTGTCCCTAAAAAATGTGAAAATTCTGATTTTTGTGCTGGTGTAAAGCATTCTATCAAAAACATACCCATCTAAAAGGATTAAGCTGAGAATTGTTTCTTTGGTATAAAAGTTGTGAAATTTCTAATTTCCTATAGGAGGAAATAGGAAATTCAGCCTATGTTTTATATTGAAATATAAGCATATAAAAATCACCTTTTGTTTTCACTTTAAGACATTTCTTTACCAAAATACAAGGTAAGAAATCTTTTGAGTGTCTAGTCTATATAAATCACTACATATGACACCTTATACGGATGCCTCAAAATATCTTGTTGCACCTTTAAATGTGTGCTTGATTGGAAGCTAAGAATTTGTGTGTTAATAAATCGGTGCTTCAACCGCCAGATGCCATTGGTATTTTGGGAGGTTAGTTAATCCTGGAAACAAGTTAAGTCAATATCTAATCCCAAATTTATTCCCCACTTTGCGCTCAAAATTCCCTGAGTGTGTTTTGAACCAATCCCATAATGCATCGCTACGTGCCTGTAATCTACTGTACTTTAACTCGCGTGTGGTCCAGTGGAAAAGTGCAGGACTTGTGATCATTAGGGCGTGAGTTCGAGCCCCGCTGAGGCCAACGTGTTTGTGTCCCTGGGCAAGATACTTAATCTCAATTGCCTCGCCGACCCAAGCGAAATCTGGGGAGCTGTCAAGTTATGGGGATATTACAATCTAAGAGCTGATAGGGATGTGCGCTTGGCCAGCAGCCACCTAGACGAAGCAAAATGATTATGACGATTTCCTGAAGGCGGCGTAATAATAATGGCAATAGCGTTATGAGACTGTTTACGGTGATTAAGCGCTATATAAAAACTGGTTATTGTTATTATTCGCCTGAGACATAGTGGACTGTTTTAAGGGAGCATTAATGCTTGGGCTTTAAATTTTTGGGGATATTAATGGTTACTGTTGAGGCGCAATTTAAATTGTTTAAAAGTTCAGCTTGCGATCGATGTTTTATATACCGTGGCTGTTGTGAATACTACAACTTACGCTTTCTAGACATTCTTAAAAGGGAAAATTGGATGCAAAAAAAATCACTCAAAAACCTAGTAACACGGTTGATGACAGAAAAATGATAGATGGTCGGATATTTGCTACTCTGAGTGGACTATTAAAGTATTGCAAAACAAAATCTCAGTTTTATCAGCCGTGTATGCACACCACCTTACTAATCAAATAAAAACAAGTTGGCCTTTGATCAAAGGCATGCTTGCTGCATGCAATTACTATAAATGCATTACTACTCTTCAATCTTGAAGTGACCCAATTCTGGTTGGGCCGCTGAAGTCTTGTATCTTAAATTACACCGAATCGATAACGGTTAACTATTCTTTGTTCAGAGGAGACATTTTTGTGTTTGTAAGTTTGAACATCACTAATTTTTTAAAAATCCTGTATTAGCAGACAAACATTTAGAAGATACTTTAGGGATTCTGTTTTGCTTTATTTGTGTTGCGAATTCTGTTTGATATGCTGAACGAAGGGGGAAAATGATTAAGCATGTTGTTGTTGTTATCATGACGACCAAAAAAATTCGTTTAAAAGGCAGGTCGAAGTTTACAAGATACTTTGAAACTGAGAATCAGTGCCATTCTGGTAGATAAATTCCATTCTTGTATCTTGTATTAAATGATTAAGCGTATTTTTAATTTCAATCATCAAAAGTTAAAGCCACAATAATATTTTCCCCTAATTTAAAATGCCCATTGTGTTTCTCCATTGCTGGTGTTGCATCATATCAACAAGTAATATTACCGTTTTTCGTGCTGCCATTTCTAACTATTTCATGACATCATAATTATCGAAATCCCGGCATTTTTGCATAAAAATCACGCAAACATTTTATATGTTTTTCCATTCTGACGAACATGACTGATAGTGGCTTTAAATTACCAAATAAAAGGATAATTCTTTCGTGATCTTAACACCTCATATTTGGTTATATCGCCGGGAAACGGTTATCTCCAAAATTCCAGTTGATTCGGACAGAGCGTTTTGATTTATGCGCAAATGTTTGTATCACGCTGCCCCATCAAAAGCAGATCGAATTAACACGTAAGATTAGACACAGATACTATACATAGGCCAAGTAATAGTAATTAGGCCAAGTAATAGTAATTAGGCCAAGTAATAGTAATTAGGCCAAGTAATAGTAATTGCATGGAATAAGCGTGGCTTTAATCAAAGGTCAATTTGTTTTTATTTGATTAGTAAGGTGGTGTGCATATACGGCTGATAAAACTGATATTTTGTTTTGCAATACTTTAATAGTCCACTCAGAGTAGCAAATATCCGACCATTCATCATATTTCTGTCATCAACCGTGTTACTAGGTCTTTGAGTGATTTTTTGCATCAAATTTTCCCTTATAAGCATGTCTAAAAAAGCTTAAGTTGTAGTATTTACAACAGCTACGATATATCAAATATTGATCGCAAGCTAAACTTTTAAACAATTTAAATTGCGCCTAAACAGTAACATTAAAATTCCCCAAAGCAGCATTAACGTCCCTTAAAACAGTCAGGTGTGTTAAGGGAAGAGCACAACAGTCTTTCTTCATGAATTCTGTAAAATGAGCAGTCAGAAAGCTTAAGGTCACATAGTAGTAATGACTCCTCTGTTTTATCTGGTTTTGCTGTTGTTGTTTTTGTTTTCTTTTAAGACATCATTTTCATGTCTGAGGTTGCGATTCCAGCATTCAGTCGATATAACACTTCATAACCATTTCATTTCTTCTATCCAGCAGGTATAAAAAAAGATCTCTCAAACATGTCAAAGGAAACGTTTTCTGAAAATAAAGGCATATTTATTGGTTGTTTTACTTTTTGATGTAATTTGATTTAATTTTCCTCGTGGAACAAGTAACCAAGGGGGCCTCGGTGTACTTTTTAATATTAACTTGGCTTCCGTCTGCGTCCTTTAAAGTTTCAGACTACTACTTTTGAACAAGTATACTTAATCCAAATAATGGTGTGCACTATATACCGCCCCTATTCATTGATCCCAGGCAAGCTTGTAATCATAGGAGACTTCAATATTCACCTTGCTACCCATAGATTCTCCCTTCCGCACGCTACTGATGTAACCTATTGACATCCAGTGTATCGTGTATTTCCAAAGACTAGACTATGAAATCATACCTGTTGTTGCGTCTTACACACTTGGAAAATCTGGAATCATCAGTTGTATAATACAAAGTCCCCTATCAGGTTGAAAGATATTTATATAGCTTTTAATTGATTCCCAAAACACAAACAAACGAAACGATGTATGTTCACACTTTCTAAGACGTGGCAAATAATTGTATATAATCCTAACGCGTTAAAAATATAAAACCATAATGCATTCTTTCAAGTCCTGCTTACTTGCGGAACAATATTTGAAAATTTTAACAAAATCTATAGGCGATCGAGACCAAATCATCTCTCTGTCGCCTTATAAACCTTGCCACTGAACATGTCTGGCTCAAGTAATGAAGGGCTCTACCGCCCTCTAATATCAAGAAATCCTCAGGGCCGTCGCTAGACATTTTGTCAGGGGGGGTGTAAAGTGAAGAAATGTTATTGCTGTAGTAAGAGTCCTTGGAAGCGTAGTGAGCGAGTAAAACAATACAACTAACGGCGCACGGTTCGGGCCCACTTAAGGGCCGTTGAAAATTGTCCTAAGTAGATGCTCTTACAGACCATTTTTTTCTTGATCGTTTGAACTACACACCGCAAGTGGCTTGACACAAACCGGGAGCAAAACAAACCGGAAAGCCCTGAACGGGTGGGTTACAGGGGCCCGCTTTAGGGCCCCTGGCGGGGTGCAGGGGCAGAGCCCCTGCCGGGGCCCGGGGGCAGAGCCCCCGGAAGCTCTTGGATTTAAGCTATTCAGAACCTTCAAAATGACCACTGTTTGAGGGGTAAATATAGTAACCAATTCAAAGTAAAGACCCGAGTAAAGACTGGTTTCTAACTTTGCTCACTGAGACGGCCAGTATACATGTATAAGCTTGTACTGCCAAAGAAAAAAAAAAAAAAAAAAAATCATAGGAGACTTCAATATTCACCTTGCTACCCATAGATTCTCCCTTCCGCACGCTACTGATGTAACCTATTGACATCCAGTGTATCGTGTATTTCCAAAGACTAGACTATGAAATCATACCTGTTATTGCGTCTTACACACTTGGAAAATCTGGAATCATCAGTTGTATAATACAAAGTCCCCTATCAGGTTGAAAGATATTTAGCTTTTAATTGATTCCCAAAAAACAAACAAACGAAACGATGTATGTTCACACTTTCTAAGACGTGGCAAATAATTGTATATAATCCTAACGCGTTAAAAATATAAAACCATAATGCATTCTTTCAAGTCCTGCTTACTTGCGGAACAATATTTGAAAATTTTAACATTCCGCGCGCTACTGATGTAAACTATTGCCTTCCCGTGTATCCTATATTTCCAAAGACAAGATCTCTGAAATCTTACTTGTTATTGGTCTTACACACATGGAAAATCTGGATTATCATCAGTTGATATATAAAAAAACTCCCTGTGAAGGAACAGGAATATTGGTCTTACAAACTTTCAGGGTTGACAAGATTTTAGTTTGATTCCAAAAAAACAACAATCGAAAGGATGTATGTTCACACTTTCACATAGACGTGGCCAAATATATACTAATGTATATAATCCTAACACGTTAAAAATATTAAAACCATAATGCATTCTTTCCAGTTGCTACGTGCGGAAACAATATTTGAAAATTTTAACAAAATCTATAGGCGATCGAGACCAAATCATCTCTCTGCCGCCTTATAAACCTTGCCACTGAACATGTCTGGCTCAAGTAATGAAGGGCTCTACCGCCCTCTAATATCAAGAAATCCTTTCTCGGAAGTAACTTAAAATATTGTCACAGCGCCATCCGGGTGGTAATTGTATTAGCCAAAACAGTGACACAGTTTCCAGCAATAAAATGCTGTATTTCACCTGTCAAAATTAATCCATAATCATGTAAAATGACTGATAATGGCTTAAACACGAGAAGGCTGTCTCATCATTGCGGCTTTATACATAATCGCTTGGATGAACAATCCTTGTCATCTAGTTCACAATAATTTTGTTGTTTACGTGCTTTGACGTTTTGAGCTGTGCTATTGCGTTTGAAAAAAAGTTTTCCAATGTTGATATCGAAATAAAATTCACTGTTCACGAGACGTTCAACTTCGCTTAGAATTATAAGTATGTCTTTAAAAAAGTAAATAATTTTTAAACTTGTAAACGTTGAAATGTAGACGCATTTTCACAGTTTACTTAGTACAATATTTAATGTACACGCGTTGTGAAAATTTGAAACACAGCATGTGGAATTTCAAAGGTTGCCCTCTTCTTATACGGCAAAACATCGCCAAAATAATACTTGCTTCCATTTTCATGATTTGAACTAACTAAATTAATTGATTGATAACTATTGGTTTCCTGGGATAAAATATTTTGAACAATGATTCCATATCATTAAGCAGATAAGTGCATTGTTTCAAGAGGGATTTTGTACTGATGTGAAAGTGACACATGCCTTCGCACACAGACATAATGCATAAGTAAATAGGACCAATTTTTGGATTACATCTTCAGTCGTGCATTTTGGTGTTTTGTTTTCTATTTTACCTCAAAGAAGTGGCTAATAAAGCCTTTTATTTCTTCTTTTTTTATGATTGACGCGTTTAATATTTTCGTCCATTCTATGCATTTGAAAGTTTAACATTGTTTTAACTTTCAGATGTCAGACATTTTAAGTTTCAATTCTTTCATTTTCTACCTTTTGACATTTCAATTTCATTCTTCAATACTACAACTTTTTATCTTTGATTATTTTTCTTTTTGATAGAACAGATTCGTCAGGATCGTTAGTCATAATATTATAATTAATATTATTATAATTCGTATTTTTCTGATTCAAATGTTTCACGTTCTAAAATACTAGAGAAATATTAACTCTAATTTGTGAATTTTAATATCTTGCAAATGTTAATAGTTTGCAAATTAAGTTGTGCCGGTGTGGAGAAGTAATTATAGTCCGCCGTACTCATAGTCCGACTACAACGGTAAAGAATAGGGCACTTGATTAAATTGACTCTTCACGCAACATTAGTTTCACGATTTTTATGTTGTTAGGGCGTGAGGCCGGACTGTGGCTCCCGGGGACTATAATTATTCACATCTGGTATTTTAAAAATAAAGGTTTCAAAAGACGCAGAACAACTTTCTGCATTTTATCGTTTTTAAAATTATGTCATCAATCAAAACCGTAAGTAGTTTTCTACTTTCCAATGTTAAAGTTAACTGAACAAGAGCAAAACAAGAGCAGCCTAACAATTGACTAACATCAATAGAGTGAATCATTTACATTTACATATCTTCACATTAAAAAATGTTAAAACCAAAGCAATGTGTGCTTCCCGAAAACAAGGGTGCCGGCAATACGCAATGTTGTCATAATTTTATACGCAAATGCGCGAAACGTTGGAGCACTTTGCGTTGTACCGTTTTTGCAAAGAGAATGGTCAGGCCCCAGTGAGGGTATATCCAGCATTAGGGCCAGAGGGAAATTCAATAGCTCGTCAAGGAATGAAGAAATTCCAAGTCAGTAAGTTGTCAAACTTTCTGTGTAGCTATAGCAAACTAAATGTGGTCCACGCAGCCCATATCTGACACTACTCTCCGTGTCATCCATTTTCCCGGGGGTCTCCTCTGGCTCGGTCTGACAGGGTGTGGGAAAATGTCAAATGTCAACCCAATTGCCATTATTTCAGCAAAGTTTGATCATCAAGTACCCATGTCATTATTCAGGACGCGGGGGGGGGGGTCCCTGCATCAGCCATAGGTTAGGGGTTTGTCAAAGGTTGTTTAACAGTGGGGGTATGGGTATAAGTCTTTTTCTATATTATTTATTTAAAAAATTCTGGGTGGATTCATTTGCCATACTGCCCATTTTATTCAGTGGCCCAGGGTAATATTGAGTCTATCTTTTGTATTTACAAATCTACACGCACTCCGTCCTTGTCGCCATAGGCGTTTTCATCATTTCTCATCATATCTGCACCTTGATTGATACATGAAATCCTGGAATATAATACCCCACATGCTTCCCAAGGTGGTCTTGTGTCACGACCCGGAATGCCTTCAAATTTTATTCCTAAATGCCTTATGCTACCACGTACCTACATTATTCCTTAACTGTACCCCCGACTGTACCTCAGCTCATGCCTCAATAGGTCCCTACTTACGATTAATTCCTTAATGCAACGAGTACCAGCAGATTTATCATTTGGGGAGCCCTTATTATGCCTCGACTACTGACAGAATTAGAAAACCATCTCTTAAGAGATGCCTCGGGGTGTTAAAGGGACATTTTATTAAGAAAGCAAAGTAAAGTTTTTCTTCTGATGATACTATAAGATTTTTGTACCTCTCCCATTGTGATCGGAACCTCGACCCTTGAACAAGCTTCCAGTTTCCAATTACCCAGTGGGCAACGCGACGCTGGAACGTCGAAAAGACGTCGAGTGTTTTAGAAATTTACACAACACTATTTATGTCGAATGCGAATCGATTTGACGTCGTTCTTAAAAAAGTCGATTCAATTTGCATTTTCGCGTATATTTATAAAAACAAACCGTCGACCTGTTTTCGACGTGCCAACGTCGTTTCGACGTCGCTCTAACGACTATGCCCGCTGGGATTATAGAGACCACGTCATATGTTTTAATATTTTGTAAATTATGGTTTGGTGATTCCTTTACTATTTATTTTAGCTTGTATTCTCTTCAGAGCCGCCATATAAATTTGTTCGAATCCTACCTTAGGGCGCATTTGGTTTTGTTATTCCGTCATTACTACGTTAGGGATACATTTCGTGCCTCCCAAACGTATCCCTTTGTATTGCGGTTTATTCCGTCAAAGGATATGAATATTAATTTATGCAAATTTAGGATAATCCACTAGAATAACAAAGGATATGAATATTAATTTAAATAAGAAAATAACTCATTATAAAGTAATGACTTATTCAAATGTCTCCCTAATGTATCATTTTTCGTAATTATTATTATTATTATTACTCTTAATTTTATTATGTCTTGCCCAAGTTCAAAGATATAATATAATAAATTCCGCATGTTTTGCTCATATTTTCTACGATATAAAGCAAACGAGCTATGTTTGCCTTTCAGATTTTATTTATTTATTTATTTATTTTGCTTTCCTCTTTTAATTGATAAAAATGGCTATATTGTAACAAGAAACTATTATTAACGAATATTCGCAAAATAATTACGAAAGCGAGTTTCAACCACGATTCATACAGTAATAACCGGCACCGCCTGGGAATATAAAATCGTCTTGTATGCTGCCGTCTACCTACTACGTAAACTTAAATGATATATTTATCACCCTTTCGGCAGTGAATTGCAATTTCGTCTTTTAACCCAGTGGTCGCCGACCCCAGGACTTCTGTAGACAGTGTGTTGATACATAATTTTCTATCATATAATTTGGTTGTCTTATATAGCAACTTTGCTCCACGACAAACTATATAAACTCTTCAAAAAATCTGACGTTTGAGTCTGCTGAAATCAGCGGTCAACGACTGGACATGGCTTTATCAAATAATAAAAGTCGATGCACGGGCGTGTTTAATTTAGCTTTATAACGCGAGTAATGGCCCGTTAAGTAATTCTGTAAGAAAAAATCCCTATTGAAACAGGCTTTTCAATAACTTGTGAATAAACACATTCGAACCCCCTGCTGGTAGTGGATATAGTTTTAAAGTGGATTTTAATTGCGTCAAACATTATTAGTTAAGCCATAGATGGTTTGTAGAATTAAAAGTTTAAAAAAGCAGCACAAATTGTAAAATTATTATTGCACAAGCATGAAACTCTTATAGGCTCGCAAAAATAACTTTTTCCATGTTGATAAAACTGGTCTGTACTGGTAACAGATCTTTTCTGATGAAAGTGATAATAGTCCAGGCTACCGAATCATTGATAACTAATATCAACCTTGTTTTATTAGATATATGTTTTTCGACGGTTTCTGGACCATTTCTATGCTGAGTCTGAATCCGACGGAAGCCAGACGAGAAACCTTGAGCATTTTTGTATGAACGCAAAAAATGAAAATGGCCACCAAAACACACACAAAAATCATATGTTGTTCAATCAAAACTTGTAATTTTTCAGCCTGTTTCGTTCAAGCATTCATTGTGACCAATTAACATATGATTTTGTAACCATCATACAGTCAATTTATTCAATATGACCGCCAATACAATAAACTGTCTGATCGTGATCTACTTTTGATTGCAGTTTGGTAATTTGGTATCTATGTTGGTATTTTGACAGGCAAGAAATTAATTAAGGCCATACGAAATATTTTTCTCAAAAATGTGATTATAAATTCTTTCATCATAGCATTTTGAGCCTAGTATGACTTCAACTCCAACCACAAACAAGAAATCTAAAGAGAAAAAATCACAATATACAAACACTTAAAACTATGATCATCAACTGCGATGGTCTGAAAGGAGAGGCAAAGAAGTTGGCATTCCAGGCCACTGTCAGAACCCATTCGCCAGATATAATATTTGGTCGTGAATCAAAAGTAGATCCTACCATCCCCACCTACTCCATCTTTCCTGAAGAATACTGTGTGGTGCGCAAATACCGCATGATAAATGAAGGGGTGTGTTTATATCTTTGAGACCGCTTGTTTCAGTTGAAAGTACAGAGGGGGATGTTACCTGTGAAATTATATGGCCATCTATGGAATTTGTTAAACCAGCCAAAACCTTCTTGTGTAGCTTTAATCGCCACCAAGGATAATATAGACCCCCATCAATCATCTTTATGACCGTCTGGAAAAGAACAAGCAATTCATATATCATCAATGTGGCGATTTCAACTTCTCCCGCAACATAACTGGATGAACTAATGAAACCAAACAAGTAGTAAGCGTAGAAATTTGCGACATGATTTCTTGGATTTTCTTTCTGTAGCTGGACTCGCACAGTTACAGAATTGGTAACTAGCATATCTTCACATAATTTTCTAATCTATTTTCCACTAACAATCCGATGTCCATTAGCACTGTGACGCACTCATACGGATCAGTGATCACCCTGGTAGTATGTATTTGACTTGGAATCAAAACCTACAAACATACAAACCTCACATAAAGTGTATAATAACTTCAGAAAAGCTACACCCAAGTATAAAGTCCACTCTGGAAAGAGAACAGTAGAGTATTTTGAAGGTAACCCCACTGAAAACAGTTGATGAGAATTGAACAGCATTCTGAAGAATTACAATCCGAAAGCCATGGACATAGTTCCCACCGATTCACAAATGGTAAAGCAAGTCATCCTTGGATTGACCCACAGCATTTTTCAAACAGATTGAGAAAAAGAGACAAGTTTTATTGCAGCCAAAAAATCTAACTGCTGTGATTGCTAAAGAGAGCAACATAACCATGTCACCTCATCCTGCGCCAGTCTTACCATCATTATCTGGACGACGTGCTTGGCCCCAGTCTTGATACTATCAAACGGTTCTGGTCCTTCATAAGATCCCAAAGGAAGGAAACGTTACGAATACCAACACTATTGAAAGTCGTACATCCGATAAGACAAAGACAGAAGCCTAAATAACAGTTTTTTCATCTGTTTTTACTGTGTGGGAGGATTTACCATCTTATCCCCAGTAATTGTCCGTCAACTTTTTTCTGACATCGCGATCTTGAATTGGACAGAGAGGGGTGTAATTTAAACCGCTTACAACAACTCAATGTCAATAAACGGGGGAACCCGATGAAATACCAGTGAGGATGCTCCATGATTATGCAGTCCAGATAGCACCTCTGCTTCATTTATATACTTCCAGTCTTAATAATTTCTGGCAGCACTTCCGTTTACTGGAGACGAGCACATGCTTCAGGTATTTATAAGAAAGGTGCCAAATCAATCATTGCATAGAGCTTTCGGGGTCCATCAGCTACTTGTAGTTCATGTAAATACTGGAATATATTGTCCGTCCTATAGATCAGCACCTTGTCCATGTATAACTTATTGTTGAATTTTTTTGATTTTAGTAATAGGCCTTTGAACAAGGTCCCCGATACCAAAGCTTGCACCAAAATGACTCATTATGGCATCAGGGGCATGACACCCCAGACGATTCAAAGTTTCCTGTCTAGCAGAGAGCAGTGGTGTTACTGTGAATGTCTTGTGTTCGTCGTTCGGCCCCAAGTTAGATCTGTGGTGGGCCACAGGGGTCGGTTTTGGGGCCAATTCTTTTTTTCTCATATTCATTAATTGACATTACCTAGGATTGAAACCCCCATAAGATTAATTTTGCAGATGAAAATATCCTCTAACGGGAACGCAAGGTCCCGATAACCATGATATTCTCAAAATGATCTTCAGCCAATTTTTCAACTTGGCAGACAAATGGCAGATTTAACGTCTCAAAATACCATCATCCATTCGAGCTCTTTCTTTTGGTTAATAAGAGTCAACTATTTTAAGATTGCATCCAATCTTTCCGATACTGTAAAATGGCTATAGGTGAGAAATGTGTCGAACCTAGTACTGCAATGTTGTTTGTGTAAGTCAATCAGATAATTTTACGTATTAATTGGTATTCAGAGCACTCGATACCTGCAAGATGCCATCCAAGATAGGTCCCCAATATGCTGGAAATGGGCACTTACTAACCGCGAAAAAGTGATCACTATATCTAGAAAAGGCAAAAAAAATATATGTCTCCTTTAGTTTTGGTAGGTTTTAAGGCGTCCAATGGCTCCCAGATTCGGATATGTTGATGAGTAACGACTCATAGCATAAAACAGCACATTTTTTTGAAGAGCGCCCAATTTCAAATGTGTAGATTTTTTGAATCGTTTATGTTGGTAATTGTCTAGGAAAACAATACCTGCGAACCGAGAATGCCGCAAAATCCGTTTTATCATAAATAACGATTTTTTGTTTAATTAGAATTAGGATCCCAGATTGTACTTTACGGCAGAGCTGCAATGCTAGGGTTAATGTCCGTCCTGATGAATATTGCCCCTCAAAGAAATGACCTTCACTCACTTGATCTTTTCCTGAACCAATAAAACAACTAATGGATGAGCGTAGACACGTACATGGCGTTATGTCCTGGCATTTTCATATTGGAAGGCCGTTTTCAGCAGCCGTTGAATTGTTATCGGAGATCTCCGATATTAATTATTCTAATTACAAAATTCCTTCGTTTGCAACACATAGACATTTTCGAAATTTTCGAGCTTAATCATTCACAGGCATAGTTTACTAGCCAGTTACCAAAAAAAAAACCTCAAAATTTTTGAAAAATTGGGGCGCTCTTCAGCAAGATGTGCTATTATTGCTTTAAGAAAGCCTTAATGAGGTTTTTCGAAGTGAAGATAATTCAACTAAAAACCACAAAATATATATATTTAGCCTACAGCGTGAATGAATTACTGGCCTTTACTGACTGATATTTGCAGCCATATTGAACGCACGTCTAGGATGCCATCTTGCAGATATCAATCACTTTGATTATGTTATGATATTTTAACTGCCCTGTATGAGTTATAGTGATATATAGATACATTACAGCTCTTGGCTATTTTGCCATTTTGGAGCCATCTTGAATTGTTTAGTTATTTGATTGATTATCAAATTTGATTGATTATCAAGTTATTGAAAGCTATTCATAATGGTCTCAATCAACATATTGTATATCTATTAAGTATATATACCAAGTTGACATTATACGGCCAAAAGTAGATAAATATCAGACGCTTTGTTGTATTGGCGGCCATATTGAATTTCTTAATTAGGTGGTTAATAGATCATAATTGGCCACAATGGGTGTTTTGACTGGACGGGCAATAAAACTTACAACGTTTGAGCAATTAACAGATGAGTTTATAGTGTTTTGGTGGCCATTTTTTATTTTTGCGCTTCTTCATGTTCTTCGAGAATGCTCAAGGTTTTTCATCCGGCATCCATCGGATTCAGATTCGAAAAAACTGATCTAGAAACCCTTGAAAAACATATATATAATATAACGGTCACATGGTCTGTAGCCTGGACTAATATTGCCTAGCTAGAAATAAATTAGTTTTTTCCTGGTTTTGCCTAGATATTGAACTAAATCGGATTGTTTTCAAGTATTATAAAATGACTGGATAAGATGTGTATTTTATTGTGTCTAAATATTGTCTCATGCCACGGGATTCCCTTAACAAATCAATACATCAAGTAAAGCAGTTGATGAAGCATATGTTGGCTTAGAGTAATTTGGAGATCAATCTACAAAACTAATAAGTTGTGTCGGGAACCTTGTACAGATTTTTGTTGCATCAAACACTGTTTTTCCTTTTTTTTTTAAAGTACACGCTTGGTTTTGCTTTATTTCTTTAATTTTAATCTAGGAGTAGGCGGAAGCCTTTTGCTGGCCCATTAAGTCAAATTTGCGAGACGTTATGTCAATATTGTGACGCACATATCGAGGGTTTATGACAAAAAGGCCCCATCTGCAATAGCTGCCATTTGTAAATGGCAGCTATTGCAGATGGGGTCTTCTTCCACTAAACCCTCGATATGCTCCACAAATATATCTAACCGCATATCTTTACCAGTTATTTGCTCCTTCCGTGGTAAGAGAAAATAGCACACGGTAAATTGCTACAATATTCTTTTGTAAATATATGAAGCTAAAATAACAACTTTCCTATATCGAAATTGTTAAATAATTTCTGGTGTTATACATTTGTGTTCAGGTGCATTCTTGTTCTGCTGACAAAATTAATTAATCATTTTAACTAAAAGAAGAGTTGACATTTTTTAAACATTAACTGGGACTTTATCGCTTTTGTTGAATATATGCTATAGAGTGCACGCCACCAAAGCAACAGAGCAACCTGCTCATTTTTCTGTTGTGGAATAGATAATGGTGGAAAAGTCATTTTTGCAAGTCCTTGATACATTAAAAATAGTGATTTCTTGGAAGATAATGATATTTTCCACTAAACTAGAACCAGTTTGGAATGGGATAAACCTGAGAAGAAAACCATGATAAACCTGAGGAGAAAATTGCTCGTTTATAGTTACTAACAGAGAATGCCGTCAACAGCGTACGTCCATTACAAAAAATCGAGCACAGGAAAGTAAGTAATGTACATGTTTTATTGCATGTAGATGAAAAGAATTCATGTTTAGGGATGGGCAGAAGAGGAAAATCTTAAGTGGGGTGTACATGGCATTACAAAGACAAGTTCGAGGAGAGAAAACAAAACATATAACATCCATGCAATGGAAAGGTAAGATTCCCGATAGATTGGTTATGGTATGCGGGATGGTATGTTAAGAGTTAGTGCCAAAAAGTGAAATCTCACTCTTGTGAAGTGGACAGGAGTGAGATGCCACTCTCTCTCTCTCTCTCAAGAAGTAGTAAGGATGGAGTAAATGTCTAATTTCGATCATTCAGTGTGAGTTTCACTTGGTTTCTTTTAAATGATCACTGTCTGTTAGGCTTAATTATAGAGTGATCACTGTAGTTACTCAAAAATTTTCCCCATTATTAGAAAGAATATAAGTGGCTAATCAATGTCCAGTAACAAATTTAGAATAGAGAGCTAGGAAAAAAAAGAACGTAGGAAAGAAAATAATATATATAAAAAGCGATTATGTTACATGGGAAAAATAAATTATATATAAAAAAAATAAAAAAAATAAAAATAATCACATTTTTGCTCTCATAACACCCAAACCAAACATCTTTTAGCACGATGATTCATAGGGTTAAATGTGAAAAAATAGTAGTTTCGTTATAGAGTACCAAAGTATTGACCACTTCCGGCAAAATCCGGAGTCTGGAACGAGGCATCGCGATCGTGTGTTCTGGCGCGTAAAAAAAAAGGGCCATTCATTCTGTTATTATACATTTAATTTTTACTTAAATATAAGCATCATTTTTATTGATCCCGTTGCATTCTGCGTAATAAAGCAACCATAGAGATTGTATGTCAAGAATAACACTGTGCAAGTGGTGTGAAGCGAGACTCCAATTCATGTATATAGCATATTTGTCCCCTATCATGGAACCAAACGCAATGCCTTTAATTTATGCAGGACCGTAAGCCAAAAAGCCCCTTTCCTAAAACATTAAGTCCTAAAAAGGCTAAAAAGCCCAACGAAATAGACTTTGCGGCGTAGAGGAGCCACAAAGTAGTATTTTCTTTCTTTTTTTTGACACAAAAAGGTTACAAATGTTCAATTAAAAAGGTCACTTTGCCAAATTCCGCCTCCTCAAGGGGTGATTGGAAAAAAGTACACTTTTAAGTTTGAAGAAAAGAAAAAAATCGCGCCCTCCCCCCGCTCAAAAAAAATATGGTTAAGGGACTGATTTACTCTCAAAGTATTAAAGAAACAACCTTACGGTGGGGTTGGGAGCAGGGCGAATGCGATGGGAATGAGCGGTTTAAGGGTATACAGATATACTGTGTGACAAGTTAATTGAAAATGCGTCATACAACGGAAGGCGTTCTCAAAGATTGGCCAATTAGATAGTTCCCTAGCTATTAAAGCATACATTAAAAATTGGTGGGTCTTTAAATTCTCCGCAATCATGTGTGAACCCAAATGTATAGGGCCTGCACTCGTCTATACTATCGTGGGACTTCGCGTCATCTGATCTTTGATTGAAACTGTTGAAAGGGGCACGTACTTGATATGCAAATACATGACACCGCTTCAGCTTGCCTATAGATTATTTGCATACAGAATGCACGCTCTCTCGAGACGAATAGTAAATCTTACAGATCCCACGAAACAATTACAATGTACATGATAGCCATACATGTTGTAACCATCAGAAAAGTAAAGATTCGGGTAGAGGAGTCACCGTTAATCCGAAAACATCGAAGAACGCACATGTCCTGATAGCCGTCCTGTCCGCAAGCCATGGCCAGAAAAAGTTTCTTCTCGCCTGTGACGTCATAAGTAACTCTTCATTTCACCTGTTCACTGGCGCGAAGCAGAATGTTCATGTTTAGGCAGGGATAATTCAAAATGTAAGATTTTATTGATCATACTCTACCTGTCAGTACGCGGGGTACGACCCGCACCTCAACATTTACCGAAGTTCCAGATTTTACAAGTCCATATTATTTTCTTTATGTACACCCAAACGGCCGAATTGAATACAATTTACAATATAATCAATCTTAAAACAGTATGTTACAATATAAAAACAGAAATACCGGGAGAAATACATTGAAACTAGTATACAATAAGTCAATCACAATCAAACCAACAATATGCAACACTAAAAGGCAGCAACATAGGCCTACAATACTATATACACACACACACACAAACCACACACACACACACACACACACAACCACACACACGCACACTCATAAACAAACCCACCTACTTATATACACAAACCTACACCACCCACAAGTACTCCACACACACCATCACCACACAAAGCTCACTCCCAACTACCCACGTGCATCTACAAACACACAAAAAACATTACATTTTTGTATTGTGATTAAATGTGAATAAAATGTTTTTCCTTTGTGGAAAAGGGAAAACAATTTAAGAGACACTGGAAAATACCGAAAGTTTGAAAAAAACCCGCTTTCACTCAAATTCGCACGTCTAACTTAATTTTGCAATCTCAGTCATAATTTTTGGGACAACGTTACTTCTTAAATGAACTTCCCGCTACTGAAAAGACGCTCTTTCAAATCATGATAATATGAAAAAAGTAAAGAAACAGACAAACAAGACTATGTATAGGATTTCCTTAAAAATCTTACATTGTATAATTGAGAGTAAGTGTCCAAACTAATTGCCCCCAAGATTGCAGGTACGGGTATGCTACTCTATCAGCCAGCACAGTGTTAAGTTCTAATTTTGATGTGCTTTCAGTTATGACTCCAAATGAGTGTTTCACACTTAACAAAGAGTGAAATTGTAATTATTTTAACTTCATTGTACTTCCTTTAGAGGGAATGTAATTTGTGAATTACACTCTACTTCAAATTTACGAAATCAGAAACACACGAAATTTTACCCGTTTTGGATAGCTTTTAGTGGCCAGTGTATTAAATGATTGAAATTGGCTCTTTCAAAAGCGTGAAATCGGGCTCGAATTCGAGTATGTGTTCTAAAAAGAGTTATTTTCAAGAGACAGAAAGAGGGATTTTTACTGAAAGCAATACACCAGAAAGGTGAAATTTTCAATCATTTACATTTAGACGAAACATATCCACATGATGAAATTATTGATGACAAATTTTACTACATGATTAAGAACAAAATTGATAATAAGAAGTGCACACAATTCAAGTTTGGAGGAATTTAAATTTAATAGAAAATTTATCTTCTGAAAGTTGAAATAACTGGGAAACATGCATGCTTTAAGTGCATGGAAAAAAACAAAACAGTCAAAACAGACGATTTAAACATACAAAACAGTACAAGAACAAGCAAAATGCTTCGGTAATCGGTGTGGTGATGTGATACAAGTGGTAGCAAGGTAAAAAGAAAGTTTAAAAATTAATTAAAGGATGAGAATAAAATACCACTGACGAAATACAACTCACGTGTACAAAATAGTGCAATGTTAGTGCCTTGCAAAAGTCATATATCCAGGCCAAAAGGGTTGTCATGAAGGTTTCTTTAAGCGCGTATCGATTTTTGGGTCGTCTGCAAGAGGACATAGGAATTGCAGTGATAGTGTTTGTGTGTCTGTGTCTGGATGTGGGTGTGTGTGCGTGTTATGTGTGTGTCTGTGGTCAAAATGTAGATCCAAATGTTAATTTAAACTAATTGCATGGTTGTATCCACATATCGCTGGGCGGGAAAACCTAGATTGCATTTGACCTTAAAAAAGCAAAACCTCACATGTAGTAAAAAAGGTTACATGACAAAAAACCTCCCTATGTAAAATTTTCGACGAGAGAGGACCCCCAAAAACTGAAAAATTTGCTGTAATGCCATGCACTAGAAGGTTTTCCTTTCTAAATATATTTAGGTAATATTTACTCAAGATCTGAAAGAAAGGCCATATGATTTACTATCATATTTGGCATAAAATTCAAGCTAGAACCCGATGGTGTCCAAAAGCACATATATGAGGTTTTAGCACTGGGGCCCACCTTTTTACATATGAGGTTTTGCATTTGACCCTCTGGAGTTACAAGAGGTTTTTCCACGCCCAGCGACGACAAGCTGGACACAATGGTCATTGGGGTAGTGTCCCACGTGTTGGTGACTTATGTGACCAGGTGACCTCGTACAACCTTTGTTGTCATCCAAAGGACCACTGGCCTAGGGTATTCACCTTTTGGTGCAGGAGGTCCTGGGTTGTTCTCAGTCCCGGCAGGGCCACTTGCTCAAATTCGGGGTAATTATTTGAGTTGGGTGTAAAGAACTGGCAATTAAAATGGACTGGAAGTCCGCTTCCCCCGTGGTTACTTTGGCTTAGGCAAACATTACATGAAGAAATATCCACGTCCTTCGGAGGAGCGTAAAGCTATTGATCCGTCTGTACATGGAGAATCATGCAGGTATATGTTATTGCGGCCAGATTTATTAAGAGTGGGGGTGAAACTCCTGGCTGTTCTAAGTCGTCCTGGATCCATGGGAATCATTGGAAAGCACTAGGTCATGAACAATGAACGATTTTCCCAGGCTAAATAAAGATATAAAATACAAAAAATACATTTTAATGAATAAATTCGACGATCATATTACAATGTTCTTTTTGTGCTCTGCTAGTAGCTGCCTATGTAAGAAACAATGAGAAGTATGAGATAGGCGCTTCACGGGAGGATCAATGAGGTTAACTCGACTAGACATGCCTCCAGCAACAACTCAGCATCCAGGAGTGCAAGGTTTTGGGGTGATAATAATTATAATAGGCTGTTTTGATATTAGAGTTTATCGGTGAGCATGGCTACAGAGCGCATAGCCCTGTAGCCATGCCGCGTATGTTCAAGGGTATTATTTTTTGTTTGATAGAGATACTTTTGCAGGGGAGTTTCTGGAGTTTTGAGTTTATGCACAGGTAAGTTAAAAAAAGCATGATTGATGTGAATTTAATAGCAGTGACGATGAAATCAGTGGCAACTGACGTGGGCCTGGGGCCTAAACTGTGAGTAATTTAAGACAACTTACAAATGTACTGATTATAACACTGCGTAGGCCTATTAATGCATGGCTGTAGCATAATTAACAATTTGAGTGGTGTTATGTTAAGGACTATGGGGTTATGACTTAATGATAAGCCTGTTGTATTGTCATGTAGTATAACCATTTGAATTTCGTGCACGACAGTCGTGCATATAGGACTTTGCCTAGACTCAGTTTTCAGTAAGCATATTTTTGTTCAATATGGGAAACTGAGATCAATGCCTATCTCCTACACGTAGACAGGTGCGAAAAAGTTATTTCTAAATATCTGGTTGACAAGCCCAATTTGTGAATTTTGTCCTCAGATGATTTGTATTAAATATAAAAAAGCACTCAGTCCAAAGAGAGAAAGAAATGCAAAGGTGTTTCATGGCCAAAAAAGCCTGTTGTCAGGGCCGTCGCGAGGGACTCTAACATGGTGCAAAATCTTGCACCCTCAAAAAATCATAGATCGTCAAGATCGTAAATGCGAACAAATACTTGGAACAGAAAAGAAAGAGGGAAGTTTATACTACCTATTCCACCATCCAACCAAGAAACTTACTGATATTTTTGAGGTTTGGGTGGAACTCGTCTACCTTTGCCTATCGGCCCCTAAGATTTCATGAGTTTTGACATGCATGACATATTGAAAATAAAGAAGCTAAAAAAAAAATTCCCTTCAACCTAGTATAGCATCTTTAAACAGGTAAATTCAATAACAAAACCAAATTAAAAAGCCACAGCTGAATGAAATTCATCTCTGAAAATCTGGATGTAAAACAAAGTGGAGGGTGTCAAATTCGGAACCCAATGTTAGTGCATTTTGCAAGGTAAGTTTTTTTGGCCTCACAAATCACACATTTGATTCCACATGGTAACAGATCACCTACCATGGAGATACCCAAGACTTTAGGAAGAACCCGATTACCAAAATCAGTTAACAGTTGCTATATTGGATCAAGAAATGGATCGAGTTAGAAGCAGGCGGTGCCATGCCAAGTCTTTGCGTTTGAGATGACCAGTCACATGGGGATGGTGTCACCGAGGCAGTATAAGCTTAGCATTGATGTTAAATGTTTCAAATTTGGTGACATGACACTGCGGCCAATATAGTGTTTGGTAAGCCCGTTAAAATAGGACGTTCACAATTGACCCCCTCCTAGCTTACTGAAAAAATAAGAGACCATATCATAAGGCACTTTCTCGTTATTAAAAGCTGTTTTAACCCGGAATATAAATCACGCGTGCTTACAAGTAAAGTAGTACGATTGCTTAGGCCTATAGACCTTATTTAATTGGAGCGGATATTTTGACGGAATAAAGCGGTGAAGGAGTATGCGCTTTATTCCGTAAAGAATACTAAACACCCTAATTTGGAAAGTTGCATTTGTTTTACTAGTTAGATTTAGGCCTATATACTTTCACTCCCGATCTTACCCCACCGCTTCCTTTCTTCATTTTGCAATGGTACATGAAACGGACGGTGGCTTATGTAACATTTTATGTCTCGATTTTATACCACCCGCCTAACTCTTCCTTCCTTCTTTCTTACCCCAACCTACTAACCCTCTTTTGCCTTTTATCTTGGAAGGGTGGACAAACAGGGAGTATAATATAAGCTTGACGCTAAGCGGCCCTATACTATATACGCCTGTTTCTATACCCCTAGTTCCAAAATTGTAACTTCCACTATACCTTTACATGGGGACGTTATCTGGCGATAATGATCCGGTGAATGACATTTTGTTGAAAGACAGAATCTCAGGGTTCGTGCTAGCAGGACTATTTATACTCCCCCGTTGCTTATACTGTAGTACAGGTGATGGTCTATGGAACGGGGTATAACAGGAGTATTATATAATGCTTTCAATAGGTGACAAATTTAATAATTAAAAAAAAAAAAAAAAAAAAAAAAAAAGGGATTTCTTTTTGGGGTAATTTATACCAGCAAAAGAGGGGTTCGTAGTGGGGGGGGGGGGGTAAGAAGGGTAAGAAAGAAGGAAGAGAGTTGAGCGGGTGTATAAAAATTAGACATAAAATATTCATACCACCAATCACGGGCCGTGAAGAAATAAGTAAGTCGGACCGGGTGGGGGAAGATCGGGATGTGGCAATTTAAAAAAAAAAAAAAAATTTTAGGAACTAGTTTTATTAGGAGTTTGACGGAAAAAGTGCAGTTTAGTGGAGTATGCGCTTTATTCTGTAGCATTCGCTATTAAAAACGACCCTAAAATAGGAAAGTGCTCCAAAAAATCAAATAAGAAAAAGAGATGAGGCTATGGTTATAAACGTATAACCAATTTAGCCCTTAGCCTTTTAACCCCGTCATTTATTACGGAATAAAGCCAATACTACTATGATGCGGTTTATTCCGTATTGTACGTATGTGAATGCGAGTCTTGTCGTCAAATTGCCAGCAAATAGGTCAGGGAAAGGGGACTTCCTGCACCACCTGGCTATCAGGGTTAGTGCTAGTAGTGCGCCATCAGGTAGAGGACGAGACCTGCACCGCCTGGCGACATTCAGAGATATGCATAGCGTTTTCTTTTTCAGTGAGTTAGGGGGTCCTAACGGCACCGGGTGGCATAACAAGACATTCCCGACACGGCTACTATTATGTTCAGGGCTTGCAACTAAGAGCGCATTATTTTCATTGATGTGAGTTTGAACATGTTGGAAAACCAACAGTTTAAGGTTTAAGATTAGCTTCCCAGATGTGGTAAGTAGTCATTGAAAAGTCCACACTATGCACTGAACCTGCATGAAAAACTAGTCTTTACTACGCCTTCAAAGCATTGAAAATAGTTTACCAAAGAACCACGGATTATAGTCTCACATCTTGCATCGATTATGCTGTGACAACGGAGATACGGAATGCTGCTGCTTGCCGTATGGAGTATAAACCGGTAACGAGATGAATAGTTTGGTGTCACGTTGTCAGGTGGTACCAGGTCACATGTCAGGTATCAGGTTAGTCAGTTTGCTCTTCGGGGTCGACCGATATATATGAAATCCGACTATGTAAATCAAGTCTGTACATGACCCTCATGACCCAAAGTGCTATTTATTTTTTCCAAAACGGACACCGCTTTATTTGGCTAAACAGTACAAAAGTTACCTTTTCCCTACTGATTCAAAAACCGACGTACGATGACGATAATCGGTTGTTTTTTTTCCATGTAGGGATACGTACGTCAGTTGTACCTGAATGGGTCTCCCAAGCAAAATAAATAAACCACTCAATGCCGTGACGTCATCAAATCTGTCTTGTTTCCAAAAATTGGGCTGTTTTATTCCCATAATAAAAATTCCTTGTAAGATCAACATACTGTATATTGTTCTTTAATAATTGTAATATATCAATTGTCCCCGGCTATGAATGTGAAAAAGACGCGTCCATTAAGTTACAAACTGAAAACATAGTTACCGTGGACTGTATGATGAGCAGACGGATCCCCGTTTTAGTTTTGCAGGCGTACAGCCACTTTGCGCGCGGCATGCGGGGGTTGGGTATTGCGTCAGGAAATACAAAGGAGTACCTGCAGAAATACTTGAAATGTTTTAAGGGTGAGCCCAGGGTGGTGCATGTATTGGTATTCGTCGCATGTTGGATGATTCTAGAGGACCAACAAAAATCTATTTAAATGATGATCCTCATGCTCGGACGGCATATATTAGCTATATCCAATGGAAAGCTTATGACTTCAGGAGTGCCAAAATAATATCTTTTACCAAAAAAAAAAATAAGTGTGTAATATAGAGCTCTATTAAACCAAGAACGGACCCTGTATTTCGTTGCGATTATTACGCTTCCTTCCTGACCTTGGCAACTTCGATTTTGGACGTAGGCGATTGTGTATAGTCTTGTTGCGACATGGCATCTTCCAATGTAAAGGAACCCCAAATCGTCTCTTCTCCTGTGTTGAATTTCGCCAATATAGCGCAATAAATGTTGGTTGCCCTATGTTCCTTGATCTCTGTAGATTGGTAATATTATAATTCCCGGCTTAATAAGTGTGCAAGAAATGTGAAAAAGTCACTTGAATTTCATCGCTTACGACTGAATCGTGAGTATCAAGCAGAGCTCAGACACCAGCTCTGTTACAGCAAGTGTGAGATTTGACCACCACGTCATGCTCATGGAGCATGCAAACCTTTGTGTTTAGTGAGGGATGAACCTTGCCCATGGACATGGGTGGTGGTCAAAACGAGCCGCGTGCGTATAAAGACACCACGGCGCGTCCAATGATTTACGTTACACCCTCCTATGCTAACCAGGATAGGAATGAATGAGGGATAGGCGCTATCAGGTGGAGTAACAGAAAATATCTTAATCTACGACTTGTTCTCTAGACCGGGATGAACAGTCGCTCAATTATGGGTATTGAACCTTTTTTTAATAAGATCATTTTTGGCTTTGCTATGGGTTCCGGTGGAGAAGTAACCATTGTCCGGCCGTACTCATTAGTCCTGGGAACAATGGTGAAAACAATAGGGTAATCGAGTTAGTGACCTTTACGACAACATTAGTTTCACGCTTGATTCCGTTATAGTCTATGGGACCACGGACTCTGGCCCCCCACCGACTATATCGGCATTTCACACCGGTCAAGTCTTGGATCATGAGCGTTGGGGCGTAGTAATTACTTAACTAGAGCCAATTTGTTAACCACGAATAAATGCAGAAAAACTGTGAAGCAAGGAATGCAGTATGTATAAAATGCCCGACTGAACCCACCTTCTCGTGGGGATAGAGCCATCGAATCGTACCAGGATAGTTATCTGTATTTGTATTGCTCATAATTCTGATTTAATTCCTGAGGTTAAATTCTTTAGAGAACATCGGAGAAGTCTTCCGAAAGCGCAGAAGCGAGCGATACGCACACGGTGAATGGGAATTTGTTCCAAACCACTGGCGAGATGCCATAAATTGTGTAATATTGCATAGAAACTCATTGGGACGATTACACAATTGGTGACGTCACCACATCACGCGCCCAATGTCAATTAATATTGACTTTCGCTGTGACAATGGTGTGGCTTGAAAGACGATTTTCATTTCAGGTCTTGTAACAAATCTGTGGACGTCGTCATAAATATATAAAATCGCGATAAAAATAGCTTTCCATTGGGATATAAGCTTAATATATGGAACCTGAGATGCAATTGATGATCACCTTAATAATTAATTTACCTTCCGTGAATAGGGCCCTGTAGTGTTATGGCGTGTGACCTGGCAATGGAGGGCTGGAGAAATATTGGGCTCTGAGACGGACACAAAATAATGTTAAGTCGGCGGCGAGCACAAAGCATTCAGAAAACAACATTTAAAGGACGGCAAGCTCTCTCTCTTTCTCGCGCGGAATTAGGCATTAAACGGTCTAAACGAGCCTGAAGATAGAATGTTCCTAATCTTGCACCATACTTTAAAAGTGTCTTCGGACTAATTTTCCAGTGTTGAATAGCAAATTAGCATAATAGATACATATACTTCTTGTTAGAGCATATAGCAGATTACAGGATTGTTTGTAGCTTTATTGAGCTTATTGATTACTTCACACTATGTATACAAATATACGATGGTTCAAATAAAAATAACAACCTCGTCAGAAACCACGTCAGCACTTAAAATAAAGAGAATTTTACTTTACAAGCATTATAAATAGAAACAGAGTAGATATAGTATTTAATGGTTGTCGCAACTGTAATTAAATATAAACACCATTACTTCGAATCTCACATCATGAGCCGCGTACTCGAGAATACTGTTAGTATGGAAGGTTTCTAAGAGCGAGACTAAGTTCATAACGATTTGAAGTTGGCAAAACAAATAAATTATACATGCAGAATTTGACAAATAGCTTTTACACCTCTTCTAACCTGTGAAAGTATTTTGCCTAATTTGAGTAAGTCAATCCAGGTCTAATTTTGAGTAAGTCAATTCAGGTAGATATTTTTTACGCCTTATGCATTTTAAAGCCACAATCAGTCATTTTTTCCAAATTCAAAATGCCCATTTTGTCTCTTGCTGGGGGCCCGATTTGTTCACATTTTGAAGAAATCACCGATAGTGGCCTTAAAGGTCCCAGGAAATGCAAATAGAATTGATGTGGTTTGTGTCAAGTCTACAAGGAGGGATTAGAAAGCATTCAATATTTGGGATGGTGATGACATCATTATATTGATTTTTCTGAGAGTAATAGAAAATTCCAGGTGACTGGTGTGAATCTATTCATGACACTGACTGAAAATCAATAGTTTCACTAATGATGTACTTTTTTTCTGGCCCTGTTTATTGGAATGGAATGTCCCATAAAGATTTGGAGTAGGTTTATCATCTCATTTCCTGGGACCTTTAAAGATTATTGCGGGGTATTCTCTGCCTTGCACAACAGAAAATCCAAGCATATGGGGCCGATTAGTTAAAAAACTTATTTTTTTTGTTTTTCTTGTCTACTTGTTTATCTAATAAACCTTCGAAACGTTATCTATAGGTGATCTACAACCAATAAAGTGAAAACTTAGAGAAATTTAGATCTTCAGCAAATCTCCCCATGTCCCTTTAAAGAGAAATCAGAAGCTGTTCTTCTACCTACCGAAAACGTAATTAAAACCAAATAAGCTTCCAGAGCCAGTCGCGAAGACCAGGAAATAAAATGAGTTAACCGGATACCGACCATTTTAGACTTAATTATTAAAATATATTTTAACCAGTTTTAATCCAATCATCAGGACGTTTGCTCTACCATATACGAGCATATGTTTAAGTATTCTGGGCTGCACGTCATCCTTGCTATCAATTTAGTAACGTTTGAATAAACGCTGTTTAGTTTGTTATCATTATTTAACAAAAGGCCATCTGAAGTTCATTTTGAACTCATCTGATTGCACTTTTTCCGTGCGACAGTTTTTGAACATCAGTTTTGCGACAACTTTTTACAGAATGTCTCAAATAAAATAACCTCTCAAATACTTTACAATACACACTTTTATTGTTTTATGATTTTCAAACACGTCTTAATGGAGTGACATTTAAAATTTACATTTAATTTTAAAGGTTTTAAATTTCACGTCATTGTAGTTTATTTTAAGCATTACTAAGTTCTTTGAAAAAGTGATATCCCCACAAGCGTCAGTCAGCATGCTAATGAAATTGTATTATACGAAGTCAAGTTCGACATATGCCAGACGTTTATAAAAAGGCCTGAGCAACACGGAGATAACAATAGAGATAGAGAAAGAGAGGGAGAGGGAGAAAGAGGAGGAGAGAAAACGAGAGAGAGGACATAAGGTCCGATAGCATGGTAAGGCCCGTTTTCCGCGATAAAATCACGTATGTATTATGTCTATACATGACGATACATTTTGTATAGATACATAGCGATAGCTTATATTGTACATACTCTCTTGCATCTGGCCATTTCTGGAGGGTAACGTTCTTTCTGAGACACCCTGTATAGACCATTTTTTTCTGACAATAGTAGGTGTACAGTGGCGACAGCTAGGGAAAAGGACAGATTGATTTATAGAAGCACATCGCACACGAGGTCAAAGCGACAACAGATAGATCGAGCGAGAAATTCTTTTTCAGGTTTCACACCATAAAATGCATTTTGCATCCTTTTTTCTTCTGCGCAGCAAGAAGATTACTCCTGAATTGACCAAAACCCAATGCAGTGGTACACAGTTCTTAAATTGTGTGATAACGCCCATCTATTGTTTACACTGCAGCTGCTACTGAGATTAGCTGTTGAGTTCAAGAGTCTCATATTTCCATGGCCATGGTCAGTGATTTAAATTCTCTACTGCACTGGTCACTGGTGATAGTTGCATTCCCTGCTTGCACTCAATGAGACTTAGTCCTCACCAAGCTTTGTATGTAAACAGTTTTTCTGATTGGTTGGGTCAGTTTGCACAATTTGCTTGACATATTTCACTGTAGAATGACTTCTATAAGCTAATTTATGAACCAAAAATACTTCCATTTATACAATAGTACAATTTTGCTACACAATTACATTGTTTGTATGTAATAATTGTAACACTGTGACATAGAACTAATTCATCAGCCGACTATAATATTTCTGGTGTAAACAGGCCATAACTTTTTACACAATGTGGGTAGATATTACTACACAATAATGATATGGTCTTAATTGCATTAGTCTTGCATGGAACGAAGTTCCATTTAATAAAAATTCTTTAAAAAGGAAACGGGCGCCCCTAGGAGTGAGTCTTGTTGTGGTTGTTCTGTGTGGTTGGGAAATAATTATGTAAGAAAGAAACAGTAGGACACAATATCAGATTGAATTCGTAAGTTTTATTGCAATTTGCTTAGTACAAAAGTCAATTTTAAATAAAAAAAGTAAATTTAAAAAATAGAGATATATTCATTTAGGTGAAATTGAATTTGTTTTTCACACTAAAGGTTTGTCATATGATGATGCCTGGCATAGTATTCATTGTAATACCTGACTGTGCTGTGTCAGTGTAAACATTTCCCCCCCCCAAAACTAAAATTGGTTAAAAAACCTATTATTGTTTCATTTCGCAAATTGTGCACTAAGATGCAGAAGATTGTCCTTTTTAAGGACTCGTCTTGTCTCAATTGTCTTAGTAAATGAAATTATATGAAATGTTCAGAACTGGCATGCTAAATTACTTCAAGAAAGTTGACTCTTCACGCAACATTGTTTCACGCTTTATTCCGTGTCGATTATGGCGCTCGGGACATCGCCGGGCAGCAGCCGCCGCCGGGACTATGATACATGCCGGACAATGATTATTTTCACACCGGCACCCTGTGCTCTGCAAAAAAATTAATCACACTTTTTGGATAATATATCTAAATATATGGTAATTTCTAGATATGACGAACCTTTAAGCCCGCCATATTGGCTGCTGTCATCTTCAATTTAAAGTAAAAACAAGATTATTAAATTGCTAACAGAGTTTTAAATGTCTTCCAAAAACCATTTTGTGGTTTCTTCCACAAAATTATTCCATCTGTGGTCAAACCGTGACTTTATCCGCAATTTCGCCAATTGATGGACATTTTGGAGGCATTTTGGCTGTCGCCCTGGATCTGAAGCATGATAATAGTACAAATATGTTTGCTAAGAGTTTCTGATAGAGAAACTTATATCCTCAGAAAATCTAATGTCCCTTTAAATTATCTTGTTTCAATAAAAGAAACTCAAAAATCTATTGCACACTTTCAACAACTGCACTATGTTGGCTGTCACTTCTGAGGGAAAAGACAAATATTTCAATAGCTATTGCAACACTGTGACTGCATTAATCACGCTTTTTCAACAGAGCGAGGAATATATTAGGGAAGAACGGGTTATATTAAACCTACTGTTAAAACAAAGACAAAAGGCATAATGGCTTGAAATGTACGTCAGCAGATGATATTGTTATACCCATTCTGTTTTTAATTAATAGGTGTTATTCAGGATAGTGTATTTCACCTATTAAAATGCAAGCATTTTATTAAACAAAATGAAAAACAGATATCTGCTATTTTTAGTCAAGAATTTAATTGCGATTTTGAGACAATATCTCTCTGTATTCGGAAACGGCTTGGAAAAACGTTATGGTCAGTAATTTCAAAATGTAATCAATGCGGCATATCAATGTTGAGACGAGAAAATAATTTGACAAGTTGTAGATTTAATTTTCTGCTGTAGCATTATTAACGCGCCACTAAATACGTTCTTTGCAAAACTATAGTGATATTCAAGTCCATCGGAAAGAACGCTAGGATTGTAAATAGTCTGACGTCAAAGAATTTGAAGTGTCTCTTGCCTTTTCAATGCAATTCACACAATATTTTAGTGATAAATACAGTTTTTCTTGTTTGGAGTCTCTATCAGTATTGCATTGATTTTCACGGCGGCTCAAAATGCATTTTTCAAAACGATTATATTACTTAAGGGACTCACATTGTTATACTCAGAACCCATTCCTCCGGCGTATTTGTGCTGTTGACACGATAGTAAAATTAGGAACAACTTTGGATAATCTTGAGGCCTGAAAAAGGGGCATATGGAACGATAGTATCTTGTATTATAATATTACCTCATAATCATTTAACATAATTCTTTCACACAAATACTATCAGTTATCTCCTGTTTTTTTCACGCAATACGGAAAAATACCGATGGTTGGGTGCCGTATAACGTTAGGCTGTAGAATCACCTGCAGAAATAACTGAAATTCTCAGGTCAATTCAACCAGCTGTATGTATTGTACTATTCGCATGCTTGGATGATGTGGAGGGCAAACAAAAGTGAATTCAACATAATTTACTTTCCCTGAAAGGACCCTATATAATCTTTTACATTCATATAAACACACACCTACACATGTATATCCACACACATTGATTGATTGATTGAATTTATTTGGTTTTAAAACAACATGCATAATGTACAAAGCAGATAAAACATAAAAATGCACATAGTACATCAGAATAAAAACAAGATAAATAGACATTATTAAGTTAAGATACAATAAGTAAATATACATTACATAAACTGATTAAAACCAGGATTACTCATGAAAGCCATATAACAGGCTTATTTCCAATGAGGTCCTTCAGAGAAAGCAGCAGAAGCAAAAATGGCAAAAACATGAAGAAAAAGTATTAAATTAAAAAAAGAAAAAACCTAAAAAATTAAAAAAAAAATACATTGCATGAAAATTAATTTAAAAATTGGACCTCATTGGAAAAGCCTTCTTATTGCATATTTGAAACCAGATATATTTTTGATGCTGACAGGCAAAAGATTCCACTCCCTTATTGCACTGAAATAAAAACTGGATTCAGCCAGACTTTTAATTTTGGGTACCAAAAAATTGTAAGCACTACCCCTTGTGCTGTATCCATGAACATCATCGCGCACATTTTGTATTTTCTAAGGACATCAAAAGAACCTGAACCTTCGTGATCATAGCAGAAAGAAAAGTTAGTTAATCCGAAAAACAAGTGACGATAAAGCACAAGACAAAAACATATAATTATGCATGATTACAGTCAAAATTGTCTTTCATCTGTAATGATCTCTGACCTGTATGTATAAGAATCAAACAGGTGGATTGGTATTGCACTCCTAGTCTCCTGGAGCTTTTGTTGGAGAATATGTATAGGACCATTCTTCGGGAAGCCCCACACCTGACCGAACTTTATTTGCTCCCCATGACAAAACAACCAATCTAGCGAAAGTGGAAACATTGTTTTTGGATAGCGAATGGACAAAACCCACAATAATGTCTCCGCTTTCACATTAGATTAGTGCAAAAATCATAATTTTCAAATTTCTTACACACATGTCTTAGGGACACATGTAATGTGAAATCTCTCGTTCCGTCTTTAAGCAAAATGTCGACATACTATCTGACCATTGCATACTTTCTGTAAAATGCACAAAGTTCCATTATATACCTATCGTAAACATTGCGAAATGATCCTTTTGGGGAGAAAAACACATTACACCACAGCAACACTTTTATTAAGGTCTTTCACACAATGACGTGCGTGGTAGATGAATAGATAGACGCCATTGTCTCTTCAATTTCTATCGGTTTTCACATCTGTCAGTAATAACATGATGTACAATAGATTGGTATTGATTATGTCTTTGTGAGATTATTATACATTAAACATTATTAAAATATTATATTTGATGAGTTCAATCTTTTCAATATACATGTAGTGTAAATATATTAAATGAATTTTATTCTCTTAGTTTAATAATCATAATCTTTTTAGTAAATTTGTGTAAATAAATATGTAACTTTACGCCTAATTACTGATTGTAGGTTTAAAATTTTAGCGTTAATGGTGAAAGTACTTGTTGCCGTTCTGTATGACATATACTCGTATACTTTTTTAGATATTGCAAAAGCACATTATGTTCATCTGTGTTAGATTACGTTTTGTAATAAGGAGTTTCCAAAACATAAGTTCCCCCTTAAAATTCGAGGACATTTCTTTGCATAACTTCACTTAGAACTGGATGTTTAGAAAATTTCAAAAAGTTTTGAAGAGATGAAATATTTGGCTCAGCCAACAAAAGTCGTTGCTACAATGTTGCTAAACACTAGAATGACGTTGCTAAACACTACAAGACGTTGCTAAGCACTACAATGATGTCATCAGTGCTGGTGGAAGAATCATTGACTATTGAGTCTCACCCTGAATGACAAAAAAATTAAGCTTATCTTGATTTAAAACAGGCATTTCAACATTACCTCTTTTTTTCATAAAAAAGAGCAATATGCAAAGAAAAATGACTATTTCCTGCATATTTGTCTTGTTTGTTTATTTATTTGCCCATGTGTCAATGTTTTAAGCTTATTTACCTCAGATCGCAATGAATATGGAAATGAAATCGTTGTTGTAAATTGTTAATTTCTTACTTTAGACCTTTGAATACGGTAAAGTGCCACTTTTTCTGACAACATTTTTTTTTGGAAAAAGGAGTGTGTGTGGATGCCAAAAGTGTTTTTTGAAAAGCAACGACTTTTGTGGCAGAGCCAAATGTTTCCTCTCTCCAAAACTTTTTTTTTTAATTTTCCAATCATCCGGTTCTAAGCGAAGTTATGCATCGAAATGTCCTTGAATTTTAGGGGGGACTTATTTTTGGGAACTGTATATCAGGTTTTAGGGGATTAAAAAATGTGCATGCATAATCACATTACGTTAAGATCAATAGCTATGGTATGCAAATTCAAAAGCAACACACCTGCAGTGTACTTTCAAAATCTGCGCCCAAAGCATGTTAGGGGAAAGGTGGGTTATTAAGACTGTGATGCCATTATACCCAAAGAGCGCTAATGTAGATTTTTTACCGATATGGCCTAGAAATTTTACAGAAGCAACAATTCAGTATTATTTTAAAATGTTCGGAAATGGCTAGGGGATGTGTACTTTATTGTGTCTAGATGTTGTTTTTTGCGACAGAATTCTTTTTAAGGAAGGTGTACACAATGTCATGCCTGATTGGAAAATGTTGCAATGTGCAACTCGTGCACTATGTGGTAAGTTACGACCCCGGGGTTTCTCAAGTTGGTTTGGGTAAGATGCTTCTCTCGAGGTAAGACTCACAGCTATTCCATTTTTTTGCCAAAATGAGACCCATATTTATACCTGAAATGGTGGATTTTGAGGTTCCATTTCTTTCAAATGTTCTAACGTTTTTGGAAATTTTGACAATCAGTTGACATGATTGAGGAGATTTGCCTAAAGGCGGACTCAGATATTTCCCGAGGATGGCACCCTCAATTTTATAACATATCGTGTTTTTGCATGAACGTAATGTTTATCCACACACTAATCACTGTGTGAAATAGCTAAGCTCAAATCGAATGTCCTTTATATAGAAAATAACAACTTTAATATAAAATTCCGAATCCGGAATTGTTATAAAATATTTACTGCATAAAATTGAAAATCTGATACATCTCAAAATTTGAGATTGAGCATTTTAGGTGAATATCTCTAGTTCTAGTTGACAATTTTTAATTAATACAAAAAAAAATATATTTCGAAATCTCTGAGTCAGCCTTAATTTTACGACAAATTGTAGAAAACTTAAAAAGGTTGACTAACCTCTACGTGTAGGATAGGGATTAGTATTAGATTAAGCCTATCTTTAGGGCTTTACTTCTTCGAAATTTGGTACCCGTGTATTATGGTTGAGGGTACGGTGTAAGGGGCCAGGTTTACCGTTAGTATCGTTCCTGTGTAATAGCCTGAGAAAACGCCGCTCGTGAAACGGCAGATTGAACGTTTTAATGTCATTTTTCCACACAGAACGGCAAATAATTATTTGTTAATATGATATATTAACTCGGACAGAATATCAAATTCGATTGATATAAGTGACTGATTGCGGCTATAAAAGGCATAACTCTTTCTCTTCTGTAAGTTGAAAGGGCACTAAGAATTCTTCTCTCAGTTTTGAAGCCACGTAATTAAGCGGTAATTGATAGTTTGATTCCCATTCACCAATTTGTTTACAGGACTTTGTGGAGTTGTTTTTTTAAAAAACACTGAACATACAACACTACTGTCTGGGTTTTTCAATTACTTAATGTGTCCGGTTTTTAAAATTAATTATTTCAAAAAAATACTCACGTTACGACTAAATCACTAAAGAGTTGGTTGGACCTAAGACGTTTTTTTACATGACATAGGGAATGGGACAATTTAAACCTCCAAATCTTCAAATCTATTGAAATCTGGTATTTTTAACCTCGTTTTCAAAATGAGCGAATAAAGGGTTTGGGTACCATTATAATTGTGTTTTTTGTGAAGGTTCCATTGACTCCCTTTGTAGGTAGTAACAGTTGTCGGAGGAGGAATTATTCACGATCAATAAGTCCGCTACGGTATGAAAATAAATAATACCACTTTGCCAACAGGACAAATCCGAACCTTGTTTGGCAATACAAACGAGATGATCTGCCAGGTGTCACACTGCATAAAATCGTTGAATAGACAATTACAAGGAGGCTTTATCAATCTCTTTGTCTTTCTTTTTGTCCGTAACCAATTGAAATAAAACATACAGGGCCTCTATTAAAAGTATTGGTATTTCAACGATGCATTTATATGCCTGATAACAAACCCTGAAATCACAAAGTAATAATGTTTCGTATGAACATGCTTTTGAAGCGCCCCTAATTCTTGAATGGGTCTGTCAATCAAAGTTTCACAAAAGTCAAGGTCATATTCAACCTGGACCCCCAGTTTGTGTGTGCGTTGTCAATGGAAAATCATATAAAATGGAATAAAAATCCAAAGAAGAAATATGTTTTTCAAGTTGGGAACACCCAATGATCCTTGTTGGGTCCAATGATGGAATACAACTTTTCTGTTCGTGATTTTTTTCGAAAGCGTATATTTTTTGAATAATTTATAAAACCGAGATCTAAGTTAATGGAACAGACAGTACAACTGAACGTACAATTTAAAAATCGTTTTGTGAATGGATTTATCTTTTGCGGAGAGCCCTCAATCGGCTCTTGTCAAAACCCGTCTGCTGTCAACGACAGACTTAGCGCTGGTATCTTAACCAAACCTGGAAATTATCTCCTCTTGGACCGCGGTGTGAATGCACACGACGTACCCTGTACCCCGTTCGATGAAATGAATGAATGGTGGTTGAATTGAATGATTGAATCCAACTGGTGATAGGCATTGTCGGGTGTATGTGTCCAACGTTCATGAAATCCGCGGTCAATTCACCGGTACCGGTACAAACAACGTGCGTGAGAAACCGCTATGTTGAACCTGTGCTTTGGTTATAGAGACAGCATATTGGAACAGTGAGACACGCTTGGATTAACTACTTTCCGCTTTTGGCCACATGGTTTGAGAAAAAATCCTTGGGAATATTATATCTTGTGTTTTGCATATCACCAGTGGGAAATTTAACCAGTGTTGAAACTTTTCACGCCGCAGGACTGGATTATTACAGTTGCTGTACTTACTGATAATCGATACTACAAAACTGTCAATCTGTGATCACTTCCGATTGGATATCTATATTTTTGGTGATTTGGATATGTTATACGCTATCTTGTGAAAGCTATAGGGGAAATAATGCATTCTACGGCAACGGAGAGCCCACCTCAAGTGGGAACAAGCCCCATGTGTATGGTGGCGGGTCCGCTTCCAGAACGCCGGCGAAGTGAACCACCAAAGCCCCCGAAGTACCTTTTCCGATTTCCACATGTGCGCCGAGTTAGCATTGGTCCGAGTGCATCGATCGAAGAGGATATCCCAGCTGAGGTATGGCATTTGATAACAACACTATATAGCTCTAACATGCACTTTTTCACAGGTGCAGGGTACACACAGAGGTTAACAATAGGGGCACAGGTCGTAAATACCAGGGAAAGGGCATTGCCAATAGTGTAGACAGATATTTTCTATACTGAAACCCGGGTGGTTCCCTTCATTTGAAACTTCTAAAGTAAATTACATTACTTGCGATGGCATGAAGTGTTTCCCGACTATCATATTATTGTGAAAAGTATTTCTGAAGAACCTTACTGTTTAATTAAAAAACGCGGACAGTATTTCGAAAACAGTCAGTATTATAAGATATCATGAAAAGCGGTACTTTTAACCTAAGGGGTCCGTACTTATCAAATGTTACCCGTACAGAAGGAATAAAACCCCACACTTCGGTAGACACACTGAGGTACTGAATTGTATGTCATTAAATGAATATCAATAGTGCAACTTTATAAAGAGTGCTCTTTAATTAACCTCCAATAAACACATTAAAAAAAACCATAATACATATTGAAAAATAAAGATTTGATGATGATGGAAATGAGCTCCTGGACAATATTATTCAAGTATTAGCTTCAATTTTCCTACGGGAACCTCATTTTGGCCACAAATAGTGTCCATGTGAATAGAGTTTGTGTTTTTTTTTTATTTTCATACGCGCAAAAACACGACCCACAGAGCATCATTTTTTCTTATTATCAGGGAAGCAAGACTTACAGAAAAGCACAGCAATCTTATCTTACTTTTAAAAACGTATTTGAAAAGTAATCTGTGTAACCATGTAGGAAAAACCATAGATTGAGAGCAATGAATGCGAAGCGCTGAAAACGTAGGTATATTGCCCGTTGTCCATGCATACTAACAAACGTACTGAAAAGTGTCACGCAAGAAAAAGCTGATGAAAAAAACATCATCTTAGCGCAAAGATGTGCTTCTACAGTTTTACTAAATGATACTAGTACTGCTACAAAACATTATCGAAAGCTGTTTATTGAAATGCTTATATTTGTTAACAGTGAAGATCGTCCCATGCAATTTATATTCATAACTATCATAAAATGAAATGCAGTGAATAATTATCAATGTGTAGTATTTTTTTAAAATTAAATATGTTATAATGCGCAGTTTCTTGCTTTCTTAGAAATATTGTTGATTGTGAATTAGGAATGTGGGAAGTTGTTGATATGTTGTGCCTTGTTTAAAAAATAAGCTCTCGTAATTCTGCATAGATGTTTTTCCACGTTTAATTGAGATTCTAATATATTAACAAATGAAATGCGTGAATAATATCATTGTTAGGATTTAAAAAAATATTTTGTGTAAATGTAGTTTCTTGGCTTATGTTGGTTAGAAATATTTTGATTATGAAATCCTATGTGGAAGTATTGTTGATGTTTTGGTGGCACTTGTTTAAAATCACTCGTAATCTGCCTTTAGATGTTTCAGGTGTACTCAATTGATGACAACTTAAAATGTGTTTTAAGTGAATTAGCGAGGACCTAGAGGGAGAGAAAGGAAAAAAGATTGCATGCCGTATGTTAATGTTTCCCCAAACAAACTAAAAACGATATAATTCATTCCGTTGGAGGAATCTCGAACGGCTTATCGAAATTAATTTATAACAAAATAGCACTTTCATTCATTCACTTATTGCTCCATAACGTCGTGATTGCATTACGTCTTGTGGGCTTCGTTTCACATGGAAGCTACTTGATATGCAAAGCAAATGTAAAGCGAGATACACTAAACTCGAACACGGAATGTCTTTCTAACCAATTAGCCACTAAACTGGGCAATTTATACATACAAATGTAGCATGTAATATTAAAAAACCTGTATTTCATTTATTATTATATATGAATATGATGTACAAACGAACAGGAAGTGCAGTGGATAATGTTCATTGTATAATATTGTTTTTAATGCACGGTTTAGTGGCTTATCTTAATTTTTGTAGAAATATTTTTGATTTTAAAAAAGCCTGTATTAAAGCATTGTTGATGTTTTTTGCACACTATTAAGCTTAAAAACATTCGTAGTCTACATAGATGTTTCCATGTTTACCCATGATGGATCTAATATTAAAAAATCAAGAAACAACTGAAAGTCGCGAGGAGGGAGGGACGAGAAAAGAAAAAGGTTGCGTGCCGTATGTAATGTTACAAACAAACTAAACACGTTTAATTCAATTTGATGAATCTCGAACGGCTTGTAGAATTAATAACCAAATAGCACTTTCACTTATTGCTCCATAACTGTCTCCCAGGGTAAAGTGATTCCATTACGTCTGTGTGTGCTTCGTTCACATTGAAGCGACTTGAGTATGTAAGCGAATGTAAGCGAGGTACACAAACGCGGAACACATATATGTCGAGTGAGGTCTTACTAAGCTACTCTGTGTTTAAAAACACGACCTTTTTAATGAACTGCATTTCTTCAAGTAATTTCTCTGAAATTTCGGTATGAAAGTAAAAGATCGGTGCATTTAATAATTTTGTATTTTGTGTGTTCTTTCTCCTTTTCCAATTGTTTAAATAAACTTCACGATTCAAAAACCAGACTTTATTTTTCTTTATAGGCAACGAACAAAATACTTTTAAACAAGTAAATAAGTACAACAATCGAAATAAAAAATATGCAAGGACCTTTGATTGTTTTATTTTACAAATCCGTGTTTATTTGCTTTTTTAGTGTGACCTAAATTTATTATAAATTCTGAGGGGCAGACTTTTTAAGTACAAATGCATATTAGTTGCCACTTCTCCCATGTCTGTAACACAGGGAAAATTCGGTTCCAAGGTCGCGCCTTAATGCACTGTGCACCAACATCACAATTTGCGTAGATTGTATCCTACGCGGATTTTCCTTTTTGTATCAAATTGTGGCGAATTGCTGGTTACATTCATACTACTTTGATCTTCAACACCTTTTATCCAATAACATGGATCGCTAGTGTGTCTCACAGAAAGGTCACCAAGCAACAACGCACACAATAACACGGGGGAAAGGTAAAAGTTCAATAACGATATCGTGAAAGATACATAATTTTAACTTTTGAAGTGCATGTTGAGAAAGGACTATAATACAAGCAACAGCTGCCAACAGGTGACTTCCATATTGGAAGTCAACGTCGCCTGCCGTACTGAACCCTATTTTTAGTTTACTCTCCCCTTTACACTCCCATACATGACGCATAATTTGATAAAGGTTAACAACTTTTAGGTTTATAAATCGTTGGACTTCAGAAATTTTGGACGCGTAAGCATAAAACCGCTCACCATAGAGAGTCCCCGCTCTCTTTGCTCTCATACATTGACCATTTTGTAAAGGTTAATACGTTTTTTGTATAATTCGCTAGAGACCTCGTAAACATTTTCATGGTTATAAGCACCAAACGACCTGCAACTTTAATTTTTTTTTCGCCACAGGGCCTTTTAAGACATCCAATTTGCTTTTTTTTTCATTGCAGAGAACCTATTGTTAGTTGTTGTCCGGCATACAGTCTCGAATATCAGGTTCATCTTTTAGAGTGTTACCTTACATAGATTTAAAGGCCCTGCAAGTAATTTCTGTCTTTTCTTTCAAAATATAAACAAACACCACCGCCACCCCAAAGTTGGCTTTTTACACAATTGTTGTATTGCAATTGTTGTAGTAGTGACCCTTAAGTGATTAAAGCTGAACTAAGAGCAAAACGAACGATAACCATTGAATTCAACCGACTTATTTGGGCTTTAAAAGGATGCCTCATACCGAGAGTACAAACAAGCATCAGCTTATTTCAAATAAAAGGCGATTTTGTTAGATCATCCCCTCCGAAATACATTTTTTGTGCTACAAGTCCTTACAGTTGTATAACATTCCGAACACGTCAAAAAAGCACTATGTCAGATAATGGTCTCTATCCTAGGTGTTCTATAATGCTTGACGGCCATCGAATCTTTTTTTAAATAAAGAATTTTGAATACATATCACATTTTTTCATTCTTTTGCCCTTGTAACTTTTTTCCATAAAACATAAAACAAGTTTGTTTCGGATGATGATTTGAAATTGATAAAATAGAAATTGTACACTAAACGTGCTAAACTGATTTAAGAAGTAACATATAGGTTTATCGGTAAACCCACAATCGAATAGTTGCAGCTATACTTAAGAATACTGCATACGTAACTCTGCAGCTGGTCTTTCAATGGAATTTGCATAAAACATTGGGTAATGGTAGATTTGCTACGTTGAACACATCTGATCTTTTAAGTTGCAGTATTATCAAATTGTAAGGCTTTGCTGTATTTCTTATCTCGAAATACATTATGAAAAGTGAATATTAGACGGCGGTGAACGGGGACTTTATTGAATTTATCGGAGATTTTAGACGGCCAAGCGAGTGTTTGGAGCCCATTTCCGTTACGTGCACTGTAATTGCTAATGCAATTGCATCCGTGTACTATTGAACCTCACAGCGTACAATCCACACTAACGACAAACGTAGCATTCTACTAAACATTCAAGCACACGATTTTGAGAATATTTTCAAAACATAATTTATACTGATGCATGGCGACGACAACAATGCTTATGGTGAATGGTGATAGTGATGTTTACGACAAAGAAAATCAACTTTTTAAACAGTGATGATGATTTGATGACGATAACAACGATGACGATGATAGTGATGATGATGATTTGATGATGATGATGATTTTGACGAAGATGATGATGGTGACGATGACAACAACGATGACGACGATGATAAGGATGATGAATTGATGTTAGTGATGATGATGATGTGATGACGATGATGACGACGAAGATGATGATAACGATGATGAAGATGATGATGACGATGATGATGACGACAGCGATGTCAAAATTCTACAATACTAGTCTCCATTTTTTCTTGCCCGCCGTATAGTGAACTTGCAGTAATTAAACTGATTTCCTCCCCTTTTTGCATTTTCCCTCCCAATTTCATCATTTTCTGCTTCTATTCATTAGCTTTAGATATTAAACACCTTGTTTATTCTACATCCGAATTCATGCTAACTCAGTCGAAAGTCTTCCCTACGGTGTTAAAATTTTTTCGCTGTCAAGTCAAAATCTACCCGTGCCATGCCTTGCAATGGAAGAATATTTATCCGCTGGAGGGACGGTGAGGAAGCTGGAGAAGAAGACAATGATTTTAAACTTGAGATTACGTATCTTAGAAAGATGGAAGAGGTGAAAAAATACAAAGGGCATGTTTATACGCAAAACAAAAAGGACGGGAAGATGTCGATAATAAAAGTACCCTTTGATAAGGGAAGGGAACGTCTTTTTCATAATTTCGACACCGTGCACCAACCCTCCCGTTTTATATCAACACAGGATGTACAAGTGAAAAAGTCTCTTTAGGCGTATACTTTGAAAAAAAGAGGGGTGTATATGAAATTGCACCTTGCGCTAAAAATTGGAACCCATTGAATGAAATATTGGTGAATAGAATGTTTGGTTGTCAAACCTTGTATAAATTTGTTATGCTGGACTTCAAAAGAGGTCCTTTTCTTTGTGTTACGTTAGTATATGTATATGAAAATATAACAATTTTTGAAACAAAAAACATGAAATAACATATTTGTATGCTGGTCCTGTTTGAAATGAAGACGCGAAAAAAATAGTAAGAGAGTAGGAAAAAGTTACGCGCATCCATCCTGCCTACTGTACTACTATTAGCGCTGAAGGCGAAAAACTATGTGGGAAATGTTAACGACATATTATTAATCTATTTCGATTATTTGAACTTATTCAAAATACCTAATACGGATGTTAAACCACAATGACGTAACAAGGCTGACAAAAAACGTATAAACTTACTATGGAGTATATGCTGAGTACCCTATTTTTGGTTCTCAATAATGAGTCGCACGATGCTTATGCGACACCCTCCGTGAAATACGCAATTTTAAAGAATAATGCATCTTGTAGTAGATATCATCTTTTGTACAGTGATTTGTCGTGTGTCGTTTATGAAAGATAAGTAGGGCAAGGTTTAAAATCATTCGTTCTTTTCAACGTGAATGAAGAAACATATCCAACAGGGCCAGGTCCCAGGGGCATACCACAGTCAAACTTATGTTTAGTCCACGAGATTTTATCAACATTTTGATGAAAGTATGCCCAGTTTTGACAGTCTTTGCATTTGCAAGTGGCACCGAATAAGTATTACCGACGTTTAGTAGTTTATGATAATATGTCCTTCATCAAGTAAGACCCTATTAATTTATTTCTGAAGAAAAGAAATTCATTTATGTTGTCCATTAACTGTTAAATAGAAGATTGACCCCTCGGCCTACTAAGGCCAAATAGCAATGAAAGTCGGTAATATGGCAAGTTGATGGGTTGTTAAAATTAATAATAATATTAATTTGCAACCGTTTCTGACAGTGTAAGTATAGTATTATTATGTGACAGCTTCGTTCTATGTAGATAAGAGCACGTTAGTACTATTCACTCAATTCAGGCCACTGCATGATATAAAAAATACTCGGCCAATGTTGACCACTGATTTCGCTTGGTACCCACTAACCAACCTCTTATTGAATACCGCAGTGGAGTTCACTTGCACTAAAATGTCGGCTGAAGGAGACTCCATCATTGCCGCATTGTCCACATAGTCTACCAAGAGATAAAAAGAGTAATACATTGATCTTTTATATAAACTATTGTCTAAAAATATTTAACTGCTCCTTTTTATTGTAATTAGATACTGTGTGTGCATGGCTAGTACAATCTGCATCCTTTGGATTGTATAGAGATGTCATATACTTAAAATACTTAAAGGAAATAATCACAGTTACCCAGAACACATAATTTGCCTACTTGTGAAGCCTCAACAGTTTTGTATTGATTAACCCTCGTCTTACTACACGGTTTACCAGGGTGGGTGGGGGGTGGTTCCCCCCCCTCGAGAATTTGTTATAAAGCACCCGATGCTAGATCTTGATAACAGTGGATACTTGCCTCCTTTCTCTTTCCATTGATACCAAATAATACCAACATACCTATATGGCGTCACATGACTCATCAAGTCCGCGAGTCGGCAAATTGGCATTTTTCCATAGAAATAGGCTAAATCCAATGTTGCCGGCTTAAAAAAACGTATGAATAAAATCGGGATTTTCATGCGGGTTTCCGCTCTAAATGATGGCATTGGGCTAGTTTACAAACATCGAGTTTAGAGCCATATAGTATGAAGTCCAAACCCCAATTCCGTGACTAATCGTTGGCAAGTAACTGCCTATTAGCGATTGAATGTTGACTTAAAAAAAAATAAATACATTTTAGAAGGTCCCTTTAGCCCCACAAAGTCCCTCTGGAACCTGTCGGCATTTTCACAATGATGGGGGTAAAGTGTCTAAAAGGGTAAATTTTTAAATAATGGTCCCAATAACGTTTAGTATAGCTCAAATAGTTCGTATGGTAACAAAGGAGTAAAATTCTTCTGTGTGACATGTCTGTAAATGCATCGTTTATGGGAGATATATACAGCCAAATAGGCTAAGGTCAATGTTATTCGTCAAGGCAAGTCTTATACTGGTTGATTAAGTTTAACGGTTCCTTTAAATTTTAATAATTACATTGATTTAAAGTAGGTGGGGTATATTTGCCTCTTGGCATCCTTCTCGTGTTACAGGGAGGGGGCCTTTCTCCACACACTTCAATGGGGACAAAATTCCAGATGCTACAAGTGTAGGTAAACCCTACATCAAGTTTAATTCAACTTGTTTAGAATATTTTAAAGATACCTTAAACTTAATCAAACCAGTATAAGACCTTGACCTTTCCTTCCTGATAAACATTTTGACCTTAGCCTATTTGGCTGTAATATCGCCACTAACGATGCATTTTCCAGACAGGTCAACATAAACGGTTTTTCTCCTTGTTTCCACACGAACAATTTGAGCTATACTAAACGTTATTTGGACCATTATTTAAAATGGTACCCCTGTAGAAACTTTACACCCCCTCCTGTGGGAAATTGCGACCTTTTCCAGAGGGACATGTGGGCTAAAAACCTTCTAAAAATGTACTTAAATTCAATCAATCGTCAAACTTTACTTGCCAAAGGTTAGTCACGGAATTGAGGATTTGGACTTAAACAATACCCGTGCATAATAGTTTTTTTTCAAAAATTCCCATAACCTACCTTGGGTGGCACCCCTCCACCCCTTAACCGCTTCACTTTGGACGGCATATCCTCCCAGTCGGTGAATATGCTACCTTCAAATTTTTTCGCTAAAATAACAGGAAGGGTGAGCAGACGATTACCTACAAGCTTTTTATGAGAGTTTTTAGCATTTAAGCGCACACCCGACGGAAGTCCTGGGGGGGGGGGGGGGAGGTGGTAACCACCCCCCCCCCCTTTGGTAAGGACGATGTTACTGGTGTAGCAATTATGATCTCCCGTAGTGCTTATAGCTATACAATCTTCATAGACAAACCACAATTTAGATACTAGAAATAACATAAACGTTGTTTCTAGAACGTAAACTGGTACATGAATAAGTACACAGTTGAAATTACTTACAGACTGAACTGTCTCGATTCCTTTGCTTGATACACTAATCCGGTGCATATCATGGATTTACTGGATATCAAGAGTATGTGAGGTACCAGTTAATGTACAATCCGTTTTCATTTTACAGAAAAAAAGTGAGAGAGAAAAAATAACGAAGCAAATTCACTCCCATCAGGTCACTGACTTCAATTGCTTTTTGACATCAACAGCGTCTGATGACAAAATTCTGCTATACTAGACTCCATTTTTTTCTTGCCCGCCCATATAGTGAACTTGCAGTAATTAAACTGATTACCTCCCCTTTTAGCATAGTTAGTTTCCCTACCAATTTCAACATTTTCTGCCTCTATTCATTAGCTTTAGATATTAAATCCCTTGTATATTCTTTATACGAATTCATGCTAAATCAGTCGAAAGTCTTCCCTGCGGTGTTAACATTTTTCGCTGTCGAAATCTACCCCTGCCTTGCAATGGAAGAATATTTATCCGCTGGAAGGACGGTGAGGAAGCTGATGAAGAAGACGATGATTTTAAACTTGAGATTACGTATCTTAGAAAGATGGAAGGGTGAAACATACAAAGGGCATGTTTACACGCAAAACAAAATGGGTGGGGTACTCTCTAAATGCAAAAGAGTGATTTCACTCTTCAGAGGGAATACAGGGACCACTCTGAAAAGAGTGAAAATTCACACCTTTCAAAGATCACTTTTTGGTTCAATTTACTCTTGATAATTTATCAAATGATAAATTGATATACTGTTTTGTCAAGTATCAAGATAAAATTTCACCCAAAAAAAAGTATTCTTACAAAGGTTAAAATTTCACTCTTTTTGGAGGAGTGGGCCCTCCTGTGTCACTCGAAAAGAGTGAAATTCACTCTTTTGCATTTAGAGAGTCGAAGTCGATAAGTTTTAAAATCTAACCTTTGGATAAGGGAAGGGAACGTCTTTTTTCATCATTTCTACACCGTGCACCAAGTTTCTACAAAACAACAACAGTATATCAAGTAAAAAATACCTTTTTAGGTGTATATCTCTGAAAGGAGAGGGATAGTATATAAAATTGCACCTGCGCTTAAAATCGGACCCCCTTTAAGTTAAACATTTTGAGTGATTGTTTTGTTGTCAAACCTTGTATAAATTTGTTATTGCTGTTTTCAAGAGAGGCCCTCTTCTTTGTGTTACGTTAGTACGTGTATAAAAAATTCTGAACAAAAACAAAGAAATAATTTGTATGTTGAACCTGTTTGAAATGAAGCCGCGAAAAAAATAGTAAGAGAAAGTCACGCACATCCATCCTACCTACGGTACTACTATTAGAGCTAAAGGCGAAAAAAATATGCAGGAAATGTGAACGACATAATTATTATTAATATATTTCGATTATTTTGACTTATTCAAAATACCGTACTGTTAAACCACAATGACGTTAACAAGCTGACAAACGTACACACTTACCATTGGGTATAACATTTTGTTTCTCAATATGAGTCGTATGCTTATACGATAGCCTCCGTGATATCTCAATATCTATGCAATTTATAAGAACACATGCAGTAGTTATCATCTTTTGTACAGGTGGATTTGTCGTGTGTCGTTTATGAAAGATAAGTGGGCAGGTAACTCATTCTGTTCTCACCGTTGAATGACAAAACATGTCCACGGGGATTAACACAGTCACACTTACTTTTTAGTCCACGACATTTAATCAACAGTTTGCTGTAATGTATGCCATATTTTTCCTATGCAAGAAACTAGTGCGTATATCGAATTAAAGACTGACTCAGAGATTTCGAAATGTAATTATTTTGTGTAATAAGTAAAAAAATAGTCATCTAGAACTAAAAGTCACTCATTTCCAAAGTTAGAGATGAATCGGAACTTTCTGTTTTCACGCAGTAACACTTATGTATATATAACAGTGGCCGTAGGATACCGTGTATAACAAAAGTTCCGGATCCGGAATTTTTAACAAAGTTGTGATTTTTCTATAAGAAGGACTTATTTCAATTTGAGCTTATTTATTCACACAAATGATTAGTATAATTGACCAGCAATTATGTATATGCAAAAATCACGTTTTGTTTTTTGAAATTGATGCGCTCTCATTAGGAAATCTCTGAGTCAGCCTTTAATGTTACCCACCGACGTATCGTAGTTCATGATCATATGTCCTACTTCCTACTACCCTTCATCAAGTAAGAACCTTCAATTTATTTTTTGATAAAATAAATTCATTTTTCATTAACTAACTCATAATAAGAGATTGACCCTTCTGTCCTAAATTACGGCCATAAATAGCAATGAAAGTCGCTAATTTATATGGCAAGTTGATGGACTGTTTAATTAATATTAATTGCAACCTTTCTTACAGTGTAATGGACAAATTTATGTGAACGGCTTCCGTTCTTTGTAGATAAGAGCACTCATTCAGGCCACTGCCTGATATAACATGTTTAATACTCTGCAATGTCTGACCACTGAATTCGCAATATGCGTGTTAGTTCACTTGTACTAAAGTGTCGGCTGAAGGCTAAACCTCCAATCATTGCCGACATTGTCCCACATACTACAAAGATAAAATAATAGAAATAGTTAATACATAATAATCTTTTTACATTAAAGTCTTTTTATAAAAATAATACCGGTAGTTGTTTTGTAGACGATACTGTATGGCATGGCAAGAAAAATCTTGATATCCTTTAGATTTGTATATGGATATCAGCATTTAAGGATTAATACTCAGAACACATAATTTGCCCTAAACAAAAGTTTGTATTGATTAAGGTGTCGCAATTAATGCTCTCCCGTAGTGCCTCTGGCGATACAACTTCATATACAACCACATTTTAATTTACTATATAACATAAACGTGTGTCGAGGGTAAACCTGGACCTGAATTACGTTACACAGCTAAATTATACAGAACATGACTGCTTCATCATTTTGCTTGATACACTATAATCCCACTCGTAGTCACAGCTACTGGATTATCAAATATGATTTGGCCACTAATGTACAATCCTTTTCATTTTTACGACAAGAATAGTCTTTAAAAAGACATCATCGCGTTAGTGACGTTGATGGGTTGAAGACAGGTAACTGAAGAAGTAAACAGTTGACCATAACTTACTATGCATAAAATATTTATTAATGAAGAGTGTACAAAATAAATGAGTTGACATTTTTAAGCTGTGAGGTTTGTGCTTGTTCCGATCGTCCTCTTGGGCACCCCCCTGATTTACCCGGAAGTAGGAGCAATTTTGATGGTCAGCTGGAAAGGCCGTATTTTTGCTCATTGTCGTCCTGAAATTAGGATCCTTCCAATCCATTTCTTTCTCAAATACACATAAAAAATGCGTTCTAGTGGTTACCACTAATAATATTGGCACAGTAGTGATATGGCCTTGCACTATGCAATAACATCGCGTCTAGCATCAAAACCCCGCAAGTTTATTCCCACGGTAACTTGAGGTCATTGTGTACAGGTGTCAGGCTCCCATAACATGTAGAGAACACGATAGAACAAAAATCGGAACAGCACCTTGAAGAAAATATTAATATGGTAATTTAATATAGGAAGATGTTGGCAATATTGTGGTGAAGATGGCACTGTTTATGGACGGAGGTGTACTTTTTAGCAAGTGTTTGAGTGATTTTTTGCCATGGTATTGCTATTAGTGGGGCATAAGGGGAATTGGTTTTTAAAACTTTCTTGTTTAGTGGTGTCAGCAGAAGGAAAGTATTTTTTTTTGGCTTCAATCGGTGATTTGTTAAGTTAAAATTATTAAATTTAAAGGAGCTGTAAATTAGGAGATAAAAGTAGCAATTAAGTTTTGGAGATATCACATTTTGGAAGAGCCTAAATGTTTTTTATAAGCAAGGTGTTTGTTTTACCAATTTACAGGCGGGATGAGTAATTTGACTACGGTTAATCATTGAGAATTAATATGAATACTGTTTTTGGTTTATATGTGGAATGTCATAGGTGAAATACATATGCTAATATAAATTATCTAACCCTATACCATACATGAACATATTACTGTAACAAGTTGTAAGCGGTACCTAAAATAACACTACTGTAACTAATCTTCTCATGTGCAGCAGATTTAATAAGTATATGAAATGTGTTAAACATTTACCAAAGGTTTTTTGTTTGTCAGCAGTTGTCTGGGATGCAGTTCACTTCCTTCTAACGTGCCACAAAAGTTTGAGATTTTATATCATGAAATTGTTGATTAAGTATAGTATGTGTGCAATTTTACGTGTAAATGCGAGTTTTAAAAAAAAAGATATTTGTAACTTCGTATTTGCGTTTTTAATCGGAGGGAAATAATCAAGACAGTTCACAATGGGGCAGCGTGAATGCCACATTTGGTATAACATTAAAACGCAAAACCGTCAGAATCACTTAAATGTGGGAAATAAGTTTTCCAGGAATCTAGTTGAAACAAAAAAAACAAAAATGAAGTGCCAGGATCACGAATGCACCTTTCATATTTTCTGATTGATTTTGGGTTAAGCCTTGGCTACAACTGTTAAAAATGTCCGAAAAATTAGAAAACAGATTTTCCCGTAATTTACGGAAAATCTGTTTTCGAAAACACTACGAATAAAAACAAAAAACATAAAAATGTTAATTTACGGAAATATTTCAAAAATTTCTGGCAGCATATTTCCGGAAATTTTTTTTTGGTTCCTTAAATTTTAAATTACGCGGAAAAATTCCTTAAATACACTTTTTTTTTTCCGTAATATGAGACAATTTTATGTAAAGTACTGTCAAAGTTCCGTTAATTGACAGAAATTTCTGTAATTTACCCTAAAAATGACTGGAAATACTGCTGCCAGAAATTTCCGTAAATTTACGGAAATAATTGTGTAACAGTGTACTTTTGTGACTTATAGGAGTATCAATTAAACTTGGATACATTGGATTAAAGGTTAGGAACGTGTTTTGTGTTAAATTAATTTGACAGGTAAATTAGCTGCTGCGCACTGCTTGCAATTTTTTTTTTTTAGTCTTCTTACATTTATGAACATTTTTTCAATATTGTCTTAGATGGTGTGCTGGTTACTTCATTGAATGCAGTTAATTGTCAACTCATATACTTGTATTACTCCTTTTTTAAAAGTTTACATCAAGCACATGTCAATATAATGGCAACAGTGTTTTATTAGATTAGATGAGATTAGCTGTGAAATGACAGCATTTGAAATATAATAAAATACTAATAGTACTAAATGTTCTTACTTGTTACAAACATTTGAAACTAGGGCCTATAGTAAATTCACCCATCGTGTCACCTCTAGGTACTTTCTGAGGTATTGGCATTAATGAGGGGATGTGTGCAATGGTGGAAATTAACATTCCACGCAATTTATTGAAACATGTTGTCGATAGCAAATAAACAATTAATTTGTGGTTAATGAAATCGATTTAAGACAACGTAAATGTCAGTATAGCTGCATTTAATGTTCAAAACATTCTGATTAACTTCACTATTTGCATTTGCCTTCAATGGTATAACTGACTTTTGAGCACCTGTGTTTTTGGATAGACACAAAAGGCTTTGCACTCTCCTGTACCTTGAAAGCTAGATTATTTTAGTGCATTCCTGAAACAGGTAACTTGGCCACATGCTTCTTCTCCCAACTAATTGACGCCGTCTTAAAGTTTCTTCCGGTGCCACGATGGGTTGATTCTATGATAAATAACCTTATCTATCTATAATACTATAGGCGTACGGACACGGGCTGCCGTTAAACTGCGAAGCCCGTTCTCCATGCGATCCGAACATTTTGGGGATGTCTACCCCCGTCCCAGGCCTACCCCTCCTCCGCGAGTGCTGTCGGTTTATGTAGTGATCGTCGAAGCAAATTGGATTGGGATGTCGAGAGATTGCGTGTAAATAAAGACAAAACGTTAATTGATGTGTAATTTGCGTTTTGGGACCGCGGTGTGGGTTTTAGACCGCGGTATGGGGTTATTTTTGCGTGGTTTGTGGGTAATCGTCATTAGGGTACGAGACGGACCGAATGGTTTTGTGATACCACGTTCCCAGGCCTCCCCCCTTGGCGAGTGCTGTTGGTTATGTAGTAATCGGTCGCCGTAAATGTGATTAGGATGTCGAGAGATTGTGTGTAAATAAAGACAAAACGTTAATTGATGTGTATTTTGCGTTTTGGGACCGCGATATGGGTTTTGGACCACGGTATGGGTGTTATTTTTGCGTGGTTTGTGGGTAATCGTCATTAGGGTATGTGGTTACGTCAGCTACGTCATCGCTTGAGTGGAGATGGATGACAGAGATGTTATTCTTAGTGGGATGATCAAAATTCCTGATGTCATCTATAAACGGAAGCTGTAGATGGACATGTATGTATCTTAATTATAAATAATACTCGATAAAGTACAATCTTTAACTGTGATCAATTTATTCTCAAACAAATGTTAACAATTACTTTGACCGTGTTAAAGACTATGCCAGAACTACGGAAAAGTCATCACATTGCGATACACGAGCAATGTTTTGCTGGTAAGTGAAGAAGGTCTATGTCCCGGTCCCGAGTCTGTGTATTATGAAGAGTTATATTGGTTTCGAAGTGGCAATTTCAAACTAGTTTATCATAGACATGATAGAGTCAACTTTTAGTCAACAATTCAAAAGCCCGCTCAAAAAGTGCTTCAGTCCATTGCCATCGTGCGTTATGTTTGAATGATATTTTTTCACCTTTGTCCATGGTGAACCCAAGTTTCCCTCCCCCGCGTGGAAGTGAAATTTCGGGAGGGGGGATGGGGGTGAAGAAGGGAATTTGGGGAGGAGGAAACCAATTTTGGATCCCCCATCGCTTTTTTTTTTTGGAGGTTGCCAAAATTGTGGGTGATTTTTGGCCCCCAAATGCTAATTTTTCCAAAAAAAAAATCGTAATTTTTTCGCGGGGCCCTCGAAAAAAAAAGAAGTCTGAAGTTGCACTGCCAGGGAAAAAGATACAGCTCATGCAGAATGTCACATCTCTTGTCTGTAAATGCTGCTCCTTCTGGCGCGGCAACCAAATTACACCACTAATTTGGTTATAATCACGTTGAATTTCAGTCTGAAAATAGTCTTCTGAAAATGGACTAGTTTGTTTGAATTTTGCGCGAAGCGCACTACTTAAAACTTTGAATTTCTCATCGACCATCGGGAACAACCGTATTAAACGGCTTCTTGGGTGGAAATTTTGCTATTTTACAAAGGGGCTTTGGGTGAAAATTGGCAAAAATTGTCTAAAAAGTAGAGGTCTTGGGACGAAACATTTCAAAATTGTCGAGAAAAGGGGAAGGTCTTGGGATTTTGGACGATGGTAAAATTTAAAAATTACAGGGCTATTGTATGGGGTGACAAATTGATGCTGGATTTTAACAGCCCTAATATAAGCGTCATCTCTAAATGGGAACACCACTCCCCCCCCCCGGTTTAACCCCTTGGACATGTTTAAGGGAGTATGGGTGCCTGGTCCTCTCGGCGCCATTAGTATAGAATTATAGAAATGGCACCCATACGTGACCGAGTGGCTTAGAGAGCAATTCTGGGGGGAATTAATTGGCGCGTTCAGGAGGAAAGTCATCCTGTCAGGGGGGAAAAATTCGTCCCGAACGTCCCGAACGGAGGGTAGGGTCAAAAACGATTGATTTTCATGATTCTCCAAAAAATTTCCCGAGTTTACCAAACCTCAACGTTTTCCCAAGATGACTTCCCTCATTTCCCCTATTAGCTATAACACTGAGTAGCCCTATCCTCCGACCGGGACTTTGGGAGGAGTGTATGGAATTCCTTGACTTGCACATTTACCTGGCTTCATAGCTCATGTTGAGATAGGTGGCAAGTCTTGACATAACACATTTGTTTCATGCATATTAAAGCAATTAAATAAGAAGAAGTCTTGGAGAAAATATTGTACTGTTTGTTTTCTGAAGTTTGGTTATGAAGAGGATCAAACCAGTTATGGTCGCTACCATTCAAATCATCTAGCGGATTGCCCGCTAGTCTATCTATTACTATAAAGATGAAAAATTCGCCATGTTGTTTTTCCTGGAGGCTGCCAGGTTGACCCAGGAGGGTGCCATGTTGAATGTGTCCCCTATTCAGGTATACCCTTCCCATCGTTTGGCTCTCGATGCTCCGTGGGTTTTTGTATTCAAATGCTGTGAAAGAGATTAGATTTCTTGAAGATTGCAAATAAACGTGTTGTAAACATAGCTAAACATGTAAACGGTAGTAAAGCGCGTATTGAATTCCCGTGGTTTGACAAAGAGTAAGTACGTTAATTGTGGGTACCATAGTCTAGGGTACGAGGTATCATTCATGATCGTGGCTTAATTACCCATGGGCCTTCGAGTTTTGACCTTAGTGCTATTCTATGTACATTATTTATTTCCTTTCTTGGTGATAAAAGAGAACCATAAGAAGGCCTACTGTAAAAACATTCAAGATTGATTTTATCTATATTTAATTCATTGAGACTTCTAATGACTCCAACCGTGTTTATTTTGACGCGCAAATTTCGTGACTTTTGGTTCTCGCGTTAAATCGTGATCGCTGGGCGAGTTGACCTCTTTGATATTTCTTTTCTAAAATTATTTTTTATTTTTTTGGAAACAAAAAAAATAAGTAGGCATAAGATACTCTCATTATCATTTGAACAATACGTTTAAAGCTTTTTTTTGTATTCATTATTAGCTCATGATCATTAACGTATTTTTTTCGGAGAGAAATAATTGGTGACTTTCCGCCTGACTATACAAGGCTGACTGGACACTCGCGCAACTTATCGATAACACTCGCGTCCTTGTATAATTTGTTTGTACTGCATGGCTTTGGAGGTCGAATGACAATGACATACCATTTTAGGCCTAACGTAAATATACTTAGCGATACTATTAGCTATATTAGCCTCGAAGAAAGGCAGGTCTGGTTTCACCTGCATGGCATTCATTAAAAGGGGAGGGCACCGAATTTAGTATACAGAAGATTTAATTTTGATAGAATTGACCCCCGTGGGGGGGGGGGGGGTCCTCACACATATGACCATACGGGGATGTGCCACAGACATCGGTCCCATTTTTCAACCTTCTGGTATTCAATTATCCTTTTTTTCATGCCATTTTGTATAGCATGGTCGGGTTTTTTAAAAATTTTCTCATGGCCCGATTTTATATAAGATTTTAATTTTGATTAATTTGCTCTCAGGGGTTCTCAACACAAACCATACGGGGACGTCCAAAGACTCGGCCCCTTTTCCATCAGCCTTCTGGTTATATCAAGTTTTTGATGTCATTAATTTTTGTATAGCATGGGTGTTCAGGCTTTTCAAAGGTTTCCTCAAATTTGTTTGGAAAATTAGTAAATTTTCCTCAATCAGAACCAAAACTTTTCTAAAAATTGTTGGGAATTTAGTCAAATTTCTTCAATCCGAAAAAATTTGTCTTAATGCCAACCTTTTGGGAATAAATGGCAAATTGGTTAAATTTGACCCTAAATTTCCATCGCTGATAGAGTTGGGTCCTTTTTTGGCAAAAAAAAATGTAAATCGCTATGGGGCCTACTTCCAGACTCTCGGGAGGCACGTCCCCTACCCAAACCAAACCCCGGGGAATTGCCTTTACCCCCCCCCCCCCCCCAATCCATCAATCCGTTTTGATGTGAGAGTAGGTGAGAGTCAGAAACATTTTCGTACGTTTAGGGCCCAAATAACGCGACTTTCAACCCAAAAAAAATTTTAATAAAAAAAAAAAAAAAAAAAAAAAACCGAGAGCTCTGAACCAGAGCTAATATTTGTGCCATATGTAGCCTTCATGAGATCAATATGCAAATCCAAATAACGTGAATCGTCGATGGTTGGGCATCAGTATTGTAATCATGATGTAATACCCGATCATTACACCAAGCTAAATTTGACTCATTACAGAATCTTCAATTTTGTAGGTCTAATGCCAAATTCAAGGTTGTTAATCTATTGTTAGGCGATAAGTCCTCGAAGTTTGCTTTCAAGTTTATGTCAGTTTCAATGTCCACACGCGTAGTATATAGTGTGTGAAGGCATATACTCAACAGGATTTTGCAATAGGATTTTTATGAATAATAGTCCCCCTTTTCAGCATCGTTGTCACCAAGACCCCCCCATTTAAAAAAAAAAAATCACCCAAAGAACGCTTATATTTTTTGAAAATTTACCCATGTCACCCAAAGGAAGCCCCTATTTTGGGAGAAATTTTACCTCGAAATTTTCACCCACAAACCTTCATTTGTTTGGTATAAAATTCTCGCGAAAATCTTAAACCCAAAGACCCCATTCTTCGAAATTTTGGCATTTATCATTCTGAAGCCCCTATTTTTTTTGGGGGGGGGGGCAATTTTGGCTGTTTATACCCTATTTTTTCAGTCCTCTGTCACCCATGCTCCAGGGTTTGGAAGGGCGATCCTTACACCCATATCCTTCATAGGTGAGGCCCCCCCCCCCCCCCGCGAAGAATGGTAGACTAAGAATACTTAATTCCACAAAGTTAGTTCTAAGGAAGGAACTCCCCCTTTTTAAACAAACCATTTTAATGAAAATATTGAGGCTTTCTAATTTTAAAGTTGTAAAATATAATTTTGTTATGCCGTTTTATTTATGCCAAAGATTATTTGAAAATGGCAATATTATGACTTGCAGAAATTTTATTAATTGCACAATTTTTGCGTTAGAACTATTTTTTAACACATTAGGTACTTCTTATTCTACACTCTTCCATTGGGGTACACCACCATTTTTGTTATAATCACTTGTAATTTCAGTCTGAAAATAGTCTTTCAAATGACTATTTGTTTGAATTTTGCGCGAAGCGCACTAAAAAAAATAATTTCACCGTATGAAAATATGGGTTTATGGCTGCTGCTTTCAAAGCTTGGGGCATTCAGTGATAGAGAATGTGCCAAAAAAGGGTTCTTGGGTGAAAGGCAGGCAAAATGCCCATACAACGAAAGGCCGTTCAAATCTTTGTACGTGGTGAAAGTAACTGTTTAAATTTGTTCGAGAGGGAAATCTTTCTAATTTATTATTGAACTTTACAGAGCTTTATTTATCATTGTGATACTGCCGACAATTGCATCTTCAAACATCCGCTTCGGTTTCTTAAGAATTCTGCTCATCCCACTAAGAATAACATCTCTGGCACTCACAGCAATGGCTGACTATCTAATGACGTAATCTCAATCTGCATCTTGTTACCCGAATCCACGGCATCCTCAATTTCAATTATAAGATATACGTCCTCAACTCATATACTCTTTGTAAACCCACCGAGTTCAGTACGCATTTAAATTAAAAAACATGTTTTTTTGGAAATTTTGGCTTCAGATTGAGGAGATTTAACTTAATTTTTCAACATATTGTATGAGTGGAAAAGATTACCATGCCAAAATTGGTATGAAAAAGGGTCAACCAGAAGACTAAAAATATAATATAGACCCATATTCGCGGCACATGCGCAAGAAAGAGTTAACTGGAATGAGATAATCATGATAGGTCTAATGTAAATATATTCTTGGCTCAAGAAAAGTATGTCCATTTTTCACTCTCTCCCATATGTGGCTGTAACACTTCTGATACGCACATAGAGCCTATACGGTTTGTTATTTCGATTAAATCTAAAAATTGGCTAAAACGTTAATTGCTGGTTGGACATTGGATCTCTAAGCTATAGACCTATATACACATAGGCACACACATGGGAGAGAATGAAAAAGTGAACATGCTTTACTCGAGCCAGGCCCGTACGCAGGGGGCGTGCGGTCGCACACCTCAAATTCCACAAAAGGGCCAAAAAGGTCTTAATTTGTTTGTGAAAAGGTCCAAAATTGAGAGAAATTTTGGGTGATGAGATGTTAAAAAAGGACCATGGGGGTTGATCCACTTTTACCCCCCCCCCAAAAAAAAAGCCTGCGTACGGCCCTGCCTCGAGCAAGGAGTAGGCCTTACATTGGACCTGTCATGATTATCTCATTACAGTTTGTTTGATTCATTGCAGCCTATTTGCCCATAATGAATAATTGGCCGCTTTCACCCCCTTAAAGGCGGCGCGCAGGGCACGTAGCCCAGTTAAATCTATAAAGACCATTGTGGTTCGCAAAAGCACGGTCAGGGGGAAGTCAGCTCGGTCAAGGAAAAATTCGTCCTGATTGGAGGGAAGCGTCCAAAACGGTCTCATGTGGTGTTGGCCTCAAAATTTCCCCCATTTTTTGCCGGCCAATTTCTTCCAAGGGGGTAGCCTAACTCTGCCCGCCCCCAGTATTTTCCCCCACAATTGACTGAGTCACTTCGTGGACCCTTTCCTCCGACCCCAGCTACGTAGCTGAGGGGGTCTTTGGGAGTGGAAGTTCTTTGGCTGGCCCACATTCCTGGCTCATTAGGCCAAAAAAAAAATAGTTTGTCTCAAAGCTGATGAAAGTAATGCGGTATGCGGTATTTTTTTTTTTTTAATTTTCAACTCTTTGTGCTCGGCAATAAAATATCAATGTGCATGCACCCACTGATCGTCAACTTTCACCCGTGCTTGTACATCCACCATGGTATCGAATTTGCAGTCATGGCAGTATCAACATCAGCGATTTCCTGCCTCAGATCCACACATGGATTTCCCCCAAAAAGATTTCAATTGCAATATCTTTAAGAATTTTGTTCTTATCAGTTTTGTGGAAGATCCATTTGTTTATAGTTGCAGATTCAACTTTAACTTTGAGAATAACTGTATCCATCGTTACTTTCCGAAGCACATGTATATACGCGACGTTGCAATTGACCTATGACCCGCACACCAGTAAATAAAGTGCCGCATTGAAATACACGTAAATGTACCTGTGTTGAATGCGCGATTTTGAACTGAAGCGGCAAGATTTTGCAAGGAATCATATATCAATGGTTTGCACATCGATAAAACTTTAATATGTAATTTAATGCATGGGGGTCATCAATTTGGTTTTGCGATATGCGACGCTAAACAGCCACTTTAGTGCCAGTTTCCACCCGTATCGAGCCTGCACACTTTAACGGAAGTATATTGCCATTTATTTGGTGGTGGAGTGTTTTCACTTCGCACGCTGGTGCCCATTAAGTATCGTCTATGCACTCACGTCAACGTAAAAATAGTCAGTTCACCGCCGAGAGTCGCAGATTGCGTGAATCGTGCATTTTCACAATTCCAGTTTTCAACAAAAATTTGGAGTTCCGCAAAAAAAGTTCCGCGTAACTTTTTTTCAATTTTCGGCGAAATTTACAAACGCGCGCGTCAGCTTTGAGACAAACCATATTTTTTTTTGGCCTTATAGCTAATGTTGGGGAAAAATCTTAATAGCTCTTGACTTAACATATTTTTAAGCAGCTTGAGGCATAGTGAAACGTGAATTTGTAACAGCGATAAGGCAACCCCCCACCCGACAAAGAAGTCTGGTGCCGGTGTCGCCACTACCAGAGGAACAGAACATGCAGAATGGCACTATGAGCAAGGGTAGGCCTACAGAATGCCACTGTCTCTCTAGCATTGTGCAAATTCTTGCTCCTTCCTTGCACTCCCATCTTGGAAGCCACGCGTAGTTAAGACCCCCCCCTTTAGCAGCATCGTCCCCCAAATACCCGCGCCATTTAAAAAAAAAAAATCACCCAACCCCCCATATTTTGTGAATTTTACCATTGTCACTCAGAGGCCCCTATTTTTGCAGAAAATTTTCACCCCAAAATGCCGAATGCCACATCAGGGTTTGGGAGCGCGAGCCTTACACTCACTATCATTCATAGTGAGTGCCCCCCCCCCGGCCACAATTGGTACACCACCAATTTTTGTTATAATTACGTTTAATTCAGTCTGAAAATAGTCTTTCAAATGACTATGTGTTGTTGTTTTTTGCGCGAAGCGCACTAAAAAATTTAATTTCACCGTATGAAAATAAGGGTTTAAGGCTGCTGCTTTCAAAGCTAGGGGCATTCAGTGATAGAGAATGTGCCAAAAAAGAGTTCTTGGTTGAAAGGCAGCCAAGATGCCCATAAATAAGGGTGATTTTTGTGGAAATTTGCTCAATTTTTAAAAAAGATGTCTTTGGGTGAAAATTTGGAGCATTCGCGGATAGAGAGTGTGCCAAAACGGGTTATTGAGTGAATGGCAGCCAGATTGCCCATAAATAAGGGTGATTTTTGGTGGAAATTTGCTATTTTTTTAAGAGGGTCTTTGGGTGAAAATTTGGCAACATTTTCTAAAAAGTAGAGGTCTTGGGGTGAAAGATTTCAAAATTGTGGAAAAAATGGGAGTCTTTGGATGGCGATGGTAAATTTTCAATAATACAGGGCCATTGGGTGACAATGATGCTGGGTGTTAACAACCATAATTATAGCCATATAAGCGTCATCATCTAAATGGGAACACCCTTCCCCCTGTGTAACCCCTTGGACATGTAGCAAAGATCCCATCTATATAGGTGCTGGCCTCTGGGCTCCCTTAGAGATGTGCAGGAAGCAGTTCTGAGGGGAGAAAAAGCGTGTTCAGGGGAAAATTCGTCCCGACTGATTTTTCATGATTTCCCATCAATATTTCCTGATTGTACCGGATCTCAACTTTCTTACCAAGCGAGCTTCCCTGATTTCCCCTTTTTCTATGAATACCGTTGAATAGCCCTATCATGCCTATCCTCCGACCCCAGATACGACACCGATGGTTCTTCGGGAGTGCATGCGAGTTCCTTGGCTTGCACATAAATTTTGCAGTAAATGTTCACATGGCTTCATAGCCCATGTTGAGATAGGGGGCCTAAATCTTGATAGCTCTTGACTTAACACATTTGAGGCATATTATGGCAAATAAATAAATAAGAAAACTTGGAAAAAATATTGTACGTCTATGAAGTTTTGCATTATACGGTAGAAGACTGATCAACCGCTTTAGTGACCGCACCCATTCAAATCAGCTAGCGGTTGCCCGCGCGAAGCGCGGGCAAAACCGCTAGCGAGTTATAACATAAGTGTTAAAAACAAAATCCTTGTACTGCTCATTGCGATACATTATCATCTGCTTAGGAAATTTGGCGGCCACGCCCAAATCCATTCTACGTAAAGAAAGAGTCCTCTTTTCCCCACATTATACTCAATATATTCATTTTCAATCACTTCCCAGATCACTTCTACCTCACATATACTACTTCTACACAGTTACATAGCAAGATTTGGCGGGCTCTAAGAAGAAAATAAAATAACTTGATCTATCTTCTATAACACACGATTGTTTCTTCGTGCAAGGAGAAAACAAAAATACGCAGAATACGGCACATCAATTAGGCTACGCGAACAGACACCACAATTTTGTGTGGGTTCAGAACTTGTCATATAAATAAAAACTGACCGGGGACAAAACCCTTCATTTTTTTCCCAATCGTTGTCCAAAACAAAATAATCCCATCTATTACATCTTTTACATTACATTTCTTTGCACAATGGTGTCATAATGCGATAATTCACCAATGTAATTTTTCATGATACATGATGTCATTACATAAAACTATATTAATTCTTGCCCGCAAAAACGGACAGTCAGGTATACGGGCATGTATACGCCAAATCACATCCTATCAGCGCCTTCCGCGAAACCAAATAATTCAAACCAATCACAAGATTATCACAGATTCACAAATCCCGATTTTACATCGGCTATAATTTACGCGTGCAGGGACTAATTACATACGTATACCCACGCGGTTGTCCTTACTAAAGAAAACTAACGGCACACGAGAGGGTCGCCCTGAGTCATTTTCTTCCCCACGATCGTATGGACCTACATAGAATTATACACACTGACAGTGGTGCGTAAAATAACGTAGGAGCTGTACGGCCACAACGAAATAAACTGCGATGGAAAAAAATGGAGAGAGAAAAATAACCAGGCAAATTCACTCCCATCAGTTTCAACTGACTTCAAATTCTATTTAATTGCTTCGAAACGTATTGGCCCTATGAGAATTTTATTAGATGTTCATAAGCCTTTACACTTTACACCCCCGTTGAGATCACTTTCAAACAGTCCCTATTAGAGCTGACGTACAGAGATTTCCAGAGGATGCCCCTCAATTTCCAAAATCGGTTTTTTTTGCTGTACATATGCTTGTCCATATACTAATCACTGTGGTCAAATTGCTTAAGCTAATCGAATTCCTTCCATATAGAAAATCACAACTTTGTTTTATAAATTCCGGATCCGGAATTTTTGTTATACACAGTATCCTATGGTACGTAATACTGACACATAATGGTTTTTAACTGCATCAAAACGAATCAATCCGATTCATCGCAAATTTCGGAATTGTGCATTTTAATTAGGTTACTATCTTTATTTTCGGAGTTACATTTTTCCTAAAAAAAAAATAAAAGAAAAATAGGACACAAAAAATAATATTTTCGAAATCTCTGAGTCCGATCTTAACCAAAAGTAGTATACCTTTTGTTCCCAAATTGATGAATACCGTATGACAATAAGTTTTGACGGACGAGTTACCGAGGTATACTTTGGTGTACTTTTCTTTTGTTAAAATTAGACTCACAAGGAGCAATTTACACACAAGTCATGAAGGAATAAAGCAATACTAGAACGGGGGTAACATCAGCACCCGCCGACAGATCAGATCGATAGGAAAGTAACGAGAGTATAACTTTGTGACTTTTCTTTGTTAGACATAGATGCACAAGATTGAAAATAAGACAAAAGCATGACGAATAATGCATAATAAGAACATGAAGTGTTTTTGTTTGTTTGTGTTGCTCGTAATCCCAAGTCATTGGTAATGGCTTTGTGGTGGTGTCAGGATTTTTCAGCTATTGGCTTATCCGGGGCCGCGTGTATCCATGATACGGACGCCTCCAACATGGCCCGCTATTGAGGCTGGGCGGATTGGTAACAGTCAGGGGTTTACACCCTATCTTATGCGACACTGACTGCGAGTCACATTACAGTTATGCCTCCTGTCACGGGACCGACGGCTCTAACGATCCCCTCCGAAGGATGGCGTGCTTTCATGATCCATTTGCACAACTCCAAGTGAACCATGGGAGGAGAGGCGGAATTCTTTTTTAATCAATAGCTGTATACAGATCACTCGCAATTGGTATTACCCAATAAATCACAGCAAGTGCCACCACCCCACCGGGACTCGAACCCGGGAATTTTAAGGTAAATTTGCGCCAGAGGCAAGTACCCTAACCGCTATGCCACGCCTCTCCCACGAGACATTCAAGTAAAAAAAAAAAGTCAAAAAGTATACTGTTTATTAGCACAGATATGAAACAGATAAAAGGAAGGACAGGAAGATGGACAACCGATAGATTGATTAGATGACAACAACCGATATTACTGATGCATTGTTATTGGTCGAGTAACCGTTCGTTTGCTCAGTTGGCTACTGATAAACCATACAACAGAAATGGTTATTTTTTGCAACTTCTAAAGGAAGCTACCAGAGATTTACCATTGTCAGTTATAGGGGGTATATAACTCTAATGAAACAACAACATTTTAACCAAGCCAACACAAAACAGTTACAGCCAAAATTGTTGCCTTGTAAACAGGTTTGAATTACGGTTGGATATTCCATATGATCTTAAAGGGTGGGGACCCGATTCTGGTTCCATTTTCTTTTTTAAATTATGCTTTCTCCCTTGTTATGGGAAGCATTCACCAAAACCATCTGATAACAAAGTTTCGAATGAAATTGGTACGACTGTGGGTAGCAGAAGCCACAAATGTACAACCTAATAGGACGGTTATTGAGCGTGGATGCACCGGTCAAAAGGGAAACATTCTCGAGTCTTAAATTTTACTGCATGAGGCCTGAGGTATGCGAAGGAATATGCAACTTTTCTTCTGATACCATGCATATTATAGACTGACTCATAGATTTTCCGAGTTTGACGAACTCAATTTTCTAACAAATCGTGTTTTTTTTGCACATACATAATACTTGCTCGCATACTAATCACTGTGTGAAATACCTAAGCTCAAATCAATGTCCTTCGTATTGAAAATCACAACCTAGATAAAATTCTGGATCCGGATATTTATTGGTACACAGTATCCTGTGGTACTGCTATACCACATATTAAGGCTTACTGCATCAAAACGAAAAATCCGATTCATTTCAGACTTTCGGAGTGAGCAGGTGACTATCTTTAAATTTCGTTGACCATTTTGAATAAAACAAAAATGTAATATTGTGGATTCGAAATGTTGGAGTCTGTCTTTAATACCACTGAAGTACACCTTGTCATGCGACAGTCCGTGATAGGTGATCATGGTAATAATGGCAATGAAGCATCTAATGGCTTCACGCCCGTTAATTTTTATTCAATCTCTCTGGGTCACTTAACGCAACACTAACACAACCAGCTCAACCTGTTGTGGGAAATACCCGCTAGTATCCTGCGGGTACAAGATAGAAATGTGTTAGTTTAACCGTGGTGTAATCAAAGGCATAGACCGTAGCAGGTTATTTAAACAAAAATGTTACGTGATTAAATAGTAATGGCAATGGTAGTAATGGTATGTTGTTATGGCCTAAAGCACAGCCTAGTGTAGAACTTACGAAAATAAGCAGCCAGTGTTTCTTTATTTTTGCATCTCTGTTTGGTATGGTAGAATTGCGCGATTTTAATACTGAATGGATTCCATACAAGCCAGCTAGCTGGGTATTGTACCATCTGTTTTTACTTTTTCCACAGGACATACTCAGGTGTTCTGTGCTTTTATTAAAGCAATAACAGCACATTTTTGAAGAGCGCCCCCAATTTTCAAAATTTGATATTTTTGCACAGTTATGTTGGTAATTGTCTAAACTACACCTGCGAACGAGAATGCTAAAAAATGCGTATTTATCATAAAATAAGCGATTTTGTAATTAGAATTGGGATCCCAGATTGTACTTAGCGGCAGAGCTGGAAATGCAAAGTTTATGTCCGTCCATGATGAAATAGTGCCACTTCAAGAAAATGACCTCTAACTTGACTTGCCTGAACCAATAAAACAACTAGTGGATGAGCGTAGACACGTATATACATGCCGCTATTTTCCGGCTATTTCATATTGGAAGGCCGTTTCCAGCAGCCGTTGAATTATTATCGGGGATCTCCGATATTAATTATTCTAATTACAAAATTCCTTCGTTTGCGACACATAGACATTTTCGAGCTTAACCATTCACAGGTATAGTTTACTAGCCAGTTACCTATGCAACCGTGTAAAAATCTCAAACTGTTTGAAAAATTGGGTGCGCTCTTCAAAAAAGTGCTATTATTGCTTTAATGTAATGATCTCAAAATGAAATAACACATCATTAAAGCGCATTGTGATACCCAAATTATTATTGCATATTAATTGTTACAATTTGATGGTATTGAATTTCTTTACCCAGTCGGGTTTGTTCCTCTCTTCTGCAATAAACGTTTCTGTATTATAAGCATTTCTTAACACTTACCCGAAAGTATTGTTACATCTAGCGTAACAAATGAGTTGTTTTGCAATGAAGCATGAAGACTAATTGGATTCAGATCGAAATTGTCAGTATCTAAAGCACAACATCTTGCAGCTCAAATTCATCATAGTATATCATTGAAACCTCTGCCCACTTAATAGTTTCTGAAGCGGTGTTTTTAAAATGGCACACAAACATGATGGACCAGCTTACAATAGTCTTATTTTTTATAAAACCGGAGTGAGCATGGAAAGTACATGTATCATTGCTCTGCCCCCCATACTTTTCCAAAATTGTGGAATAGCATAGATCAAGCCATAATATTTTAATAAATTATATTGAATATCTTGTCTTTAAAAGAAATTATCATCCTCCTCCTCCAACAGATCAGAATTATATTGAATACCCTAGTTATACCGTTTCTTGAAAACCATATTTTATTAATTCTTATATGACTATTGTCTGGGTATGTGTCGTTATAGTAAACGGCATGGATACCTAAAAGCCTCTTAAAAGGCATGTAACACGTTTTCAAAAGTATGATCTAACGCATGACCCACCATAGATCCACGTATAAAACATATCAACAAATATACACGTATATGGTTCGTGGACGTTATTTAAGTGATATTCAGAGACTCCGTAGTATCAATAACTTATTCTGTTTTAACCCTTAGTTCTACAGAATACCATTAAACAAATATTTTTTGTATTGCAGCAAATACTAAATTCAGCCTTTGTTTTATATTGAACATTGATCATAAGCAATTTTATTTTGCCTTCACTTTTTAAGTACTTTCTTAGCCAAATATAAAGTAAGAAATCTAAGTCCTAATTTATGTGAATTAACTGTATATGCTCCACTTCATAGATACCTGAAAATCCTTTATTGCGCCTTTAACATATATTTGGGTCAAATGACCGTACTATACGTGTATAGTTTTTAAAGGCATAATTTGTATCATCTCGGGTAATTTTTTTGTCCTAAATTATCTCCAAAAGTATGGCCAATTTTTATTTTGGAAAAATGTATTAATAGAGGAAAACCTTAAAAGAAGAAAAATAATAATACATTTACATTTTGCTAGTTTTGTGAATAACTTAAATTAAGAAAAACATTAACCTTAAAGTATGACCCGCAACACCAAGTCCCCTCTATAATTTCTTGCGGTACACTAGACTATGCTATGTTTTTTATATAATATACAGAGTGAGTCGAAGAATAAATCTGGACCCTTATTGCATCCACCATTTTGCATCTTTACGGAACATGTATCCCAACTTTTATGATACCATGGGAAAGTTTGTTGTATTTTAATTTGGGTGTGTTTCCATAAGGTGACAACCTTCTTTCTGACACCCTTATGAATTCGGAAACCTTAACGGAATAAACCACATAAACCGTGTGGTTTATTCCGTTAAGGTTTCCGAATTCATAAGGGTGTCAGAAAGAAGGGTGTCACCTTATGGAAACACCCCTTTAATTTCCTGCATTTATCATTCCAATCGGTTAAGCCAAGGCTGAGCTACAGTATTTTGAATCGTGCAGCCGGTGTGGCAGGAGATATGGTCCCCCGGGCTCACAGTCCAGGAACAATGGTGAACAATAGGGCAATCGATTCAGTTGACTCTGCACGCAACATTAGTTTCACGCTTTATTCCGTTGTCGTCTATGGAGCCCGGACTATGATACCTGCCGGACAATGATTACTTTCACACCGGTTTTGCGCAGCGGTCAGTGAAGCAAACCCTGCCTAAAATGATGATGGGGTATGTCATGTTTATGTTAAATTAAATGCATCTTAATGGTGTAAAAGCTAGTGGTGATGGTATTATTTTTAAAAAAAACTGAGCTGTGGCATGGTTTGTTCTTCAAATAAATACAACACCTTGAGCATGTTTAAACATTTTCTAACGTCAAATGTAGTCACTGATGATTGTTTCTTCAAGTCTTCCAGAAACTGAAAGTTTTTCAGATGATTTTTATGAGTGGTAAGGGCGAAGAAAAGCAGAGAGGTCGTCTTGTGACTGTATTTTGTGGGGCTAAACACATCAGTCATATTTATTCTGCACTCAGTGAATAGCCCGGTTTCCTTCCAGACATCGATTTGCTTCACTGAACGCCGCTGTGCATTATGCTTAATATAATGTGAATTCGTTGATAGAGAGCAAAACCGTCTACTTGATTCAACGATTGTAGCTCAGCCTATACAAAACAGACGGAAATGATCGTTGCTGGAAATTCAGAAGCTAATAATCCAATTTTCTATTGATACCACAAATGTTCGGATATATGTTCCATAAAGATGCAAAATGGTGAGATCAAGCAGGGTCCAGTTTTTTGACTCACCCGTATAATAGTGGCCAATTTTTATTTAACACGCTTTATCGTCTGATAACATACCTTGGGCCCGTTTCACAAAGACTAACGATCGATTGTAAGTTTGATCTATCAAGCGTAACTCGATCAAACGTAAGTTTGAAATTGATTGTAAGGCACGCTTGATCGAGTTACGCTTGATAAATCAAACTTACAATCGATCGTAAGTCTTTGTGAAACGGGCCCCTGGTCTGTTTGTGATTTTAAGACTATATCGTGTTGAAGTGATACATTATCGTTTATCGCCCGTGAGAAAAAAGGTCCTTTCCTGTGTTAACCATTTTCCATTGACTACACTTTTAGGAACCTAATAAAGATTAGAAGGAGAAAAGTTTTCCTGAGTAATCATGTGTTACCTAATCGAATGCAACAAGAAGTCCCGGCTTTATAAATCTTCGAATTGCACTATTTATGTATACCAAACGCCACCATTTGAAATTTGAGTGTTTTTGCTCGAAGAAATAAACCTATTTCACCCACAATTCTCCCACTTGCAATATTCCGGGGTAAGAAATTCTGCATTTCCGGAACCGTGAGTGGGTTATTTCTTTAACATGCTGTCTCTAGTTATGTTTACTCACTCGTACAAGTTTAACTAAATTTACCTTAACAACATATTATAGAAATGTCAAGCATGGTATAACGTTTACTTTCCAAAACCACAAATAGACCGACAAAAAGATCTTAAAAATCATGATGTTTATGCTTCAAACAATTCACTCTAAAAGATTCACCGTATTTTTACGGTGCAACCGTAAAATAATTACGGTTATTTTACATGTAAATTTTGCGGTTGACCGTAAAATTCTGGAAAATCAGTTGCCAGGCATTTTTACGGTATTTTACCGTGAAACACTTATTTTTTATGGTTGGTTTAGAATTTTTTACCGTAAAATTACGATCACAAAATTCAGATGTGCATCACAATGGCCCATAAACTGTATGTTGTCATGGTGCTGTAGACTAATTTTTTTGAACTTTTTGTTCATAAGTTCTAAAGCAAACATTAAAATTTTACTGGGGTAATGAGAAAAATGTGCTATTTTTCTGACACCAAAGTTTAAATTTTAATGAGGTGAAGGGGGGGGGGGTCGAGAGTATCAATTGCGACACCTTTGGAGATGCATTCATGATCCTTACACCCTTTTTGTTTAGGATTCCACTGTCATTCCAGGGATGCAAATTCGTCTGAGTTGGTGAGAATAATATTCACTTGAAATGACAACACTTAATACATGATTCAGTGGGAGAAATTGATTCTCATATATGGATGCTACGAGTACGATAATCACTGCGAGAATCGATTCTGTGATTCTCGTCGAATTTGCATCCCTGTATTTAAAAGAATTTTTTAAAAAAAATGGTGCTTCCAAACCTTCAATTAATTCTGACGGGCGCTTTTGTGTTATGAGCAAAATTTTAATATATATCACATACTCAGGCCAACGGTTGAGATGATGTAAAAATCTCGCTTTTAATGTAATTAGGGGGTATTATATGTCAGAGGAACGAGTCTGTATCACCAAATTCCCCTTCAAAAGAAATAATGACTTATATATGTAGAGTTAAATATAAATCATTTAAGTTGAACGACTCGTATATTTTGATATTATCTATCTTCTAAATCATGACAACGTATGTTAAAAATTTTTGACAGTCTGTAAATTTAAGGATATTAATCATCTGTTATTTAATCAATATTACTCGTATCATTTTTGTTAGGCATAAATCATTTATGAATGTACGTACGCGTATGTACAGCGTGTAATCTATTCACCTATTCAAACTGGTGTCTATTGCAGAGATTACGTGCAATACTACATTTAATTTTCCGCCACAGCTCGTTTGACTGCAAAAAATAGTGGTCACTTAACGTGTAATGTTATCTGCATGGACTAGCGCAAACGATACTTAGTTTGAATAACAGCGTCATTACACTCGGGTAGCAACAAGATGGTAATAGTGATGCCGATATGATCTTTATAAGCGTGAACGTGATACCTAAGTAGATAATGATATTTGCTTAAAGTGCTGTGGGATAGCGTTTCCGAAAAGAAGACTTTATTTTCACACGTTGAATAAATTTCACATAAACACGTTACACAGACACACATGTAGAACAGACACACACAGGCACATACACACAGACGTATGTGTATGCACACACTTGCTGAACAGACGCACGCACAAACACACACACACACCACACCACACAGGTATTTATTTTTTGCTAGCGTTGTGAAATATGCATTAAGGTGAGCGAGTTGATATCATATTATACACCGAAGTGTCAAGTTGTTGAATTCTAATTATAAAATGATTATGTTGCGATGAAGATTTGTAATTTTATGTGATATTCAACAAGTTTCAGGTGTCTGAAGTACTTCTGAAGTCGATGCAATTAATTAAAAAACACATGAGTGACATGTTGAATGTGGGTCCCGTGTTTTACTGTTCCCGTTATAGGCCAAGAAAAAAGTCCGTCTCAGCTTCACGCTCGCATAGGTGTAAAAATTCACATCTTACCACATTTGTTTTTAAAGGTTTTCAAAAGATTTATAACATTTTTTCAAACTGATCAAGAAAAAAATTGGCCGAAAAAAGTCTACTATATGCAATTAAAAAATCCGCGTTGCAAATAGCTTTTTGAGTAAAACGGCATAGCGCGTAGGATTTTAGGTAAATGAATCTTGAGCCCAACTTATCTTGTTTTGGGCCATATCCTTTTTTTCGAGAGGTGACAGTGGAATTTCAAAATAAGTTGAGGATCTCTTTTTGAATTAAAATATCTAAGCCATTCCTCGCTTTTTCTTTGTCTAAGTGCGAAGGGTATAATGTAATTATGTCTAAAATTGTACCTTCTTTCAAAAACATTACAGATTACCCATTTTTTTTAAAGTATACGTTTTCTTTTCTCAAAGGGGGAAACATTTTATTGAGTATAATTGAAATAAGATTTAAATTAGCGTCTTTCAGAACAGGTGTTTCCCTTGCAGAGGATAATGCACTTTGTAATCCGTCTGTATTTTGTTATGGTTTTCAACCTAATTCACATAGTGCAACAAAGTGTAATAATGAATGCTTTTAGTCTTTCGTAATCTCTGCTGAAATGATGCCATGAGCTGTAAGCGTAATACAAACGTGTATGCGGAAATTGTTGATACTGTAATACTTAGTTGTAGTTCAGGAAGGGATTTTCTTCATAGCTAGCTTATTGGATGAGAATTCAATATTGTTGTATCATGAGCATGTCATAGTGTGATTATCAGCCTTGGAGCTGCTTGGTATACATGGTATAGGTGCACACATGTTCACCCAACACACACGCACACATGCACGTGCACGCACATACGCACAAACACATACACACATACACAAACGCACACACTTTCACACACACCCACGCACATGCGCAGCTCTTCTTGTGTGACTTCTGCTTGTGTGCAGCTCGTGTGCTTTATAAGTACAATGCATCTTTGTGTCTTCACACCATCTTACGTGTCCATTTGTGCTGAGGTATACTTGTGTGACTCCATTTCTTATGATTTCTTTTCTTCCATCAAGAATTGGGTGTCTAATTGTGCTACTTTTGTTTCTGATTTTAACAAAAGGAAAAGTCACACAAGTATTCCCTTGTTAATTTGTCTTGCTTGACACTTAAACCACTATAATGCCAGCTATTCAAACTGATTTAAGCGCCCTGGCTGCTTATTAGGGCGAATGCGGGCTACCTCATGTTTCAGGCCATAGTGGCATCTAACGGAATAGACAAAAATAACAATGAGCACATAGGTAGAATTCCCACCATGTTCCCATTCACTTTAAGCACATCTAACTTGCACTTTACCCATTTTCAATCTCATCATTTCTACAGATACAAACCCCCTGTTCCAGATCTCTGACATTAGCAAAACTATAAATAATCGTGATATCAGGGTTTGGAAGCCATGGACCCATGATTTAATGTAAGCTCCATTAGAATCCCATGTCAGTGTTAGATAAGCATGATAGCTCACATAAAAGCGAAAAAGTCATTGCACGATTAGTATCTTTTAAAAACTTATCCGCTTTTGTCAAATGTCAGAAGCTTTTACAATAACATCATCAAGGTAAAACCAAATAAAGTGCCTTCCTGAATAAACTTAGCTGTTTATATTCAAAAGAAAGAACCGAATTACAATTTCAGCTTTAGATTCCATCACCATAGAGAATCCGTTATGATCCTGACGAACATGACGAGACATTCTGTTAAGGTCAGACTCTTAATTGCTTATGGCATAACTGTTTGACTTAGTGTCTTCTCTGAATTAATAAATTGAATTCCTTTCGTAATGTGCTGTAAAAGGGGATTGATAAAATCCCGGGTGTATGTGATCTCTTGTGCATTAACACCACAGATTAAATTTCTCTATCTGTCATTAAAACGCACACTAATGTATCATTGTATATTATTGCTAAAAAATAAGACATTGCAAAAATGTCCTTCGAGAAAACGAGAAAAAAGTCATTATGCGGGTTGCCCCACAGATGTTGACCCCATGCAATTTAGAGCCATTTAAGCCAATGGCGACATAGTTTGACAAACGGATATAAGTAGAGGCATACATAGCTATTACCTTGAAAAAATCTGAAAAATCCATTGCGGGAATCTCATATAGGTTTAAAAGCTCATGATTGATGTATAGTTGCCCTCTATATGCCTATTTGCATAGAAAGACTGTAAAACTAGATTTGTATGAAAAAATCCTATTTGTCCGTTAGAAATTTCATTAAATTGTAAGGATGTAGTAAGTAGCAATAATAATCCAACCTAGTGGCAAAATTGTGTAAGAAGTTTGATAGTATTTTGCATTATCCATTGATCATAATAAATGAGACGTTCAAACAGCTGTTGTTAGTCGTGGGGTGATACAACGACACATGGTTGAATGTCGTAGGTTCGAGTCCCGCTGGGCGGCCCCTTGCGTACTGGGCAATGCACTTTGCCTCGCTTGCCTCTCTTTACCCATGTGTGAAATGGGGAGTAGGAATACAGGTCCAATGAACGCCACTCAAAGGATACCCGTGCAAAGGGCAAGTAATCGCAGCTGAACTATTATGAACTACCGTATGTCCAGTAGGGTAAACTAAGCAGGAGGTAGTAGGATCTGCGCCCATTAAATGGTTAAAGTACGCCGTGAGGTATCAGTATCTTACGAACATTAAAGGCCGACTCAAGGATTTCATGAGGAGGGCGCCCTCGATTTCAAAAAAATCGTGTTTTTTGCATGTACAATGATTGTCCATAGAATAATCACTGTGTGAAATTGCTAAGCTTAAATCGAATTTCCTTCCTATAGAAAATCAAACTTTGTTATAAAATTCCGGATCCGGAATTTTGTTATACACAGTATCCTATGGGACGTAATACTACATATAAATTTTACTGCAGCAAAAACGAAAAATCCATTAATCTCCTATTTCGGAATTGTGCAATGTAGGTTACTATCTTTAGTTTAGCTGACTATTTTTCATTATTACCACAAAAAAATAATATTCAACATCTCTGAGTCAGACTTTATGCCAAGTATCTGAAGCACTCTATGGCCGGACAGAGACCAGCTGCTACCGCCTTTAAAGAGACATAAGGAGATTCCAGAGAGAACGCCCTCACTTTTTTTCGAACCCAGTTTTTTGCATATTTGGAATGCTTACCAATACATTAATCACACTGAAGTGAATAAGCCGTAACGATGTCTTTATGTAATAAGATGATGATCTAGTAATTTCTGTCGTGCACGAAAGAAATTCAAAGCATAAGTTTCCGATAGGGACAATTATAATAGCAGGAAGTCAAAAACAAGGTTTGCGGTTTTCTTTCGTGCTTGCTTGTTCAATAAACTTCGAAACGTTATCGGTAGGTGGTCTACAACATATCAAGTGTAATTTGAGAGAAATTGTTATCCAGGAGGGAGTTCTAAGCAAAGTCCAATACATTATTGAAACAGTCAAACAGATTGAGAACCAGAATCTGCCGATCTAAGGTTTCCCTTGCAGGAAGTGGGGCTACAGACAATGGAACATCTCTTGGTCTAAACAAGTTGGAGCAACAATGCACAGACAAGGACCTTGCAGAATTCAGTGAAAACGCCAGAATTGTACCAAATGGCTGGATCCTATTTGAGAACTGTGTTTTGGCTAAGATCAGAGAATGCCAAAATTTAGCCTATGGGGAATGAAGACGCAATAATGCAAGCATTATAGAGACTGGTATAGGAGATAATGGTTACTATAATATTTATCATTTACTTATTCCATACTTTAGGACAAAGTACAGTGGCAACATACGTGATGTAAAGCTCTCTGATACACTTTAAAAGGCGCTATATGAATATCAAGATGGGTTAATAATTTATTGATAAAAAGTTCGAGATGATGCAAAGAAGTCATGATGAAATTCTCACTTGCAAACAAACGTCTGGTGAGTTTTCGTAAGAAAACGAAGAAAACAGTGGTCGGAGGAGAAATTCCACGGTTGAGCATATAGGATTTAAAGAAAATTACGTTATTTACTCCAGGGGACATGAATTCGTTTATTTAATCATCATCATGATATGATCATATAGTTCGCAAACCATATCTTCACTTTCTCTGATTTAAAGGGAATTCATTGTTTGCAAAGAAATTCTGAATTCCCATTCATGAACCTTTGGAATCAACCACGGTATTTAATTCAACGCTCTCAGTAATAATCCCATGTATCATGTTCGAATGAGCGCACATGCTAAAGCATTCTACCATTCCACTGCAATTTAAAAAGAATGATTACCTGCGCTATTCATAAGGTTCGGTATACTTTTCAATGGCAAGAAACAATCACTCTTCTGCCTTGTTATCATTCATTAAAAAAAACACGAAATATGTCGAGATAACGTATTGATTTTGACCACCATTTTAAATCGGTTATGATCCTGGATGAGGGTATACTTAACAATATTAAGGGGATGATTGCAAATTTGGCTGTTGCGTTAAATTATAGCTAATTATAGCTAATTCGTAGTCGTAATATTGATGATCAGCAAAGTGACATTTAGTCCGGCATTGTCCTATGGATGAACACTTCAAATGATAAGTTTTTTTTCCAAAGAGGTTTTTTTTTAATCAACATTTACATGAATAATTTAAAAACACAAAGAAAAACAAAAAATAAAGAACACGATGGACGAGGTTAAATTGTTTACCAATAACGACAAACAACACCTCATTCCGTAATGCATAGTCATAGGTTCCCAATTCTGAGATACAAGCTCAATTATTATTCTGAATGCAAATGTTCTTTGATAACCTTTATCATGTTGATAAAAACACTTAAAGGTTGGGATACTCAAAATAGATGCCTTGGCGTGCAATAAGTAAAATTAGATTTATTTTTTTCAAAATTTTACTTTTTTTATTTTTTAATACATTGATAAACATAATTTTTCAATGGTTGATATTGGAAACAAAATTAATTTAATCAGCACCTCAAAATCCGCATTACAACCAAATATTAGGAATGCAGATGATAGATGGTTATTGTGCTGAATGTGAGTAGGCTATTCGTATCAGTGGGCGGGGATTAGTAAGCAAACCACGCAATATCATTGGTGTTACCTATCTAATATGAGTATAGAATTAGATAGTGCGTCGTCGCGCGAATGTTTACGCGCGCGTGTATAGGTTACGCAATGCACGAAGGCTAGTACGGCGTTGGTGCATTTTTGACAATGGGGGAATATTTTTGCCTTTTTAAATAAATATTATTGAAAGAAATATATTTCGGTGATTAAAACAACCTAAATAAATAAGAATCGTAGTGGATACCAGCTGCGGCCGGCATCCACTACTCACAAAATATTGGACTGCCCATCCAGATATGAAAAACGTATTGGATAGGCAAAAACAACAAATCCTATCTTTTATTACTCTAATTAATAACGTTCTTCATAAAATATTGAAACCTTGTAAAGAACTGTACTAAAACTCCCATTATATCATATACCCAGCTGTACCACTAACAACCGACTATAGAAGATTCCAATTGATGGTAGAGGTATGGAGGAGTTTGGACTTGGTCCATTACTAAAATATGGACAGAAATACCCAGCATCATCGATTTCTTCCTCGCATACAAAAAAAGATGGATTGAAAGAAGAAACTGGGCAACTACAAATAAGTGACGTTTTGTCCGTCAATCCTTGTATTTTATACTATGTGATCCATAGTGGTGTCACCCAGAATTGGATTTAAAAATTGCCTACAACCAACCACTACATAAATTTTAGAGGCTTCAGTCACCGGGGTGTAACAATGCACAACTTTTATCTTCACTATCATAAAAAAACAGCTTTCACCTGCCTTCACTGAAAACTATTCCTGGATTGATGTTTCCGCTTTCTTTGAACATTCTAGGGTTTATTCTTTGACTATTGATTGGCACGTGAATGGCACAACGATCAGGGTTTTGCCTATCTGGTTATTGCGTACATTCATACCACAAATACACGGACTAAGTTTTTATATATAATCCCCTCAATTCACACCTCCACCTACAAAAACAGTAGAGGCTATTCCACACAAACTGGAATCTAGTATAACTATAAAAACATGAATATGTGACCCCAATTATCAATATTATAACCTATCTATTGGTAGCAAACGATGCAACAAGAACGAACTAAAACCACAAGCGGTCATTTTTTACCCAGATCAAAATGTCCCAGTTTGTCTGTCAATTGCTTAGTGTAGGCTCTTATCAACACTAATATTCTGTTATTTGAGCAATAAAGCGGTCGTGAAATTGCACAGAAGTCATCCAATTGAAAGAGTTTTGTTTGTTTCAAACTTGGAAAAAACAACTTTTTTTGCCAAAGAAACCCCTTCCATTAGAGAGGTTCCAATTTTAATGGAACATGTTATTCTTCTAAACTTTCGTACCAGATTATCCATGAGTTGAAATGAATTTAAAAAAAGCTATGCCTTGTAATTATTTCTTTAATATTTTTCTTCTTTTTCGGTTTTTTTGTTTTTTGAATTTTGGTTTTCTTTTTCGGTTTTTTTGTTTTTTTAAATTTATAGTATTTTACTTGAATGTGTACAAATATCCATCTATAGATTGTGTTTGTCAGGATCCCCTGTGAGATCAGTTGTATTTTGTTCTGAAAGAATTTAATAAATAAGTAAATAATAAATAAGGAAAATTCCAGTGGGTCCTTGTTTGCCCCATCTCGAATTGTGAACGTAAAAAAATTTTATTTAGCTTACTAATAGGTTGATGAACCTATTGTGTGTTACATTATCCATGGGAACCTTATTTTTTATTATACCCCCCTCCCAAAAACCACCATTATTACCAAAAGCGGTAATATCAACCATAAAACAATTGCCACCTAAAATGATATGAATATTGTTGCAAATAACGTCAACTCATTTTTGTGGTCTCATTTAGAGTTTTAAACCAGTTTGTTAACTTTTAAATAATTAATTTTTGATAAATGGTTAAAAGTAACATTCCCCCTTGAAGGGGTACCCCGAGACTAAGGAAAATTCATTTCAATATTAACATTTTAGATGTAAATACTCTACATATTGTGAAACTATACTTATATAGTCATGCAGAATGGTGCAAGATACCAAACCTATTGTGCTTTTGGGTGAAAAGTACCAAATTTGGCATCAGATGTAGCTCTTTATATGCTAAATAAATCTGGTCTAGGGCCAAATATCTCTTCCAGTGGCCGCCAATTCAAAATTGCCGCCACTGTTAAAATGTCGAGTTTTTACGTGCTTTCATGTTTCTTAGATGATCCAATTACTCTTTGATGTGTTTTGTGCCATTTGAGAACAGAATACGCCTGATTGAACACTCCACTGGTAATTCCATTGTTTACATTAGCAACTGATCCATAATGGCAGAAAATCCAAAATGGCGGCCACATTTGAAGCGTAGTCATTTGATTTCAAGACTGAATGGGTTTTTTTTATCTTGTATGATTCCCTAAGTTGTATTGAATCATGTGCATTAAGATCAAATTCACATCACCTTAAGAATACAACCGAATACGACTTTTTCCCCAAATGGCGGCGAAAATCCAAATGGCCTAATTTGTCACTTAAGCTTATCTTGACTACCAAAATGAATGTTTTCTTAATCTTAGTCTCCCTCAAGAAGGATCAACATCAACTTTAAGAGGAACCATTAAAAAGGTCTGTTGTTAAATTGCTCCTTTCCATTATAATTTGGCCAGAAAATTTTGGGGCTGCCCAACCCGAAGGGCCCCACTTATTTAGAAGTGTCACTTACATGCCTGTATGGTTCCTCCGTGCTACTTGAATATGTTTTTTTTCATTCAAAATAACCTACCCCTATTGATTTGGTATGTTTGGCTCATGGTATAACACCGCTTGTACATGTACCTCTAGTGGTGGTAGAATTCGATTCGTTGCCTCAGCAATCAGTCCAAAAAATCACATGGCACAGGACACATGTTACACAATGAAAAGCTGATTTCCCCGTGCTCTAAGCTTTGCGGTTGTTTAAACTGATTGGCAGGGGCAACAAATCCTATTGCGTGGCACTTCGACGCCCAATTCACATGAGGCCAAATTGCTACCACCCAAAGATGAGTTGACTCTGCAGAAGTACTTGGTCCTTAATTTGTATAATACTTTCCATGGAAAATTCCCTTGCCATCGGGAGAGCACATCGACAGTTTTGAAGTGCTCTATGTGTGAAAACAACCCCGTTTGTCGAAGCAAACCTCAATAGCTGCTGACAACATTAAAGTCTCACCATTGAGCTCAGTTCTGTCATAGTTATATCACTACAAACCTCCATCACTAGATTTCAAGCACCCTCAATTCCATTTCGGGAATTCCACTAAACCAACCTCATTTCTTATTGGCGATTCAACAGCCATAGTACCCAGGGGGCTTACAATGAAGCCAAGAAAGACGGACAAGCTTTGGAAGAATGGTTATACGTCAACATCACACATCACCTTCTCGACCCTAAGCTGCCACCATAATTTTATAGTGCCCATTGGCAGAGAGGTTACAATCCTGATCTATTTAGCTAATTGTTGGCAAAACATCTCTAAACTGTGTAGCAAGATTGTGCTGAATCATGTTCTACTAACTCTAAGTCAATGATGCAGTCAGTAAGACCAATCAAAGTGCCTTTGAAGCGGACCACTAACTACAGAAAAATAACAGGACTGGCAAGGATACACTGATACCTTGAATCAGAACGTGAAGAAGATTGCCTACAAAAATTCCATAAATATGACAAATTTGCCCCCAATAGTGATAAGTAGACTGCCCCGAGATTCATACCAGAGGCTGTAGGACGGAATACAGGCCTTTCTCAGGAATATGCTAAAGGTATCAAGGTATTCACCATGTTTGACAGTCGATCCTTTCTCGTTAAAACAACGTACTGCTAAAGGTGAGGAATATGACCCATAACAGCAAAGAAAAGAATGGTCTACCATCCGAAGCTTCGAGTCGAAGGTATCCAACAAAACCTTCCACAGTAGCCAAAAATGTTACACCAACCAAGTTGAAATTTAACTAATTAGTTCTCCAGAGGGATTATTTTAATCTTTCCCTGGATATAGCCAGCCCAACAAGTGTTGAAAAAGAAAATGTGCGCCTGGCCGGATTCGAACTGGCAACCTCCCTATTTACACAATCTTGCAGACAAAAAGTGTGGCCACACTTGTTCGTTACACGTACAGTAATCGTCCCCTCTCCTCCGAAAAAGTTGAAATCTGAAATTGTGTTACGGTGCGCCTAACAGTATCAAAATTGATCGGGGGGGAAGGGGTGAGGTGTTATGGATTAGCAAAGGCTTCAAGCTTGGATAACCAAAAAAGTGCAATTTGTACCTTCAAAAATGGCCGAATTATGCCAATGTAAAAGGATGATTTCCACAAGTGTGCCCCATCTACTTTGACAAAGATTGTAGACGGCGCTCTAACCAACTGAGCTATCAAGACGGGTTGGTCGGAGGCGATAGATATCATCTATAGGTGTTAGGTTCGAAAGGTTTCCATCGCTTTCTAGCGGATAGCCTCAGAACGGTCATACATTATATTTGTTTTGAAATTTTTAAAACTACTAGTTCTCCAGGTAGACATCTTCGCTCTATACCAACCCAGTCTTTATAGCTCAGGTGGTTGAGCGCTCGTGTGCAAAACCATTCAAGACACAGTATGTACTTTAGATACGCAACCGTGAAGCCAAAACGTCACCTTAGATGTAACCTGGTCTGGTATACCTAGGAGTTACCTGGACCGCCCCTCTCTCTATAAGACAATCAGAAAAGAAAGAGTAAGATGTTACGCATAATATTGAACAAACTCACTGGAACAAGATTGGGAGCTCGCCAAAAATACCCTAAGATCGACGGGACTTGTCATGAACTACTTATGTGCAGAGTATGCTTACCATATATGGGAAAGGTCAACCCCTGCCAAGAAGCTTGATCCAGAATTAAATGCCTCCTGCCCCCTCCCCCCCCCCCCCCCCCCCCCCCAGCTTATCACATAATGTCAACAGAAACTTATAACTCCTAGCAGGAATTGCTCCACCAAACATGTTGTAATTAGCGAGCATGCAAGAGCGTAGATGCAATATCTAATGTGAAACACATTTGTCTGGACAGAGACCAACTGCTAACTGCCTTAAATCCAGAGGTTTCATCAAGCAAAGGCCAACCCTGAAACGTATCAAAGGAGTTTAAGAGCGTCGCCTGTCGAAAGAAAGACTTGCTAACAACCAATGTAACATCTATTGTTCTTAACTGATAAGGATCACCCACCTGGAGCTGACTCCTCATGGGCTGAAAGTCTCAACAGATTCAGAACAGAATCGGATACCAAAGGTTCCTTGCAGAAGTGGGCTACCTGGAAGCAAATTAGGACACTACCTGTAATTGTTGAACAGCGCCAACAGACAATGGAACATCTCCCGGTCTGCACAATGTTGCGAAAACAATGCACCTACAAGGGACCTTGCAGAATTCAGTGTATGCAATGTTGGAGCAACAATGCACAGACAAGGAC